>SJXQ01003190.1:248533-334198 GCA_006408695.1 Aepyceros melampus
CAATATTTATATGGTTTTATGCAAGATGTGAATTATAACAGTAGTCCGGGAGCATATGCTCATAAAATACCAGTACCCAGGAAATTGAAAAGTGGATAATACCTACCTATAGGAAAAGAGTGTGTGTGTATGTGTGTGTGTATATATATACATATACATATATATATATATATATAACTTCTTTCACTGGATGAATTTTTACTCTATTCAAACATTGTCAGTCATTTTTAAGAATATAGTTTTGAGAATGATAAATTGATATTTTTTTCTTATTTATTCTCCTTGTTTTGTAAACAGTGACTTAGGGGAAAATTAACAGTTTTTAAGCACTTCTCACATATGAAACTACTGAGCTCTCCTTTATTCCACCAGCTCTCCTGCAGAAAGACAAGGCCAAACCCTGAGGCACCTTCTTCTCACTCCTATTTCAGGCTGCACGTCTAATGAAAGTCAATGAGAAACATCTATCTGCTGTGGTTTTCCATTGAATTCCACTTGCCTGTGATGCTATTTGCAAGTCAATTGCAAGACCAAACTCATTTCCCTTCTCTAAGTCATATGTTGGAATATATTGGCTGATAGATGAGAGAGACAGGATACAACCAGATGTATTAAAATTGTTACTTTGCATTTATACATTTCTCCTTTCATGTTGTGTTATTGTTATTATTTGGGATTTGACTTTTAAATTATTGGTTCCCTCAATTTAATACGTAATTGCTTAGGTCTATCATTTTATGGGAGGGGAAAAAGTAAAGAGAAAAACTCAAAGTCAAACCAGCGATTTATTCTAGTATTCTCAACCAGACTATTCATAAAGATTTTGGAGTGCTGTTTAAGGGATGTTTTAACGAAAGTTACTACTTTTATAGCTAATATCTTTTAATAGAAAGGAGCAATATGACACTATAATACAATTTCACTTTGTGATTTAACCTGTGACCTGCTTCTCAGAATTGAAGATACTTGAGGTCAAAGTCACCATAGTTGTTTAGTTGCTAAGTTATGTCCAACTCTTGGTGACCCCTGGACTGTAGCCCGCCAGGCTCCTCTGTCCGTGGGTTTTTCCAGATAAGAATACTGGAGTGCGTTGCCATTTCCTCTTCCACGAGATCTTCCCAACCCAGAGATCAAACCCACGTCTCCTGAATCATAGATGTATTCTTTACCACTGAGACACCAGGAAAACCCTCCAGAGTTGTAAGATATTACTATTCCTCAGCTTTCCTTGTTTCCTTTCTCTAAAAATTTATTGCATATAGATTATAAAGTATTTATATCTGAAAATGCTGCATCAAATTCTGTTTTTGTAATCATTCCTTTCTCTTTTCTCTATACCACTCTTCTCTGTTTGATCTATTTTCACCACTAGTATTCCTCTTTTCCGAAGAAGCTTGAAGTTGTTCCAAATAGCTTTATACAATTTAAGCATAAAAATATCCTTCTCCTAACCAACCAACAAAAACAAAATGTTTTCTCTTATCCACCCTCCCAAATGAATTGGCATACATAATCTCTCTTTACCCTCCCCCTTCTACACACACCTATAATCACACACAGGTGTCTGCCTTCCTTAGTAAAACCAATTGTCCCAGCACTTATTAGTGACACGGCTTAGTTTACCTACCTTTTCAAGTGTTTTCCTTTGCCTGTTATGTTATTTCTTCTCTCTTTTTTTCTGCCATGCCACAGTAGCTCAGCTGGTAAAGAATCTACCTGCAATGCAGGAGAACCCAATTCAATTCCTGGGTCGGGAATATCCCCTGGAGAAGGGATAGGCTACCCACTCCAGTATTCTTGGGCTTTCCTGGTAGCTCAGACAGTTAAAAAAAAAATTCACCTGCAACGTGGGAGACCTGGCTTCCATCTCTGTGTTGAGAAGATCCCCTGGAGGAAGGATAAGCTACCCACTTCAGTATTCTTGGGCTTCCCTAGAGGCTCAGGTGATAAAGAATCTGCCACAATGCAGGAGGCCTGAGTTCAATCCCTGGTTTGGGACGATCCCCTGGAGAAGGACCTGGAAACCCACTCCAGTATTCTTGCCTGGAGATCCCCATGGACAGAGAAGCTTAGCAGGCTTTAGTCCATGGGGTTGCAAAGAGTCTGACATGACTGAGTGACTAAGGACAGCACACGGGGCATGTGGGATCTTAGTTTCTGAACCAGGGGTCAAAACTGCACCCTCCTGCATTGCAAGCACAAAGTCTTAACCACTGAATCACAAAGGAAGTCCCTTCTCTTTCTTCTCTTGTTGAAGTGAGGAGGAGTACAGGATGGGACATTTTTCATCTTTTAATACTTAGATGACTTCTTGTTACCTTTCTCATGTAAGTCCCCAGCCAAGCAATCAGATGCTAGGACTTTAATTATAAAATGTCTGTCTTATTTCTTTTATGGCACAAGTTATTGTAATTTTTTTTAACTCATGCATATGTTTCCTTGTGGCTCAAACAGTAAAGCATCTGCCTGCAATGTGGGAGACCCAGGTTCAATCCCTGGCTCAGGAAGATCCCCTGGAGAAGGAAATGGCAATCCACTCCAGTATTCTTGCCTGGAAAGTTCCATGGACGGAGGAGCCTGGTAGGCGACAGTCTATGGAGTCCCGAAGAGTCAAACACAACTAAATGACTTCACTTTAACCATCTTCTCAATTGTTCCGCAAAGTATTTTTAATCTCATTATTCCTCCTAGTATATCAAATTTTCATTTTCTTACAGCTTTGGTGAGTTGTTTTGAACTGTTTTTTGATCATATATTTTTTTGCCATTTTCTTCCTCTTTATTATTAATTGTTGATTTTCATCCCTGATATTTTAAAGTTTATCATTTAATACACAATCTTTCAGTTGTATCCAGTGCTCTAAAAGAGGCACCTTATTGGCTATCTTATCGCTAAATCTTCAATATTTGTCAAAAACTTATTTTGGTCTAAAACTTTACTTATAATAATGTAGTGATGTTCTAAAGCCTTCCTTTGCCCCAATGCAAAGCTTCTACATAGTTATATTATAAAGGGAAAATGGCTGTCACTATCCTTGGTTAATAAAATGAGTCTTCTTTCTCTTTTTCTTTCCTTCTCCTCCTGTTTTTGTTTTTGTTTTTTTTTTTTTTTTTGCTATATCTTTTTATTTATACCTTGAAGAAATCATTATAGGTAACAATAAGGCAAATGACATTTTCTATAAAATGATGCTACTCAAAATGTGGTTTATGGAAGGCACATCAACAATATCTGGGAGCTTGTTAGAAATATAGAATCTCAGGCTCCATTCCATACTCATGGAATCAGAATCTCAATTTTAGCAGGTTCCTCAAAATATTGTAATTTTGAGAAGCACTGATGTAGACTAAATCCATTTGTCCATGAGAACTATGCATAAAATAGTGAAACAGTATAACACTATTTAAATGTGTCTACCTGTGCTTCTGGACTCAGTGGCTATGCTTGTAAAAGGCCAAACAGATTTACTACTATTAACGTATCTTTGCAGTGCATGAGACTTCCTTCAGAGGTAGGCAGCAAGAAAAATGTGGGGACAAGGGGAAAATCAGAGCTCTTCATGCCTGTGTAGGAATGGTCTTTGAAGAGATTGATCTTCTTTTCTTTAATAGGGGTAAACTACATTTAAGGATTATCTAAAGAAAGAAAGTGAAGTCGCTCAGTCTTGTCCGACTCTTTGGGACCACATGGACAGTAGCCGGCACCAGGCTCCTCTGTCCATGGGGTTTTCTAGGCAAGAGTACTGGAGTGGGGTGCCATTTCCTTCTCCAGGGAATCTTCCTGACCCAGGGATCGAACCCAGGTCTCCCGCATTGTAGACAGACGCTTTACCATCTGAGCCACCAGGGGATTATCTAAACTGGTATACAAATTTATTTTTAACTTCCTCTTTTAAAGTCTATATTCCCAGATTATTTTAACTCTATTTCTTATGTATGAATTAATACAGTAGTTGAAATTGTGTCAGGGCTTGGAAAACATACATCTGTCATGAAACATAAAATGTAAATCAAACTTCCCTAAATTAGAATTAGGTACTTTTTTAGTTGCATAGTCACAAAGTGTTGATTTAATCACTAGTTTTTAATTCATCTAAATATATACATGAACTTCAGTGAGTATTTTTCAATAAAATAATTAAAAGAAGCAAATTATACTTCTCAATCATTGGTAGTTTAAGTATGAAAGGGTTAACTTTGTAGCAGAAGCTTTTAAAATAGTATGCTAAAATATAAAAGTACCTTTTTTTTTTTTCAAATGAGGGGCATATTTTGGAATTGAAGAAAGAAAAGATAAGGTCCCTAGTTCTCTAGGGTTTTTTTCCTACTATTTCCTTTTTCAAGGTCCTTGACCTAGTTTGTCATTTTAATACTTTATTTCTTTCCTCTCCAGTTTCTTATTCCCTTGATTGTACCTTTCTTTGTCAACACCAAACAGCCAAACAAAATTGATCAAATGGAAAGAGAAGGATTTTCCTTGGAGTATAGTTTTAAATTTATTTCATTCCAAAATTCAAAATTTCTTAAATTCTTGAAGTGGAAATTAACAGCTGGTATAAACTTTCAGCATGCAATCACCTCCTAAAACTTTCATGAAATTGGAAGAAAATTTACGTTGGCAGAGCTGTTCAAGTTATCTGTTATTATGTGTTATCTTCCTACATAAATATCTAGTTATTTTTAGTTAATGAATTAATGAGCTGCTCCTTGAAATATGATAATTAACCATGATTTGACTGAGAGAAGAAACAAATTCTCTGATGGGGAAATGAGAGGCTTTCAGGAATTTTAATCCCTTATGCAAAGCATATTTGAGGCAAGTATTACTACCCAGCATACTTTCCCTTGTTAGAGAAAACTGTTTTCATTTCCATCAATCTCAGTCTATTTATTTAGAAATTACTGAGTTATTAGAGCCGCTGTCTGGTCTCTTGTGTTTAATTTTCACTCGGCATCACATTTAGAAATCCTAGCTGCTGACGAAGTGCTGTGTGGTTCCATTTCTGAATCTTCCAGTCCTATAAAATGAATCTTGCTGTGAAAAATGAAGATTAATGGGCTTCATAATGACTCTCCTCTGCTGAAACTAATCTGAATAAAGAGGAAAGGAAGAGTGGTATGTGTGTGTGTACTGCTAATTGTGTGGAGAGAGTGAGATGAGACAGAAACATAAAAAACCAGTGAGGATTCTTTTGGATAAAAATAAGTCACAATAGTATAGCAGTTTCTCAAAAAATTAAACATAGAATTATCATATGCTCCAGAATATCTACTTCTGAGTATGTACACACACACAAAATTGAAAACGAGGACTCCAAACAATATGTGTATATGCATATTCATAGCAGCTTTATTCAGAATAACCCAAAGGTGGAAGCAGTCAGGTATCCATCAACAGATAAATAGATAAACAAAATTTTATGTGTGCCTACAATGGAACATTTGAAACTTAGAAAGGACTGAACTCCGGAGATAACATGCCAAGTGAAACAAGCCAGTAACAAAAGGAAACATATTATATGAATCCACTTATATGAGGTAGGCTTCCCTGGTGGCTCAATCAGATTCATGCAAAAAATGTTATAATAGTGGTACCAGGGACTGGGGTTGGGGGATAATAGTAATCAGAATGTTTAATGGGAGCAGAATGAGTTTTGGCAGATGAAGAGTTCTGGAGATGGATGGTGATTATGGTTTCACAACAATGTGAGTTTACTTAATGCTACTTAATCTTACACTTAAAATCATACACATAAAAATTATATGTCCTGTATATTTTACCACAATAAAGAAAAAGCAAAAAATATGAGGGGCTTAATAACCCAACTTATGAACCAAGTAACAATTTCTTATAAGTATGGCATTTCAAAATATAAGGAATAACCATTTCAAGAATGTGTTGCCTTCTTTTTAAACTGTTAGTTTCTCAAAGGTTTCCAAAACAGGTGCTGTGATGTGCTGTGCTTCATCGCTCAGTTGTGTCTGATTCTTTGCGACCCGATAAACTGTAGCCCCCCAGTCCTCTGTCCATGGGGATTCTCCAGGCAAGAATACTCAAGGGGGTTTCCATACCCTCCTCCAGGGGATCCTCCCAAGCCAGGGGTTGAACCCAGGTCTCCTGCTTTGCAGGCAGATTCTACCATCTGAGCCACCGGGGAAGCCCAAGAATACTGGACTGGGTAGCCTATCCCTTCTCCAGAGGAACTTCCCGACCCAGGAATTAAACCAGTATCTCCTGCACTGCAGGCAAATTCTTTACTAGCTGAGTTTCCCAGGTATTCATCATCAAAGGATCTGACCCACTCTTTAAGTGAATAGGGACTTTCACCCATCTTATTTATTTCAGCTATCTTAAGCCTGGACAAACTTGTCCTTCTATACAAAAGCAATGTCACACACTGCAACATTGTTTTTCTAAAAACAAGCTATAACAGTTTCAAGCTTTGGAAAGGAAAGCACTGACACAGGTAATGTTTACATGTTAAAAGAGAAACATACTTTAAACAGGGAGTTGATAAATAGTGTGTGCTTTGCCAGTTTGTGATGTTGAAGCTGAAACTCCAATGCTTTGGCCACCTGATGTGTAGAACTGACTCATTGGAAAAGACCTTGATGCTGGGAAAGATTGAAGGCAGGAGGAGAAGGGGACAACAGAGGATGAGATGGCTGGATGGCACCACAGACTCAATGGACATGAGTTTGGTTAAACTCCGGGAGTTGGTGATAGACAGGGAGGCTTGGAGTGCTGCAGCCCATGGGTTCGCAAAGAGTCAGACATGACTGAGTGACTGAACTGAACTGAACTTGCCAACCTGTGGATTTTCATGTCTTCATAGTAAATTACAGCAAACTTCATAACAATTTTCTTTGCAAATGTCAACTCCTCTGGACACTCAAGAGTGTCTTCTCCAGTGCCTCTTCTATGATAGTGCTAATTCAACAGACCCAGGTTACATAATTGAATTTTTAGGTAAAAGGTATTTGTTATGAATTCACAAATACCCAAGCTTATTTTCCCTCCTCAATTAACCTAATTAATTAATTATCTGAAATAATCTTGGCATGGGATTCACATATACTAAAGTATTTGGGAGAATTCCAATGCTTCTGGATTTTTGGCTTGTAAAGCAGGACACTTAGTAAAATGTGGAAGACATAAAACTTTGTTAATATGAAATGTGTGCCAGTTTATTATTGTACATTTTGTCACTGCATATTTGTACAAATCATATTCTCAATGAATATTAATTATGATTAGAATTAAACATAATTTTCAACCACATCTAATGCATCAAATAATAAATTTACATCCACTATTGTCTTTAAATATCAGCAAAGCCTACCTATGGAATAACTGTGAACAAGTTGAGAAAAGTTCAGTTTTCTTTCTCCTCTTTCAGTTTCCAGAAATTAATCTGTGGTTAGTTGAATCCTCAGATACAGAGGAACTGAGGATATGGAGGGCCAACTATAAATTACAGGAGGATTAACCCCTGCATTGTTCAAGGGTGAATTTTATCAGAAAATAGAGGAGCTTCAGATCTCAGATCATCAGGGTTGGCTAAACAGTAAAATAGGGTAGGCTATTTGTGGATTAAATATCTATTTCTGAACACATATGCTGGGCACTTTGTTCAAAGTTGAGCACAATGAATATGACGCAATCCCTGACTCAATGAAGAAGTTTATTATTTTTCAGGGGCTGCTGCTGCTGCTAAATCACTTCAGTTGTGCCCGACTCTGTGAGACTCCATAACGACAGCCCACCAGGCTCCCCCGTTCTTGCCTGGAATTCTCCAGGCAAGAACCCACTGGAGTGGGTTGCCATTTCCTTCTCCAATGCATGAAAGTGAAAAGTGAAAGTGAAGTCGCTCAGTTGAGTCCGACTTTTAGCAACCCCATACACTGCAACCTACAGGCTCCTCTGTCCATGGGATCTTCCAGGCAAGAGTACTAGAGTGGGTTGTCATTGCATTCTTCAATTTATCAGGGGAGAGAGGCATCAAGCAGGTTATTACAATAAAGTGTAATGACTTTTCATATGAAAAGAAATCCAAACAACCAAACAACAGTTCACAGGCCTGAACTGCTTCTTAGAAATCATACCTCAAAGCATTATATTGTCATACAAGCAGACAAAAGCAACCACAGCCAAGTACCTATTTGGCTACTCGTTTAACCACAAAGCTCATTTCTAGCTTAGCTGTAGATATTTTCAGACCTCTCTGAGTCTGAGCATCATAATCAACAGGGTTGCTGTAAGAATTAAAGAAAGTGTATCTTGTGAAATGCTTAGCTCACTGCCTGGCACACCTTACTAATTCAATAAATTTTATTAATGTGAATCTACAAGGTAATAGTGACTGTCATGTGATTAGCATCAAAATTACACACAGCGTCGGCCTAGTAAAATGGCAGAGATGGCAGACAATCCCAAGCAGAAGACAGATTAGCAAAGTCATAGTGATTTATCTGGCACAATTGATATGTGAGAGGTAAATGGTGGGACATGAGATTAGAATGTTAAAATGAAAAAATCTGTATTGCTAAATAAGTAGCTTTGACTTGATTCTATGTTTCAGTGTCTATGTTTTTACCTGACAACATTCTTAAAATAGCTTGATATCAAATTTTCATTGTAACTTCAGTAGCAAAGAATGTACTTTCTAGGGATTTATAAATAATTCTATATTTAAAAATAAAATATTTAAATCGTAAATACATTGAATAATTTTTTTTCTACAGTCACTATGAAAATCCTTAACTCTTTAGAAGATAAATTCCTCTTTAAAGTTGACAACATCACACATACATTGTTCATCTTGAATTCTACTCCATTTTTCCCTATAAAATTACTTTTCTGATATTATAGTCATATCAGGGAATATCTTACTGTTGTGAATATGTTACAGTTTATTCCATCACAAAGCTCTATTAAAATGATAAAATTGATTTTAAAAATTTCTGCTTCTACAAGACTGTAGATATTGCTTCCCTATAGCCTGAATTTTCAGAATGATTATTACTACTGTGCAACACAAAATATTATAGATTTCAATCAAGAATTATTTAAAATAACACAATTTTATTTGAGCTGTATTCATAATTAGTTCATATATCCATGAATAAAGATGTTCTGCTGCTAAAATAAACATAAAATCTTTGCTTCTTTTTACTTTATATATGTATCTTGAGATTTTGTCATAAGATGTAGATAAGTATAGGAAAAATTATATTCTATTCTGGCATTCAATTCTTATAAATCCTTCTGAATTTTAAATCAAAATTTAAAAAATACTTGTAATGGTCTACCAGGTAAATTTTACTGGAAACAAAAAATAGTCAACTGTCTCACTCACAAAGATATTTTTTGTCTAGTCTTTAGCTTCATTTCTCAAACTAATATTAACAATTTGAGTGGTGCTTTTGTTCAGCAATAGATTTCTATTTGCTCAAGCAATGTGCCATAACAGGTAAAAGGATGCTTTCTTTCTAACGTGGAGAAAGGGCAACAAGCCAAGGTGCCCAAGCTGTAGATGTCTAGACTAGTTTAGAAACGCATATACATGGTATTTGATCTAGATCTATTCTATTTCCTTATTCTCCATACCATTTGGAAATTTACTCACATAGACTGACAATTGCTTCTATAAATAATACAGTCATCAAAATATTTTAAGTAGGAAAAATGCAGAGTTTTTTCTGTTATTTTGATTGTCAGAAAACAATTTTAATAGCAACAGAGAGGATTAATTAGGTAGAGGCTGATTTCTAGGAGAGTCCTGTAATATTTAGGTAAAAATATATCTTTTAGGAGGGTTTCCTAGGTGGCTCTGTGGGTAGCAAATCCACCTGCAGTGCAGGAGATGCAGAGAGGTGAGTTCTGTCTCTGGGTCAGGAAGATCCCCTGGAGGAAGGCATGGCCACCCACTCCAGTATCCTTGTGGAGAATACCATGGAGAGAGGAACCTGGCAGGCTACAGTCCATATGGTCACAAAGAATAGGACATGACTGAAGTGACTGAAGTGATGCATTTCTTTTAAAATGAATATTTTAAAATACATTTTAATGTGGATCAAGAGTTAAGTGACTAAGGATTTGCAAGAAATAACTCCAGGTAACCTCAAAAGTCACTGAGCAACTCACTGATGTGAGGTGTCTATACCATTAACTAGAAGCAGAAATCTGGAGACACAATATGCGTAAGAAAATAAATCTGACTTGAGACTTAATTCAAGATGGTTATGTAATATTCATAGGATATCCAAAAGACATTTACATATGTAACTCTGAAAAGCAGTGGAGTTTGGAGAACATGGTTGAATAATATGCCCTTTGTAATATCTCACTCTCAACAATAATAATTTGGCATCAATCCATAAACAGAATGACTTTGTAAGACCTATGGGATCCAACATCATATATCAAGAGACTCAGAAGAATTCTCATCCACTCATGTATTGGGTAATAGACATATAGAATGCAGAAGGCATAGGGAATATAAAATGGTAGGATTTTTGTATGCAATTGAAGTAAAAGATGTTAAAGTAAACTGCTATATATGGATATAAATGCAGATTTACATATAGATTTGTGAGAGATGTTTTAGGTAACTCTCATGGTAATAGCAGGCAAATACCAATATTAGATACAAACACACACATGCACGCATTGGAATCAAATCATACCAACCACGAAAAAAGTCAATTCAAAAATGAACGCAGCCAGAGAGGAAGAAGAGAACAATCAACCAACCAAAAAGCCAGAAAATGATCAATAAGATGGCATCAGTAAGTTCTTACCTATTAATACTAAGTAAATGGCTTAAATTCTCCAATCAGAAAGAAGAGGGATGGATAAGAAAAAGACTCACCAAAGAAAGCTTTGGTAGTTATAACAGATACCATAGATTTTAAGCCAAAAACCTGTAATAAGAGACAAAGAAGGTCATTACATAATGATAAAGTCATCAGTTCATCAAGAGGATGCTACCTACATATACTTTCAAATTCAGAGCACCTAAATATATTAAGCAAATAATAAAATATATGAGGGAAAAATAGACAACTTATACTAATAGCAGGGATAAATTATACAGGCAGGAAATCAGTAAGGAAGTTTTGGACTTGAACTATGATAACACATAAATACAAAAGATCATAAGAGATTACTTGGCACAATTATATGCCAACAAATTGTATAATCTAGAAGAAATGAATAAATTCCTAGAAACACAAAACCTACCAAACTGAACCATGAAGAAATAGAAAGCCTGAACAGACTAATAACAAATAAGAAGGTCAAATCAATAATCAAAATCTCCTAATAAAGAAAAGCCAAGGACAGGACAGTTTCTCCTGTGAATTCTACCAAACATCTAAAGAAGAATTAGTACCAGTCTTTCTCAGAATGCTCCCAAAATTGAAGAGAAAGAAACACTCCCAAACTGATTTATGAGTCCAGCATTAATCTCCTACCCAAGCCACTTAAGGATATTACAAGAAAAGAAAACTAGAGGCCAATAATTTTGATGAAAATAGATGCAAAAATTGTTAATAACAGAATACTTATTTGATTTCAGCAGCACATTAAAAGGATAATACACCATAAACAAGGGTTGTATAGTTCAACATATGCAAATCAATAATATGATATAGTATATTCATAGAATGACAGATAAAAATCATATGATCATCTCAAAAGATGTAGTAAAAGGATTTGAAAAAACACCATATCCATTTCTTTTATTGGAGGATAATTGCTTTACAATGTTGTGGTGGTCTTAGTTATCATTTTAAGATAAAAAACCACCTCAACAAATTTTATAGAAGGGATGTATCTCAGGATGGAAATGGTCATAATGACAAACCCACAGTGACATGATACTCAACAATGGAAAGTTGAGAGACTCTTTTTTGATCAGGAACAAGATAAGGATTCCCACTTACACTATACTTATTCAACATAGTAGTTAAAAACATAATCAGAGCAATTAAGTGAGTTTAATGACTCACTGGAGGTCACTTTACTCTGGTGCATATTAGAGTTTGCCAGGCTGGGTCACTAACCCTTAAAAATACTGATGATATAATAACACAAAGAACCTCTAATTTTAGAACTTGCTTTGAGTCTGACATTGATGCCTGCCAACCTGCCTTTGAGTCTTGCTACAAAGAAGCCTAATAATCAGAATCATCAGGAAAAGTGTCATGATTCATTTGTTGCTGTTATTAATTTATATAAGAATGAAAGTATATGCTATCTACTTTCATGGAGTAAGTTGAGTCAATGCATTTAGAGCAGTGATTAGAAAGTTGGCACATTTAAAGTTCCTATATTTTTTAAAGTATTTAAATTTTAAAGAAAACTATTCCTTTCTTAACTTTTTAAATGAACATTTTCTGCCACATTAAATGTAATATGCCAAATATAATTGATCATTTATAATGTTCTTACATTTTATTAGGATTCTTTTCTTTATATTTAATGAAGACTATAAAGAAATTTAAAAATGAATGACATAGGTGACTGGACATAGTCAGTATAAGAGCCAGTTGAAACTGTTGACTTCTTATCTTGCCAGTCATATTTTTTGCATTATAAGAAGTTCTTAGATCTAGCATCCATATCTCCCCTTCTTCCTCCACACAAAAAAGAAAAATAGAATACAATGATTTGGCCTCATTTTAAATTCAGGAGGCCACCTGGCAGGTATGATCTAGATGTCACAGCAGCATGATGTTCAGTACATTCCCACTGACTTAGGAGGATGGAAGAGGGAACTATTTTTAACGTAAACCTACTGGTAATGGCTGAATTTATTTTATGCTATTTATGTGATGATTTGCTGCCTCCATGAGTGAAAAATTCTGAGTGCTGCATATGTGCTGTCTACTTACTCTCCACTATTATTCAACATTTCTATATCTTATTTTTAAATAGCCAGTAGAGTATAAGGTATTGCTGGATATGCTTAGATCTTAATCATTCTACTTTTTTTTTTCACTTGGCAAATGTCTTCACTAAAAGTTTTTTTTTTTAATTTTACTATTTTTGCTTATGTTTTATTTAAAGTTTTAATAGCTAGCTATTTACCTTTTGTAGCAGCAATGAGGTAAAATATTTAACATGAATGTCAGGTAAATTTAATATGATAAAATAAAGACATGCTTTACAAAGTTGAAATTAACCTTATTGCTAAAGAGATGAATTATATGCAAGAAGCAATCTATTTCCACCAATTGTTTCTCATCCTCCCTCACAAGGCATGACATAGTGTTTTACATGCTAAAAATTTAACACTTAATTTCTGTCTTATAACATCAAATATTAGTTATTATTGAGTTCTTATCAGAATTTTTTATAAAATACATTATTTCCTTCAGTTAAAAAGAGTCAGGAAGGCACAAGGAACATTTTTTCCCTGTGAATCTATAAGTGTGACAAATAATTTATTTAAAATAAGATAAGAATAGTTTTAACTCCAAAAAGAAAAATTACATTTTAAATTGGTCACAGTAGCTAAAACTTAATGGGTAAAGGAAGTTTGTTATAGTAATACATCAGTTTCATACTCAATGAAATTCTATATTTCTATTCAAACAATGTTGCCATCATCATAAAAATTCCTATAGAATAGTTTTATAATTATTTAATTTCAGAAAACCTGAATGTCATTCTCTTCTTTATTTAAACCATTTTAAAGTACACACAGGCAGAGTCATAATATTTTTCAACTGCTTGGATTATTCTTGGAAATGTTGAAAATTTCCCTGTACCTGAAAATACTTGGTTCCAAGAGAAAAGTGGGGAACACATAATATAGAAAATTTAAAGGATTATTATGATATGTAATTTGAGTGACTAATTATCTAGAGATTTTCTGTATCTCATAATTTATTTTTTACATCATTTGGTTTACCTTTTCCTCTCTCAGTTTTTGATCTTGTTTCTTGGATTTCCTTAAATCCAGTGCATACACTAAATCTTTGGAGAATATGTGAGCTGGGTTAACACTAAAGTTTTAATGAAATAAAGCCATTTCCTGAAAATAAATCTTTCTTTTCCCTGTTTTCCCATTGTATCTGTGTATATTTCTTTTTCAATAAGGACCAGAGTTTTGCAAACAGATGTATATCTTGGCATACCACTTGTTTGACTTGTGACAAACACTTAACTTTTTTCTTTTTTTCTCAATTCCCTCCTCTGAACTCAGGAAACAAAATCAATGTTGAGCTTCCCTCACTTGAATATTATGAGGATTAGGTCATACAATCTCATTCTACTTTATGGTGGAGGTTTTCCCAGTAAAAGAAATTTATCTAGTACTTATGTAACATTATTTATTGTGTGTTTGTGTTAGTCACTTGGTCTCATCTGACTCTTTGTGACCCCACAGATCCCTCTGTTTATAGACAAGAATACTGGAGTGGGTTGCCATTTCCGTCTCCAGAGAGTCTTCCCCAACCCAGGGATCAACCCTGGGTCTCCTGCATTGCTGGTAGATTCTTTACCGTCTGAGCCACCAGGGAAGCCATATACCATTATTTATTACATCAGTTAATTAAGATCATATTCAGAGTGAAGTTAAAGTCTATATATATAAGACTATTGTGCACTTACATAGCAAAAATATTTACAATGTAAATACAAACAAAACAATAATATCAATAGTATTCAAATCGACAATCCTAATTTCCTGTTACAGATGCTAGCTTTGCTAAAATTAAATTGCCACTGAGATGACCTAACAAATGACTGTCAAATCAAAATTCCTTAAGTTCAATTCACTGATCCCCCTGGATACACCATGTAGAGTAGTTTCTCCTCTGGTTTTCTATATACTATACACACACACACACACACACACACACACACGACTTTCCATGAGTAATATTGTGTTAGTATGTTTTAAGTCCAATTCCATTTTTATCAATATGCTGACATAAATAGAATACTGTGCTCAATGATTATAAACAAAAGCAAGCACAGATGATAAAACGATGAATAGAAGAATTGTTGAAAAGACAGTAAAATAAAATTATGATGTAATCTTTGCCTCAATCACATAACAATTATATATAAAATAAAGAAAACACTATAAAGATAAAGCAGGGCTTACAAACTGAACAGAGATTATCATGGGCCATAAATACAAGGTGATGAGTAGAACAACATATTTTGGCCCTCTAGGATTAAAGTCCAAAATCAGGTAGGAGAAAAAGCCACTTTTTCTGAGGCCACAGGGATTAAAATTGCTCCCATAAAATGGATTTATAGAGCCAGACTCAGTGTTTAAAGCAGGGATTGTGTGCCAAGGCTCCTCCTGCTTATTAAGAAGACTAAAAAATATTGTTCCCTAAGGCTGCCACATATATGGAGTAGTGAAATTTGAAAGTAGAAGGATACATATTCATAATTGAGAAACGAATCAAGTTCCCCACTTGCTTGATGGTCATGTATGTTATTCACCTATAAGTCAGAGCATGATATTATTACTGTGAATTCTAGGACCTGAAAAATCACTGAAAGACAAGTAGAGGCAACCACAAAACTGATTCACACAAAAGGAAACACATACTTATAAGAGGGCGAAAAAGGAGAGAAAAAAAATAAATTCCCACTCAAAACAAGCCTGGTAACCAAAACATGAAGAAGAAAAATAATTCCCCAAATAATCAATCAGAAACTGAATTTGCCTAAGATAAAATGTTCACACGGATAAGACTTAAAACAAAGGAAAAATGTCAAGTTTTTAAATGAACAAAGCAAAGATAAAAGAAAGACTGGTGGAAGGGATCTTTAAGGAATCTTAATAAAGAAATATGTACCTGAAAACAAACGAACAAACAGAAACCCACCACCAATTCAGTAAACAGATCAGCTTTAGAAATAGTTCACATAGTTTTATAGAGATCTGCTTAATTTGAAATGGTACTAAGGAATTTACTTAGAGCACAGTCCCAAAACCCAAGTATATAAATACTACTTAAAAAATTAAAGAAATACAGTGAATACTGTGGATTCTCCAGCTTATAGCTAAGTGTCTCAGAAGAATAAAATAGAGTAAATGAACTGAAAGTCATATTTGAAAAAAGGAAATGGTGATAATTTTCCCAACCAGAGAATGAGATGGCACAGAAGGCCCTCCAAGTGCCTAAATAAAAGCCTGAATAAATAAAAACGCACACTTTAACATGATAGAGAAACTGCGTATGTCAACAATAAATTCAAACCTTAAAAGCCAGAAACAAATGGCATTAACTGGGAAAAACAAAGTAAACCCAAAGAAAATGTGATGAATAGAAGCAGATGGAAAAATGCATCCAGAGTCTGGAAAAATGTGTCCACCTAAAATCTATCCCTGGCTAAACCAGTCATGCAAAGACTAAAATTTCATCACATAAATTCTCAGCAGAAGGATTGTTAAAGCAAGAATATTAATTACAAGAGAAGTATGACTGAGGAAAAGCATTGGTTAAAAGGATAACGGTGAACATAGACATTTTTACAATATGTGGACACATTCAACACCTAATAACTTTCATATATAACGTGTGTGTGTGTGTGTGTGTGTGTGTGGTGCTAAACTTCAGGAGACAGTGAGAGACAGGGAGGCCTGGCATACTGCAGTCCATGGAGTCACAAAGTCAGACTCAGCTTAGTGACAGAACAACAACAACAAACCTTAATAGATCAAAATATATTACTGATCAAATATATTATTGATCAAAATAATATTAAAATTTTAATATTTTAAAATTTTAAAGTTGACATTGAAATATGTAATCTATATTTTCTAAACGTGCAGAGAGAAGAGAATAATTTGTTTATGGCAGAACATAGAAAGCTTTATTCAACAAAAGGCAGAAAAGGAAGACAAAAGAGGGCAAGAAAACGAGTATAAATAGAAAATACCAAAAAAATGAAGAAATACATTCAAAATTCCTATTAATAAAATAAATGTAAACAGATTAAACTCACTAATTAAGAGATAATCATATTGGGTAAATTTATAAAAAAGGAATGATATGCTTTTTTAAAAAATATACCCCTAAAATAGCATAAAATGTTCAAAAATAAAGATTTTTAAATTACTTCTATCAGGATGTTAATACAAGAGAATAAATAGTGTACAGCAGTTAAAATAAGTTACCTGTAGCCACTTGGGCAGGGGTACTCTTTAGTTTTGATTTCAACAACATAGAGAATCTGAGTTGAAGCTATGGCTGTCAGTTATTCTCTGTGTGACCTTGGGGGAACTATTGACTTATTATGTGAACTCTGGGTGTTGCTGATGGACATGGAGGCCTGGCGTGCTGCGATTCATGGGGTTGCAAAGAGTCGGACACGACTGAGTGACTGAACTGAACTGAACTATAAACTTCTATTTTTCTTTTGTTAATGTCTTTTATTATGGGGGCAGGGGGTGGGGGGGTTGTAGGGGTGGTTCTCAGATAAGAACCTAGATGAGTACAGGGAAAAAGATTCTCCTCTACTATAAAACCATGTGGTATTACTGCCTTTTAATTCATGAACTTGTAAACTGCTTTTCTTCTATACACAAAAGTGACTATTCCAATGACAAATAACTTGTGCCAGAAGATCCCACTCCATTTTGTGACAGGGTTAATCATCAGATAAGGTTTCCTTATGCTGAAGTGTAATTCATCCCTGTTACTTCTATCTCTTAAGATTAGTTATATCTTCTGGTGCTGCATGCAACATATATAATTTTTCTTCTCTGGTACATTTATTTAAAAAATACATAGTGTCTTTCTCAGTGCTTCTCTCATTGAGGATATCTATTCTGACTTTATACATAACATTTTCCTGGTGGCTCAGAGGTTAAAGCATCTGCCTCTAATGCGGGAGCCCCGGGTTCGATCCCTGGATCGGGAAGATCCCCTGGAGAAGGAAATGGCAACCCACTCCAGTATTCTTGCTTGGAGAATCTCATGGACTGAGGAGCCTGGTGGGCTGCAGTCCATGGGGTCACAAAGAGTCGGACACGACTGAGTGACTTTACTTACTTACTTACTTATTGGTAGGTCATCTGGGCACATTTTTTAGCCAGGTACTTGATGGTACGTGAAATATTCCAGAATAGAGCACTTTCTTTCGCAGCTGTATGCATGAGCACAGTGGATAGAGCTAGGTCTTTTCTTATTTGAATAATCTGACTCAATGATTGGGGGCTTCTCAGGTGGCACAGTGGTAAACAAATCCACCTGCCAATACAGGAGACACAAGAGATGCAGATTCAACTCCTGGGTCAAGGAGATCTCCTGGAGTAGATCTGGTATTCTTGCCTGGAAAATCCCATGGACAGAGGAGCCTGGCAAGATGCAGTTCATGGGGTTCCAAAGAGTTGGACATGACTGAGTGAATGACTGAACACAACGCAGAGTGAATAGATATTTATGTTCTAGATAGCACAGAAGATGGAGGCAAGAGTAATCACAAAATAGACAAGGTCCTGCCTGCAGAGATTCTAAAGTCTTATTGTTGTTCAGTCATTCAGTTGTGTCTGACTCCTTGCCTCCGCATGGACTGTGGCACACCTGGCTTCCCTGTTCTTTCCATTTCCTGGAGCTCATTCAAACTCATGTCCATTGAGTTGGTGATGTCATCCAACCATCCCATCCTCTGTCATACCCCTCTTCTCTTGCATTCAATCTTTCCCAGCATCAGGGTCTTTTCTAATGAGTTGGCACTTTGCTTCAGGTGGTCAAACTACTGGAACTTCAGCGTTGGCATCAGTCCTTCCAATGAATATTCAGGACTGATTTCCTTTAGGATTGACCAGTTGGATCTCCTTGCACTCCAAGGGACTCTCAAGTGCCTTCAAAGTTCAAAAGCACCAGTTCTTCGAGGCTCGGCTTCCTTTATATCCAACTCTCACATCCATACATGACTAATGGAAAAACCATAGCTTTGACTGTATGGACATTTGTCAGCAAAGTAATGTCTCTGCTTTTTAATATGCTGCCTAGATTTGTTATAGATCTTCTTCCAAGGAGTAAGTGTCTTAATTTCATGGCTGCAGTCACCATCTGCAGTGATTTTGGAGCCCAAGAAAGTGAAGTCTGTAACTGTCTAAAGTCTAGTGGGGGAAATTTAGCAAGGTAAGCAATAATAGAAAAACAGTGTGATCAGGGACAGAATTCTAAGGCCAGAATGCAATGAGAATGCCTGAGGAGAGACAACTAACTTGATCATGGGGTCTCTAAGGTAAAATCTAAAGGATCAACCCAAGAATGACTTTCTATCTCTCAAATAATTGAGCACGATGTCTTTGAGAAATTAAGCAAAGTTTAATGTGATTGGATTTGGGGAAGGCAAGTAAATGAATGGTAAAGGATAAAGCTGGAGAAGCAATAAAACCCCAATTACACAACACCTCTTGATTTCTCTAGTGGCTAGACAGTAAAGTGTCTATCTACAATGTGGGAGACCTGGGTTTGATCCCTGGGTCTGGAAGATTCCCTGGAGAAGGAAATGGCAAACCACTCCAGTACTCTTGCCTAGAAAATCCCATGGACGGAAGAGCCTGGGGTCCATGGGGTCACAAAGAGTCAGACACAACTGAGTGACTTCACTTTCTTTCTTTCTTTCTGAATGCAATAGCTCTATTAATGTGAACCACAGTCGAATGGATTTCTTCTGGTCATGTTACACTTTTGACACTGTTCATTCTGGGTTTACTTTCCATAAAGAACTCAGTTATTTTCATATGTACTTCCATATGTGTTTATTTGGGATGTAAATGGAAATGTTTTAAATTTCAATTTGTTACATTTATTCTCATTTCTATCATTCAGAGTTTTTCTGGAACCTGATTTGTGATTATACATGTTAAACTCACTATCCTCTCATTTAAATCTCAATTTTGGCCACAAAAATATAGCAGACTTTGTCAATTCTCTTTGAGAAAATGATTTTGAGAAACAACCTGTCTGTCTAGTGATCTATCTCGGTTCAGAGATAATAAAAAGATGTTGTTTTAAGCATAATGCAGCCCTAAGCTCCTTATAAATATTAGCTTTTGTGGTTCAACATTTTGGAAATCTAAAGACATTTCTGAGGACAAGCAATTTAATTCCATTCCTCTACTCCAATGGTACTTGTTTTTAAAAGCAGATTTACTCTTTCTGTTTAGTTCTAAAAGAGAAAAATTATTCAGTCTTTTATGTGAAAGCATACTAATCATTATCCTTTAACATAGAATGTTGAGTTAAATACCTTCTATAGACATATTTTAAATTTCTCTAATTAGTTTTTTCACAAAGATGGCTCATTGTTCTGTTCCCTGGAATGACTGGGCATCTGGATGAAGACTATGAGAGAGGAACATGAACAACTTATTGAATTTCAAAGAAAGAATCTTGGATGGAAAGTCCATGCTTTTAGACTTATTTCTATGTGTGCTTTATGGCAGACCAATTTTTATCTTTATTGATGGATAATTACTGCCTTTTCATTCTTAGTAAGATTTTTTTCACCATGTCTTTTGTGAGATTTTAATTCTATGAAACTTTATAATTTACAGCATCAGAAAAGAGCATTTTCCTATATACATCCTGTAACAAACCTGTAATTTCCTGATGAAAATAAGTATATTAATATATTTTTTCATATCCTTATTTCAAGTAAACATTACATATGAAAACTATACATATAAGAAGGTACATATAACTTTAACTTTGCAAAAGCCTTATACACTGACCCCTTTACCAAGCTTCTCTACTGCATTTAAATAAAATTTAATTCCTAATGGAATAACTTTTAAGAATATATTTTTGACATAACACAGGACGCATTATAATAATTCAAAAAATCATTAGGTCAGTGCTAATGAAATAAAGAAAGTAGGTAGAGTTGCAGAAATGAGTTAAGTATGGGGAAGAAAATCTCTTAAAAGATCCTTTTATATTTTCAGATAAAGACAAAGGAAAGGAGTTAATTGAATGTCAGAAAAGTGACAAGTTTCTATCTTAACCTTGAAACTTGTGGGAATGAGGAATGCCAGATTTTTGCCATATGTTACAGCTCCTGACAGTGTTATGTGTCTTTACCACAACACCATCTGTGCTGCTATACCTGAATAGGGACAGTGGCTAGAAATGGAGAAAAATAATGAACTCTTACAACATATTTTCTCCCCTGAGTTCACACAGCTGGTGATAGATGCTTTACTTCAATCTGAGAAGCACTACTTAATTCTCAAATGACAACACATCAGAATATATTTGACCTCTTCCTATTGACTATTTATATCCTATAAGTGTGA
Source organism: Aepyceros melampus (assembly GCA_006408695.1). Classification (NCBI taxonomy): domain Eukaryota; kingdom Metazoa; phylum Chordata; class Mammalia; order Artiodactyla; family Bovidae; genus Aepyceros; species Aepyceros melampus. The sequence goes on from SJXQ01003190.1 coordinate 269,826, forward strand.
AAATTATGACTTCCTTTTAAAAAAGAAACTGATACCTAAAATGTTAATAGCATATCTTTGGAATTTCTCTCTATTTTATAAAATCTCTTACAGATATAAAATACAGACTACACCTATATAATGACAGAAAACTTTAAGTTAGATAGTAAAATTTGACTTTGGTGGCTCTGGGGTCTCATAGAATACATCTATTACTCTAAACTCATCAAAATGCTAATTTACTGTTGTGGATTTAATCCTTGCCTTGGTAATCATTTTTTTTTTTCATATGATGGACCACATCATCTACCATTCCAGGATTGCTGTAAGCTCAAAGACAATGTATATCAAGAGCATAGTACATTGTCAAGTTCAAAGAAGACAATAACCAATTATCTCCATCATTCTAAAGGTGCTCTGTCATATTTTGCAGTCATCAAAGAATACACTATTATTCCTGTGTTAACTTCATCCCATATGCTTTGTGGCATGTGTAACCAGTGATCCCTAAGGAACATATATTCACATATTATGGAAGGAAATTGATTCTATTTTACATGTAACTTGTTGGTTGTATATCTCTCATTATACCCAGAATCCTAAGAGAAAAAAAAAAAAGTAGGCATATAATCCTTAGTTTTAACATCAGTCAAAGAGAGGTATAAATATACCCTAGAGAAGAAATGAATAATCCCTCCAGGCAAATATATAGGAAGGAAGGAGGGAAGACAGGTTAGGATGGAAGAAAGGAATGAGGGAAGAACGAAAGGAAGGAGTATACACATATGACTATACACAGGCCATGACTTATCTGTGTCTAGAGGAACTTGATGAATCTGCTCAACAGATCATCTAGAAAGATACTCAAAAGCACAGAGTATTTTTATCCTCCAGTTATGAAAGAAAAACTCTGAAATCTGATAAAAGAATGTTAAGATTAACAAACAAATAGGGAGATAATTCATATTTCAGTTGATGGAAACCTACTGCCAACGACACTAGAAGCATCAGACTTTATTTCTCTACCAGTTTCTCAGGATTGTCAGGAGGAGCATTGTGTCCAATCAAAACTGACTGTAAGCCCTTCTCTTTTAAACTAGTTTTCCATTCCTCAGTTTTATTCCATGAGTACAAAATTAGGGAATTCCATTCACTTTCCTCTTATAGAGCCCTTGCCCTCCAATTCCTTTACCCACAAAGAAACCAGTCTTATGTTCTAGCCAGGTAACAATTTTGTTAATAATCTGTGATGTTTTTATTCCACAACAGTATTTTTATCCTATGTTTCTTAAAACACAATTTTCTGTCACTTTTTATGTGAGATCATTAAGTATCTGACATTATATAGTAACAAGACATATATTTTCTTTAACAGAATCTGAAGATTTTGCCATGATGTGATAAAAATCAAGTGATATTTTCAATGCCACAAAGATGTTGATTTGCCTAAGGTCAAGAGAGAAATTTAAAACTGAAATTAGAACTCCAGTCTAGCGTGTACTATACTATATACATAATAATAGAATAAATAAAAACTATCAGCACTTTATCACCTACTTTATGTTTAGCTATGTAGTAGGAACTTTACATATACTATGTCTGCCCTGGATAACAATTATTATGACTGTAGGTATTAATATATTAATCTTGTAGATGAGGAAATAGATTCAATTTTAGAGAATTTCCCTGAGATCAGTTAACAACTGAGCTATCATTCTAAACAAGGTTTGTGTGACAAAAAAATCTTCTTTATAGAAACGTTAGGCACAGATATCAAGCAACGTCATGATAGGGGTATTAATTAACTAATAAACAAGAAACTCAATACCCACATACCAAGAAAGGTACTATGTTCTCTTTAAATTAATGAAAACAATAATAGAAGGCAGAAATGAATAAAAATCTTTCCAATTTGAAATAAAAATTCAATAATACTCCTTTAGATTATTAAATGGAAGTTTTCTGGCATGATTACATAAAAGCTTTTTCAGAAATATTGAGATTCATTCTATTATTCATAACAGGATGCTATCCTCATAAAGTCATTCTATGTGATACACACTTAGATCAGATTCAGTAAAAAGTACATCAGAGACCCTTTAAAAGCCAAGAGTCATACATTAATAGTGGTTTTTGACTGAAGCTGTTACAAGCATATGTGTACGTATATATTTAAAGATTAAATGTGAATTTTTATATAAGATACCTATGTATTAGCAAATGAACACACTCACAATGCATGGGTTCGTAGGCAAACCTTTTCTGAATCAAGCAGATTTCTGCTTAGTTGAATCTTTCCCTTCCTTTGACTGTGAATCCCACTGGTCCTTGCTAGAAAATAGTATTAGACTGAATAGGTATATGTGCTTGATGTAATTTCTACCCTTGTAAAAAGCAGTTATTGCACATCTGAAATTGCTACTTTTCTTCTCTAATATTACTGTCATTTTATGGTGTGCTGTATAATTAAGTTTACTGAAACACAGAGGCATTTGGTAGAGTTTCCATTTCATAACTATGTCTTATTTTTACTCTGTATGATAAATTAACAGGCCAAAAAATATAATTTTAAAGCCCAGCTATTTTTACTGAGTATTTTCCCTTCTGGAGTTTTATTATTCTTAATAGTTAATGCTAAGGAATATGATACCTACATGTTATATTAACTCAGATATTGCAATATAGCTATTCTCTGTTTCGAGTTTTTAAACTTAAAAAAAAATCAATTTAAACAAACATTTTTGAAAATTCCACCAGGATTAGGAAATCATCAGAAAAATGATACAGAATCACAAATAAAATTTATAACCACCATAAGTTCAGTTCAGTTCAGTTCAGTCACTCAGTCGTGTCCGACTCTTTGCAACCCCATGAATTGCAGCATGCCAGGCCTCCCTGTCCATCACCAACTCCCAGAGTTCACCGAAACTCATGTCCATCAGGTTGGTGATTCCATCAAGCCATCTCATCCTCTGTTGTCCCCTTCTCCTCCTGCCCATAATCCTTCCCAGCATTAGAGTCTTTTCCTATGAGTCAACTCTAGGTTACCATAATATTAAGAGTATGGAGACCCTTTGATACTTTGCAGGAACTGGGAGGAATAAAAGGAAGTTATTTAAGATTAAATAACTTTAAGAATAAAGAAGAATGTATTTGACATAATACTGTATTTTAGGACAAAGTAACCTCAGATACGCAGATGACATCACCTTTATGGCAGAAAGTGAAGAGGAACTAAAAAGCCTCTTGATGAAAGTGAAAGAGGAGAGTGAAAAAGTTGGCTTAAAGCTCAACTTTAAGAAAACTAAGATCATGGCATCCAGTCCCATCACTTCATGGGAAATAGATGGGGAAACAGTGGAAATCGCGTCAGACTTTATTTTTTGGGGCTCCAAAATCACTGCAGATGGTGACTGCAGCCATGAAATTAAAAGGCGCTTACTCCTCGGAAGAAAAGTTATGACCAACCTAGATAGTATATTCAAAAGCAGAGACATTACTTTGCTGACTAAGGTCCGTCTAGTCAAGGCTATGGTTTTTCCTGTGGTCACGTATGGATGTGAGAGTTGGACTGTGAAGAAGGCCGAGCACCGAAGAATTGATGCTTTTGAACTGTGGTGTTGGAGAAGACTCTTGAGAGTCCCTTGGACTGCAGGGAGATCCAACCAGTCCATTCTGAGGGAGATCAAGGCGCTTACTCCTCGGAAGAAAAGTTATGACCAACCTAGATAGTATATTCAAAAGCAGAGACATTACTTTGCTGACTAAGGTCCGTCTAGTCAAGGCTATGGTTTTTCCTGTGGTCACGTATGGATGTGAGAGTTGGACTGTGAAGAAGGCCGAGCACCGAAGAATTGATGCTTTTGAACTGTGGTGTTGGAGAAGACTCTTGAGAGTCCCTTGGACTGCAGGGAGATCCAACCAGTCCATTCTGAGGGAGATCGGCCCTGGGATTTCTTTGGAAGGAATGATGCTGAAGCTGAAACTCCAGTACTTTGGCCACCTCATGTGAAGAGTTGACTCATTGGAAAAGACCCTGATGCTGGGAGGGATTGGGGGCAGGAGAAGAAGGGGACAACCAAGGATAGATGGCTGGATGGCATCACTAACTCCATGGGCATGAGTCTGGGTGAACTCCAGGAGTTGGTAATGGACAGGGAGGCCTGGCGTGCTGCTATTCATGGGGTCGCAAAGAGTCGGACACGACTGAGCGACTGAACTGAACACTGTTGGGGAAAAAATAGTTATGAAATTAAATGTTTATTAAGTATTTGAAAGATTTTTTTAACACATTTAGGAAATTGAATCACCAAATAGTTGCTGTATTATCCATTGAAATGTATCAATTAGCTACAAAATTGAACCTGAAAAGAAGACTATAAATTTGGCTTGTAGTTCATAATGACCTTGGGCAACATCCTTATAATATTTCCATTTGACTTTGTTATATAAGAATGACCATTTTCATAATGGGTAATTCCATGATATTGAGGTAGTTAATGTGTTGTTTTAATTTATTAATGAGATTTTAAATTTCAAGGGTAGTGTTTTGTTACACAGATGTTCTTTTGTTAGTCCTTGAATTATTCAAGGGAATGATATAATCCGTATCTAATGAGACTGTGTATACTCAGAAAAATGAGAAGGTAATGGTTATTATATTTTTCTTATTTTATGTTTTAAAAGTATACTTGTATCAATGCTATAGTTGACTTGTTAGGAAAGCAAATACCATTCTTGATGGTTTTTCCCCTCCAAAAGTTTATGATCACAACTGATGGATAAGAATATTATTTTATATTGCCAATTAAACTGTTAATCTTTAGGTAAAAATGGAGACTTCTATATTCCACAAACTGAGAAGACATTTAACATGTACTAAAAAAGTATTTGTACTTATACCAACATATTATATGGATGTAAATACTTCATAATTATTATTTCTAGTGCCCCTCACTATAATTATTATCTAATGTTCATAGAGGATTTGCTTTTTTTTCCCAAATAATGATGTAAAGATTTAAAATGAATTATTTCCTGCAATCATCATAATACCCTGGGTGCTAGAAATTATAAAAACCTCTATTTTATAATGCAGTTATAACAACTAATATTGAGTTAGAAGCAAAGTTTACCTAGGCATTTTATGGTTAAGCCCTTTATTAAGATGAAATATATTCATTTCTTCAACTGATGCCTTTGGAAATTAATTGCCAAAAGTTCTTTAATTGATTCCTGAGAGATTGTCAAAAGTTTCTGGGAAACTGTACAGATGACTTTCTTTATTTATGTGATTTGGAAACTCTAAAGTACATTTTCTTTGTGCTTGGTATAGTTTCCTCCACTTTGTGTACCATAAGTACCATAGCTGCAGACAAAAACACCTGTTGGAAAATAGTGAATTGAAATTGGTACAGGAGCAGCTCAGTAAAAGAGGCAAGTTAGACAGAAAGTGTGAACATATGTTTACCTGGGATTCAACAATATAAACACTATTGGTCCCTCATGAATCTGAAGATAAAAATAAGTAATTTGGCTTTGATAAATTTTATACAATTTTCTGGATTAACATTCAGTTCCGTTCAGTTCAGTCGCTCAGTCGTGTCCAACTCTTTGTGACCCCATGAATCGCAGCATGCCAGGCCTCCCTGTCCATCACCAACTCCCAGAGTTCACTCAGACTCATGTCCATTGAGTCCGTGATGCCATCCAGCCATCTCATCCTCTGTCATCCCCTTCTCCTCTTGCCCCTAATCCCTCCCAGCATCAGAGTCTTTTCCAATGAGTCAACTCTTCACATGAGGTGGCCAAAGTACTGGAGTTTCAGCTTCAGCATCATTCCTTCGAAAGAAATCCCAGGGCCGATCTCCCTCAGAATGGACTGGTTGGATCTCCTTGAGGTCCAAGGGACTCTCAAGAGTCTTCTCCAACACCACAGTTCAAAAGCATCAATTCTTCTGCGCTCAGCCTTCTTCACAGTCCAACTCTCACATCCATACATGACCACAGGAAAAACCATAGCCTTGACTAGACGGACCTTAGTCGGCAAAGTAATGTCTCTGCTTTTGAATATACTATCTAGGTTTAACATTAGTAACACTTAAATGATACGGAAAAAAATCTCTTAAACCTAAAAATACCATTTAGAGGTGTGTCCTTAAATATTCTTTTTGTAGAGATGATTTCCTTTCTGTAAGGGATTTCATAAGAAGCCATTATTCATATCACTGCCAATGATCTCAGAATATAGAAATATAGTTACAAATTCTTTTCTTTAAAGTTTCAAGTAGGTTATTGATATGTATACAGAAAAAGAATGAAAATATGACATTCAGGGTGATTATTAGCTAATATGATTTCTCTGGGAACTCAAAGTAGAAAGCAGATTACCAAATGCACAGTGCCTTGCAGATATATAAAGAGTCTGTAACAACATTTGTTTTAGTAGATTATTTTACTTGACATTCTATGAAGATTCTCTTTTTGATATATGTGTTTATATCTGAATTTTTAATTATACTTTTTTATTTTAAAGACAAGTGGAAAAAATAAAACTACTCAATTTGAGATCTTATTACTTTTATATGCTACAGAACCTAAAACAAAAATTTGTGTAAAAGGGCTTATATATCATTATTTTAAGATTTTTCATGAATTTGCTAAGAATGCAATGAGGATTTTGGCAAAGATTCTTCATCAATTATTTTGGAAAACTGTTTCTAAGATTTCACAAAATAAAATGCTAGCATCATGTCTTTTATTAAAAAAATTCCAATTGAAGAACATGTTTCTCCATCTTCCCTGGTGGCTCAGAGGTTAAAGCGTCTGCCTCCAATGCGGGAGACCCGGGTTCCATCCCTGGGCTGGGAAGATCCTCTGGAGAAGGAAATGGCAATCCAGTATTCTTGCCTGGAGAATCCCATGGACTGAGAAGCCTAGTAGGTTACAGTCCACGGGGTTGCAAAGAGTCGGACACGACTGAGCGACTTCACCACCACCAATGCTAGATTTGGAATCTTATTTCCTTTAGGAGAATTTTGCATCTTCTCCAAAGTTGCTATTGTTGTATTTAACTTTGAAAACTATACCTGAGAAGATTCTTATATATTTTTTTAAAAAGTATCCCTGAGAAGATTCTTATATATTTCTACAAAATTATCAAACAGAAAGAAAGCAATTTATAAGACTCTATTTTGTCATTGTTGTTTAGTCAGTCATGTCCAACTCTTTGCAAACCCATGTACTGTAGCCTTCCAGGCTCCTCTGTCTAGGGATTTCCCAGGCAAGAATACTGGAGTGGTTTGCCATTGCCTTCTCCAGGGATTCTTCTGACCCAGAGACTAAATCCATATCTCCTGCATTAGCAGGAGGACTTACTGCTAAAACATTGTTTTAATTTACAATTTATTTAATTCTGCAACTATCTCAACTAGCTTTTGCTTCCTAGGTGACTCCTCCCAGTGCAGGAGACACAGGTTCGATCCTTGGGTTGGGAAGATCCCCTGGAGGTGGAAATGACAACCCACTTCAGTATTCTTGCTGGAAAATGCCATGGATGAAGGAGCCTGGTAGACTATAGTCCATGGAATTGCAAAGAGTTTGACATAACTTAGTGACTGAGTGTGCAAACTAGTTTCTAATTCTTATGGTTTTTTTTAGGTGTGAAGCTATTAGCTGGACAATCTTCCTCTGTTAATTGTGCCCCTTCCTCACCATTAAAGGTAGCTGAGTGGATACTGGCATCAAAATCAGGTCTGGAAAAAAAGTATTAGTTCACTTTTTTGTTGGTGACTTGCTTGGTAAGTTACGATGATTTGTTGAATTTTTACCACATTCCATAGAGCCACAAAAGAGAGAATGATATTATGCATGCATAGTGCTGACATTTGCTTTCAATATATTCTATGACTTTTAAGAAGAAAAAGTATAGGGCACTAGAAAAACCCAAGGATCAAAATTATTTGAAATATATAAAGTAATTTTTGAAATACATTTTTATAACATAAAAAAGGCATTTATATAATGTGTGTGTCTTAGTTTTACTTCACTGAAACAAAAGATGAAATAGAACAGGCTATCAGAACTAGTTTGTTTTATTCCCAGTGGATGTTTTAAATGTATGCTGCCTTGTTATGCTTCTCGATTGTATAGTAATTAAAATATGTTTTTCATATAAATGGATAGTAAGTTATTTAATAAGAATTCAATTTAACTAATATGTTTATGATTTTTGGATTGTCCTATAAATTAGACTTTAACATCTTCTGTAATGTCACTTCAGTGGGTGACTTGAAAAGGTGACTTCAGAAAAATCTTCTTGCAATGATTAGCCACACATGCTTTCATTTTTGAGCATCTGAGAATGTGTTAAGTCACTGCATATATGGATAAAAATAATGGAAACATGAAGATGAAGATCTATGATCTGGATCTTGAAACATCAGTAAGATTTTACCACATGGAGAACACATTGCAAATAGAGAGCATCACTTAATATAAAGTTAAATAAAGGAAAAGAAAAGCAGCTTGTTGAGAAACAACAATCAGGTTGTATTGGTTTATGTTTGCAAAATGTAATTTAGTAAATATGAATTAGAAAAAAGAAAACTGCCTTTATTTTACCAAAGTTTCAAAAATTATACATAGTTTTTCCTTTACATGACTATTAACTTTCATGGGAGAAATACATTTAAAATCCATCAATATTTAACTTGATTTTTTGGTGTGTATGTTTAAACATCGCTTTGCTTTGGGAAATAAGTTTTTATTTTCTAATACTTATTTTTTATGTTTTTTAAAAATTACTGTTGGAAAATTCAGAGAAGAACTGGAAACTTTAAAATGTTAAAATGATGATCATTGCAAATTAACTCAGTAAAGGAACTCATAAATCTGTTTTGGGTTGTTGGCATTGCATGAATGGTCTATTTTTGTGTTTTTATTAATACTGTTGACTAGCTACAACAGGTGACATTTTTATCCCCTTAGGCTGTCCATTAGCCAAATGAAGGACCATCTGGAAAGGGATTCTGTTCTTTGAAAAATGTGACAGGGCTGATGGCTTTTTAACTGCTAGTCATCTATGATTGCTGGTAAACACTGGAAATTATGGTTGATCCCTCAGAATTAAGAAGTTAGTCAAGTACTTAGAGATAAAGCAGAGGAACACTTTTTAACCAGATGTGTATATCAGTACAGATTTTTTTTAAAACCTGCCTTAATTTTACTATTTTAAGAATCATATATCAATACTACCATGAGTAAATAATACAATTATTCTTGGTGATTATACTTTGATGGACAAAGTAAAGAATATTGTGGCAGTAAAATACAAGGCAGATACCAAGATGATAAAATGGTAAATTCATCATGATGTAGTTTTTTGGCAATTTCCCTAAAGTGCCATTTTGCAATACTGATGCTCAAATAAACAGAAGGTGATGGTTTTGATGGCTGGCTGCCAACAGCAGTTCATTAAGAGACTTTTCATGATCACAACTTAAAGGGTCTCTAATAGCACTGTGTTAGACGGATCTTGGTAGCCATTCTGATTGTGTCCAGTTGCTCGGTCGTGTCCAACTTAAGACCCCGTAGACTGTAACCCACCAGGATCCTCTGTCCATGGGATTCTCCAGGCAAGAATACTGAAGTGGGTTGCCATGCCCTCCTCCAGGGGATCTTCCTGATCCAGGGATTGAACCCACATCTCTTATGTCTCCTTCATTGTCAGGGAGATTCTTTATCACTAGGGACACCTGGGAAGTTGCAGCCATTTGAATTGTGCCTTCATTTTGCTAAAGAAGATTCTGTATCCCAGAGAAGCTAGGTTTATAAGTTTACAGTTATTTGATGGCTAAAAGGGCAATTTTAATTTAAAGGAACAGATATTTGTAGAAGTTACTCAATAGGATCATAAATACATGTCAATTCAACCATTTTATGTTGCTTAAAAGATCAAGCAATAAGTCATCGGCATAAATGAATCTGTTTTCTTATAATCTTACATTATAAACACATTCATTTGCCATTATTATTTTATACTTTTTAAAAATCATAACACACTTTCAAAATAAGAATAAAGCTACTATCACATTAGTATACAAGATTTTAAGTATGTTTTTCTCATACTTAAAACTATGAACTTCCTACTGCATCTTTTGTTGAAAAAATGTGTCCTACAATGTCATTGTGTGAATAAATTGGCACGTATTTATCGTGTATTGCAATCTCATGCATATTATTCCTAACCCTAGTTCTAAGAAAGACAGAAAATTTTAAAATGACAAGCAGGTAAATTTCTCTTCAAAACATGGTGATGATAAGGATGGGGAGCACAACTATCAATGTAGGAACAACCTGAGGGGCATTTGAAAATTTACAGCACATTTTCAAGCCCATCACCTCCACTGTGGCTCACACTGGTCTAATTTGAAGAGCAAATTAGAAATCACCTTTTTTTTCGCAAGCTTTTCAATGGCTCCTCTTGCAGGGCAAAGAACAAAAATCCAGAGCCTCTATCTGGTCTATCCTCCAGAGCCCTATCTGGTCTACTCATTTTCCACCATGTTCTCCATTGTCTATATAAGGGTACTTCTTCCTTCAGGACCCTGACAGTATCTTTACATTCTAAGTCCCTCTGCCTGAAATGTGTTTCCATCCTTTATTTAACTAGTTCACTCAGTCAAAATGCAGTACAACATCTTTGTCCTCACAGAGGTCTCTCCTAACTTCTCTTACTACATCAAACTGTCCTTGCTGCTGCTGCTACTGCTAAGTTGCCCCAGTCGTGTCTGACTCTGTGCGACCCCATGGACCTCAGCCCACCAGGCTCCATCATCCCTGGGATTCTCCAGGCAAGAACACTGGAGTGGGTTCCCATTTCCTTCTCCAATGCATGAAAGTGAAGTCACTCAGTCGTGTCCGACTCTTTGTGACCCCATGAACTGCAGCCCACCAGGCTCCTCCGCCCATGAGATTTTCCAGGCAAGAGTACTGGAGTGGGGTGCCATTGCCTTCGTCCTTCATATAAGCTGTCATAAGTCCATGGAGTCGCAAAGAGTCAGACAAGACTGAGCAACTGGACCGAACTGAACTGAAAACCATGTAGCCTCTTCTTTGTAGTACTTTATTACAGTCACAGTTTTACATGTAAGTATACAATGATTTGGTTACTTATTTATTTTGCTCTCTGGACTGGAATATGATCTCCCTGAGTACAGGGAACATGCTGGCTTCTGTCCATCAGTGTCAGTGCAGAGTTGGTTGATCAGATGACCTGCCTTCGCATATCTATGACTATGCCATTACTGTTTACTTGCTAAGTTGTAGCCAACTCTTTGCAACTCCATGGGCTGTAGCCCACCAGGCTTCTCTGTCCATGGGATTTCTCAGGTAAAAGTACTGGAGTGAGCTGCCATTTCTTTTCTCCAGGGGATCTTCAGGGATCCAACCTGGGTCTCCTACTTGGCAGGTGAATTCTTTACCACTGAGCAACCTGGGAAACCCATCTACAACTATATTCCTATTCTATAAATTAGAAAAGTGGACTCAAAATATGTGCATTGCATGAGGTCACCAAGTGGTTACGCATTGACTGTAAGCTTTATTTTTAAATTTATTCATGCTTATTTTCAAAAATATCCAATCGCTTAATTTACCCTCTTATTTCAAAAGGTTGTCACTATATTGAGTTGATTTTTACATTTCCTGTGCTCCTCTCTCACGAGTGTAAAAACAGAAAACTTCTCATTTCACATTTTTAAAACATTTTACTCCTACTTCCAGAAAATAATGGTAAAGATTATTTTGATCATTTTTTCTAAAGTCTTTCATTTGTGTGAGCATTGCAAAATATTCAAACAGTACAGAAGTTACTGACTAGCATTTGGATATAAGTTTATAGGTTTTTGAATAATTTATTTAAAATTTAACTTTAAACAATCACTTCAGTGATTGTCAGATTAAAAAGTAATTACCGGTAATTTTGCCATGTTTTTGCAGCATGAAAAACATTTTTCCTACCATCCTAACTTTTGTTTTATGTCTACCTCTGAATGGATAAACTAGACAAGACTAAACACATTATACCAGTGTGCTCTGAAAGCAGTCTTATTGATGTTGAAGCTTTTTAAGGAGTTCAAAAAAATGAAAGTAATGGGCTTTGTCATGCCACCAGAAACAAAGTGGTTTTAGTTCTTAAAAAACTGCTTAGAACAACATGGCAAGCAGTACAATCAAATTATTTTGTCTGCTTGTCTAACATGAAGGCAACATTATCAACTGACATCCTGCAGCTCTGAGATAAGACTCTGGAGAAAGGCCTGGGAAAACTGTGTTTATCTTACAGGAGACAATGATTAGGTAATTTGGACATTTCATATTTAATAAAAACTATTTAAATCAGAAACCATCAGACCTTCACTGATGGGACTTACAAATGTATTGTACCCTCTGTCTGTCTCCAAAAAGTGATTGAATCCCTTTCATTTTTAAGAAGTACTCTTTAAAATGAAAGAAGCGTGTTAAATGCTTGGAATTACTTTTAAATTAAACCATACAGCTGACACGAATAAAAGGGGACCTCCTAAAGTGCTCTGTAATGATAGGGAGAGCAACCAGCTAGCATAACACTTGACTTGTTTTTCCACAGTGGTTTGATCTGTGCTGCACTGAAAATATTGAAAATGATTTCTGGTCTTCACTGATATCACAAATCATAATTTGCGTAAAGCTATAGGAGTAATCAAAGATCCATTTGTGTGGTGAATCATATGTACATAGCCCCTCCAGGAAATGTTCACTGTTTTATAATCAGTCCCACAAACATTCTTCCTTCATCTCTCATTTTATTAACACCGTGCAAAGGAGGAAAAGATGGGATCAGATGTAAAAAAGAAAAAAAATGATGTTAGAAAGCAAGGCAGCCTTACTTTTTAAGGCCAAAAATTTACTTGCTATATTGATTCCATTTCAAGTGATCTGTATTTCATGAAGTAATCATAGATATTGCTTTTTTCACAGCAAAAGGCTTTTTGAAACTTCAAATCAAAATGTAAAATGCAAAACTTTGAACTCTTATGCTGAATAAATCATAATAATTAAGATCTCATTCTTCAAGAAATCACATTATACAGGTGAATAGGAACCAAGGAAAATTGTTTTCACTCTTTCTAATAAGAGTCACTTCGTCTCTGATTTAGTTTTACACTGAGGTGTGTATGTATGTGTGCATGTGTGTGTACATATCTGAATTCCAAAACATATGAGGAAAAAGTAATTTCGCCAGGGAGAGAGACATTTGCTGACATTGTGAGTTTTTTGGAAAAAAGTCCTGTGACTTAATAATTGTACCTTCATTTTAGCATGTTGTATAAGAATGCTTTAGTGTAACATTCTAACTGAATGTATGAGAGCAATTACTGGTGGTCCTGAGGCAGAAAAAAAAGAACACACATAAAATTTAGCTTCAGTTTTTGACATAATTATGTCTTCAATCAGGTTTTGTCTGTTTTGGACGTGTAATCTGGCTTAAATTACATTTCTATTATTTTTTTCTATCATTATATCTTTCCTGTAAGAAAATCCAAAATAGGAGGCCCAAGAAGAATTATAAAGTCATTGAAGATTAGAATCCTTCTTATTGTAAAATACTGATAGACATCCATGTGTGTGTTGCTCACTTGTGTCTGACTCTGCAACCCCATGGACTGTAACCAACCAGGCTCCTCTTCCTGTGGGATTTCTCAGGCAAGAATACTAGAGTGGGTTGGTATTTTCCTCCTTAAATTGGGATCTTCCCCACCCCAGGGATTGAACCCATATCTCCTACATTGCAGGCGGATTCTTTACCACTTGAGCCACTGTGAAGCCCATTAATAAACAGAAACCTCAGTTAAATAGTCAGGAGAACAGTAGGGGGATCTCCCACATCCTGTGACTATAACAAAGTCCATGAGGAAGAAGAAAGATTTCTCTCCTAACAATGACTCAGCCATTGAAAAACCATTGGCTCCTTTTATACTGTAGTTTTCCCAACTTCCTTTTCCTCCCTATAGAGGGGTTTTAGTTCTCCTCTTGCCATATGGGGACTTGCACATGACTTGACATGGCTGCAGACCCTAAACTGCTGTTCTCTATTGATCCCAAATAAACCCATCTTTGCTGGCAAAATATCTGTCAGTCTGTTTGTTTCAAGTCAACACAATGAGAAAAATAATAAGCATTTTAAAACATATTGATAGAGAGATAGCTGGATAGATAGATGAAAGATGGATGGATGGATGGGTGGCTGATTAATAGGTAGATAGGTAGGATATGATAGGATAGCTAGATGTTAGCTAGGAAAGCAGGAAAGGGAGAAGAGGGAGTTGTGAATTGCTAGAAAATTTTCCTTTGAGATTTTTAAAGTATATTCTCCTTTGAGATTCTTGCAAATATGTACTTACTGATCAATTTTAAATATTACGATTTGTTTTTTATCATTTTCATTGCAGTTTTCTCCTGCCTTTGAGAAACTGACAACTTCATTGTTAGATTATCTTGGCATACATATGCTGTATCTATAGGATGTCCTCTAACTGTAAGTAGTATTATTTATAATATAAAATTACAAAACACTATTTAACAATAAAAATACAGGTATCCAAATGAATTTGAACAAGGTCCTAAACAACAAAAGTGTTCCAATAAAATGATGATGGTAAGTGATTTAATCAAATGATTCAGTTCAGTTAGTTCAGTTCAGTCACTCAGTAGTGTCTGACTCTTTGTGACCCCATGGACTGCAGCACTCCAGGCCTCTCTGTCCTTCAAAAGCTCCCAGAGCTTACTCAAACTCATGTCCATGGAGTCGGTGATGCCATCCAACCATCTCATCCTCTGTCATCCCCCTCTCCTCCCACCTTCAATCTTTCCCAGCATCAGGGTCTTTTCAAGATAGTATGTTCTTCGCATGAGGTAGCCAAAGTATTGAAGTTTCAGCTTCAGCATCAGTCCTTCCAATGAATATTCAGAACTGATTTCCTTTAGGATGGACTGGTTGGATCTCTTTGATGTCCAAGGGACTCTTAAGAGTCTTCTCCAACACAGCACCCCCCAGATGTTTATCATAATTACATAACAGAAAATAAAAAATGGTTTAAACCTTTTCAATTGTTAACATAATAATTAAAGAATAGGCTAGGAACGCCATCACTGACACAATGGACATGAGTTGGAGCAGGCTCTGGGAATTGGTGATGGACAAGAGAGCCTGGAGTGCTGCAGTCCATGGGGTCACAAAGAGTCGGACATGACTGAGCAACTGAACTGAACTGATGGATGGAAGAGAGCTGGGAATGAGCATAAGTGCCATTATAACCATCTTTCACTTTTAAGGAATCATAAATCTTGTCTATATTGATAATTGCAGTTAAACATCACTTCTCTTAATATTTTTTATGTTTCTAATCTTAAAATGAAACTTTAAGTAATAATATATCTTATATGAGGAAAAAAATAATATACCTGCACCATAACAATTCCTTCAATTTCTCCTCCAATTTTTCAACTTCTCTTTGAGTCAAATACAATAGCATTAAATATGAACCATCATCCTATTTTACTAAAATTATTCTTTCCTAGCTATATCTCCTTTAGCTATGTGTATTCTGAGAGAGATTCTTCAAATGATGTTCTCCTAACCTTGACTGTAGTCCTCCGTGGTTGAATACTGTGAGCATTTTCTTTCTTGTATATATTTTTTACTCTGCTTTTTGTATTGCTTAAATATTAATGCAAAAATTATTTCAAGAGCAGTCATTTTTATTTTAAAATGTATCAACTATTTTGAAAATCTTTATTTACATAAGTTTCAAAGTTCTTTAAACTCTACCAAGATTAAGTTTCAAGAAAATCTTCTAAAAGTCTCAGAGCTCACTTTCATACTTTTCATGTTAGTAAATTGGCACCACCTTTTCAGAAGATAATTTGGCAACATTCGTCACAACATAGAATTATAATACTTTGTCCCAGGGATCCTAGTGCAAACCATACATTTGGAAATCAAATTTTATATCAAACTGTACTAATGGCTACCTTGCTGCTGCTGCTAAGTCACTTCAATCGTGTCTGACTCTGTGCAACTCCATAGACAACAGCCCACCAGGCTCCCTCGTCCCTGGGATTCTCCAGGCAAGAACACTGGAGTGGGTTGCCATTTTCTTCTCCAATGCATGAAAGTGAAAAGTGAAAGTGAAGTCGCTCAGTCATATCCAACACTTAGTGACCCCATGGACTGCAGCCTATCAGGCTCCTCCATCCATGGGATTTTCCAGGCAAGAGTACAGGAGTGGGGTGCCATTGCCTTCTCCAGAATGGCTACCTTATGTGATGGAAAAAAAAAAAAACCCTGAGTACCACCAAATGATCATATATGCAGAAGTGGTTACATAAACTTGCTATATCCATATGGAAAATAAACAATTTTGTTTTTCAAAATGTAAACAGATCTGTATGCACATATGTGGAATGTGCCCCAAGAGGTACATAAGTGGGAAAAATCAAGGTGCAGAACAGTATGTAAAGGTTGATTCATATTTTGGAAATAAAATGTATGTGGTATTTAGAAAGATACATACAAAGAGAGAAACAGACATAAGCCTTTTAGTAATTATTTTCCACCTTGAGGGGGCTTCCCTTGTGGCTCAGCTGGTAAAGAATCTGCCTGCAATGCAGGAGACCTGGGTTTGATCCCTGGGTTGGAAGATCCCCTGCAGAAGGGAAAGGCTACCCACTCCAGTATTCTGGCCTGGAGAATTCCATGAACTGCGTAGTCCTTGGATTCACCAAGAGTCGGACCTGACTGAGTGACTTTCACTTTCCACGTTGAGGGATTCACAATGAAATTTATCAGTTAACTTGGAGGTCTAGGAAAAGCAGCAGATGGAAACTTTCCTTTTTAACTTTAATACTTTTTTAAAAAGGCAACATGTGTACCATAAAGTATGTAAAATTAAATACAAGGCTTAGTAAGTACTTGAAGTCAGTCAGTTCAGTTCAGTCGCGCAGTCGTGTCCGACTCTTTGCGACCCCATGAATCGCAGCACGCCAGGCCTCCCTGTCCATCACCAACTCCCGGAGTTCACTCAGACTCACGTCCATTGAGTCTGTGATGCCATCCAGCCATCTCATCCTCGGTCGTCCCTTTCTCCTCCTGCCCCCAATCCCTCCCAGCATCAGGGTCTTTTCCAATGAGTCAACTCTTCGCATAAGGTGCCCAAAGTAAATGGTAATCCATTCCCATATTCTTGCCTGGAGAATCCCATGGCCAGAGGAGTCTGGTGGATTATGGCCCATGGGATCACAGAGTTGGACACTACTGAGCAACTAAGCATTAATAAGTACTATAAAATGAGTAACAATATCTTTCAGATAACATCTTTCATGTAATTATATCAATAAGTTTGGCATTGAATTGTAAACTGTACATTTTCCTACTCTGTTGGTTTAGTCATCATTTCAGTTATATATGTTTACTAAAGAGAAAAATAATCTGTGTCTAGAAAAAATGTTTTTTTAATGTGTGTGATAAAACATTATCTATAAGATAGTAGCAAGTCAGATGTTCCTATCTCATCTTTCTTGAGTCAACCCTCCATTTTTCTCTAGAAGGAACTGCTAGCCTTACATCAACTCATTTACTTTTTTTTTAATAATAGTTTTAGTAACTCTGAAGTGTATTATTTTATCTTGCTTCTTTAATTCAAAATTGTATTTATAAGGTAATTCATACTGTTTACATAAAGTTAATTCTTTGTAATTGCTATGCAACTCACATGAATATTGTATAATCTATTCACTCTACTGTTGACAGACATTTTTGTTGTTTCCAGTTTTGGGGTATTAAATATAAAGCTGTCTTAAATAATCTTGTATATGAACATATTTATGTTTTTCTCTAGTCTATGTATTTCTCTTATGTCTATATGAATGTATGGAGGAGGAAATGGCAGCCCACTCCAGTATTCTTGCCTGGAAAATCCCATGGATGGAGAAGCCTGACGCAGGCTACAGTCCATGGGTCGCAAAGAGTCAGACACGACTAAGTGACTTCACTTTCACTTTATAGGAATGTAAGTTATTCATATATACATTTATTTAACTTTACCAGATGACTCATTTTCCAAAGTTATATTAACTTACACTCTTAACCAACAATTTATGAGAGTTGTTCCCATTGATCAACATCTTCACCAATACTTGGTATTACCTATTTCCCTCTCCCTCTCCTTCATCTTCCCCCTTTACCTCTTTCTCTTGTCTCCCTTTCTTCTTCTCTCTCATCAACCAAGTATACAAATTGAAACAAAAAATGAAGTTAAGATAGAAACCAAAAAGTTTCAGTGCCTCCTAAATCAAATACCAGGGGTCCCTGTGTGTGTGCCTCTGCTTCTGAACTCCCTATCGTTTTCCATCATACTACTTAATTTTGTACATCTTTCCTAATTATTAAACATTATAATAAGCTTTGTTATTTGATAAACTAAATACTTCAAACTCCCCTGTCTTAAGAACGTCTTGTATCTTTGCATTTCTATAAAACTGTAGAACCTGTTTCTCAGGATGCTTTGAAGTGTCTTCAATATAGTCTGCAATGCTGTCATTTTACCTTAAATTTTATTTTGTTTCAAATATCTGGGCCTATAAGACATTTATTTTGTTTTGTTTTTTCTCCCTCAACCTTTTTCATATGAAAGTATTTTAGAAGTAAAGTAAAAGAGGAGAGTGAAAAGGTTGGCTTAAAATCAACATTCAGAAAACTAAGATCATAGCATCTGATCCCATCCCTTCATGGCAAATAGATGGGGAAACAGTGGAAACAGTGACAGATTTCATTTTGGAGAGCTCCAAAATCACTGCAGATGGTGACTGCAACTATGAAGTTAAAAGATGCATGCTCCTTGAAAGAAAAATTATGACCAATCTAGACAGCTTATTAAAAGGCAGAGACATTACTTTGCCAACAAAGGTCCATCTAGTCAAAGCTGAATATTCATTGGAAGGACTGATGCTGAAGCTGAAACTCCAATATTTGGCCACCCAATGCGAAGAAATAACTCATTGAAAAAGACCCTGATGCTGGGAAAGATTGAAGGCGGGAGGAGAAGGGGACGACAGTGGACAAGATGGTTGGATGGCATCAATGATTCAGTGGACATAAGTCTGAGTAAATTCCAGGAGCTGGTGATGGACAGGGAGGCCTGCTGTGCTACAGTTCATAGGGTCACAAAGAGTCAGACACGATTGAGCAAATGAACTGAACTAAACTGAAAAGTGATATATTAAAAAATTTGAATTTCAAATAAGTAAAAAAGTAAACTTAATTTTTATGGTAAAATACATTTAATTTCTAACTAATTCCATCCCTTAACCAAAAAAAGAAAAAAAAGAAAAATCAACCAAAAATCACTTTCTAAACTAAAACTTAAATGTGCATTTTACATACCTATTTTTCCTTTGCTTTTTTTGAAGATGTCACATAACCCACAAATATTACAATGACAGATTCCTTATTTCTGTTCACCCATAATTCTTTCCATAAAATCATTAATTTTTCTACTTTTTTATTTAATAAGATCTAATAGGAATCAGTTTTTTATTTATATTTATTTTATATATTCCTTAAGTTTTAAAGAGATACAAAAATTTATTTGAGAGCCTTTTTCTATACTAATTCATGTTCATTCTCCTCTAAACCATTATTGGATTTAAACATGTTCCCAATATTCCAGTTTCTCTGATCATTCCACACAACAGCATCATAATCGTTGCATTTATGATCATCTAATCACATAAACTGATAAAGCTCATCATTTCTAAAAATAATAGTACCTAAAAATATTTTATTTCTGAAAAGCACTTACTGAACACCTACCATTTGTATACTTCCCGTATAAAATATATATTTCATACGCTAATCATCTCAAGCAATCAGTGTACTTTGCATTACATGCAAAAGACAGAATCATACCAAGATATTTACAATTAAAAGGAAAACTCCTTAATTATCTCTAATCATCCTATGTTTCATGTACTCTTTTTTTCTAGATACTATCAGTGTTGACAGTTTGGTGTGTATTCTCTCATGGATTCACAAATATTTATGCATGAAAGATTATTTATAATATTATTGTGTACAAAATTACATAAATATTTTATTTGTAATATTGCATGTTGTAGATCTATAATATTGTGAATACATATTGTATACATTGTATATGTATCTTATATATTAAATGTAATATTAGCTATATATGTTTGAAGACATATTATAGAACTTTTTAAATCATATAGTTTTATTTAACATAATATGGTCAATATTTTCCATATATGTGCCCAGTTTTTTCAGATCATCACCAACTATTCCAAAGTACCACTGTAACTTTATTTCCCAGTCTTTTTTATCTCTATCTTGTAACCACTTTCTCAATTCAGATCCACTGCTTTTGACCACCGGTCGCCCCCTTTACACTAAGTTCCAGGGTCAACACTTTCTACTTACACTGCCAGTGCTTCATATTCAACTTTATTTAAAATATGCAGCTTAGCTATATTGTTTGCTTACTTGTCTCCTTTTTTAGAGAGTGAGAGAATTATGCTTGTGGTTTCTATTTTTTTAAGTTGTAACACCACTGAAAAATAGACCATAGAGATATACTTGAAATATTACCTTTATCTCCCTTTTATTTAGAATGTCAAACGTGGTCTCCCCAAGGAAATAAAGTTTGTACTTGATAAATTCCGTTTCTATATATAAAATAAGAGAATTACAGAAATGTTTTCATATAGTAATTTATTATGATTAATCTCTCTAATTCTCAACTTTCTTGAACTGTTTGTTAATTAGAAGTTGGCATATATTTAAAAAACAAAGTAAAACCTTTTTTGCTTTAATGCTTAAAAGGTTAAATATATCATCTAGCAAAGTTGTTTCATGTATTTAATGCAGCTTTTCTTTTACTAATAAATTGATGAAATGCTATTTGGAAGAGAAATCTGAAATATAAATATTATGTTTTTCTTATCTGTTACTGTTAAAAACAAGGGACATAGTTACTTGAATTTATAAATATATTCAAAATATAATTGTTTCTAATGCTAGTCAAGCTTCTACTGCTGGTTTAAAAAAAAAAAAAAAAGACTACAGCACCTTAGGTATAACTCTGACAGTCTTTGCTAGTTAAAATTGAAACTCACAGAGCATGACCTGTCATCTATCTCTCTCTCTGTCATGAATCTTTGCTATTACTAATTTTCCACAAGCAATATAGTAACCTTAGGGCTGATTAATTAGCTGTTGGTTTATGTATTTTACAACATTAATTGTGAAAGCCCTCACTGTTACTTCATGGTTTGATTAACCTTGTTAGTGTGTAGAATTAGAAATGGAGAAGCCTCGTTAGATTGTCTCTCTGACATTTTAAAAGGATTTTAACTTGTTAGCTGGAGCACAGTACTTCTATACTATTTTTACATGTTCAGTACCCTTCATATTAGTACATAATGGTCTGCCTTTTGATAATCACTTCTCTTGAATGGTTGTTTCTTCCTTCCACACTAACAGGTAATTTCCCTGTGCTTTAACCAAAATTTTCATTTGTATTGGGTGTGAATTATTTTTAATCTACTACAGTAAGTTTTAAAGTCTGAATTGAATTACCCTAGAAACTCAAGTTTTAAAAGAGACTAAATTCATGTCTATCTTAGCATATTCTCCAAGGATCTCCTAAACATTTTAAGACTAAAAATTCAAGCAGAATAAGCCAGGTCATATCAATTGCTAAATAATATCCTACATGTTAAACATCTTTGTAATTTCATGAACTGCATAAAGCCATAAAAATGTCTATTTATTTATAAATGCTTGTCTCATCTCAGTGCTAGTGTTTGCAACAGAAAAAATTAACTTCTAAAGTAACTTAAAATGATTAAAGTGTAACTGGACTCCAAAAAGAAAATGACTCAAAAATAGATTGCATAATTTTCTTCTCAAATTCTTCTTATGTTTGTAGAGCTGATTGCATAATTTTCTTCTCAAATTCTTATGTTTGTAGACCTCATTTATTACCCTTGATTTCAATATTGAGAAGTATTTATTTTTTTTAGAAAAGCCAAATACTTAATTACTCATAATAAACATTAAAAAAAGTGGTCTTATCTATCCAAATTAAAAATAAAATGTATTCTATAAGATCATATACCAAGACACTTGGTGATTAATATTATACTAACTCATAAGAGCTCACAAATAGAATATATTGGCTTAAGGGTCTAATTAAAAGAATGCAAAATATTCTTAAGTCAAAATTAACATTTAAGATTTTAATGAGATTTTTCACTCCATAAATATGTGTTGATTGATCAAGGCTTCTTTTTCTTTCTAGACTTAAAAAGAAAGTCAAGATTGATCTTGTCGTTTGTTTTGCAGGCCTCACATTGCTTCCCTTTACTTTGATTTCTATCCCTAACCTGACTAGCAATACATGAAAGTAACATGAGACCTCTGTGTAGCTGAATGGAGATGCTGTGCCCATATTTTATGAGAGAAGCAAGATGCCAGGATATTGAGTTGATTAAAGCATGGCAGTGCCACTTCCATCCCTGTACTTATATCTTAAATCACACAGTGTAATGTTAGCTAGTGCTTATGAATTGTTTTCATTTCTATTTATGGAATGTATGTGTATGTAGGTATGTAGGGGGTTGTGTTTGTGAGTGTGAGTGTTGTGTGTGTGTGTGTATTTTCAGTAAGCAAGTTCAATTCTTGATAGTCTTAGGTAAGGGCTACTTTGTACCCTATAGCTCTTTCTTACACCCTTTTCCTTAACATAAGCTAACATTTTATGATTCACTTCTCCATTGCTTTTTCAATTTTATTTCTGATCTTGATTGTGAAGAGAAGAAGCTTCTTTCATCTCGTCACTCTTTCACAATATGATAGCTCTCTTCCCCACTAGTAACATCTTCAAAAAAAATTCCCAGAGCATCTCGACTTCTAATCTCTCCCTGCTCATGTCCCAGTCAGGGGTTGGCTTTATGTCTCATTCTCGTAAAAGTAAAGAAATGACAAAGCAGTTTCTCTATATTAGGTTAATCATTTTAGCCTAAATGATTGCTTTGGTTTAAACTATGTATTCATTTTTTTCTAAAACCATATACTTTCCAACTAGAAACTATTAATGCACTGTGGTTTTATTTTTCCCTGTTCACCAAGTATTTATTAACCCTAACAATATACCAGGCACAGTGATGAGTACTAGAAAAAGAAAAATATATAATAACAAAGAGAAGCCATTTATACCTTAAGTGAATGTAGGCCATGCGCCTTGAGTTTCTAAAAGATTTTCTCCATCAGTAAGGATGGTTTTCTGAAGAGGTTATATATCCTCTTCCAATAACCAATATTTTATATTTCACAATAATGAAGGCTATTTTGGGAAATGATATATGATTAGATTAGTAATCTAATATAAAATTAGATTAAATTATTTATTTTTCAAAATAATTAGATTGATCTAATTTTGAAGACTGTTCATTTCACTTGTTATTAAGTTAGAAATAGCATTTGAGGTAGTAGAATGAATAGTTTTACGAAAAATCATTTTCTTTAGGAAAGTTTTCCAATATTCATATTTCTAACTTTGTAGTGATTATTTGTAGGCTTATTCTTATTTGGCTTGAGGAAAAGATTTTGTTCATATGAACTGAAAAAATTAAAAACTTTGATACTATATATAAAAATTTATAACTTAAAGATACAGTCTTTATGCTTAAATTCAGATAAATAAGGAACACATTTTAATAAGCTGTCATTCAGATTAATTCCAAACTCTCCTAACTCTGTGCATGTATTTCACAAAGGTCAGTTCTTACAAGGAAATAATTTAATACAGATGAAACTTGTTAGCCCCAACATCACGAACTAAATTTTCTCAAACCATAATTAGCTAAAGGTAAATGCAAGAAAGCAAAAATTATAACACCATTTTTATTAATAGCAAATGTTACTTGATCTTAGTTTCTGATGTTCATTAAACAGAAAAGTAAAAACTACTTCATGTTCATCTAATACATAAATTTTAGGTATCCAGGCAAATGTTACCATTTACAAGGAATTAATAAAAATATTTTAATTTTCTAAACATCTTAACATTTTACCAGTTTAGAGATTCTGTGCTGAATTCTGCTTGTTGCTGTCTTACAGTAAAGGGCTCATTACGCCAGTGAAGGTTTCTATAATTTACAGACTTGTATACCAGATTCTCTCCATCTTGAAGCCTCAATCATGAGAACTTTCCTCTTACCTTCCTAAGGATTTATCATCCTATTTTTTTGCGTCATCTTGTCAGACTAGATGCTAAAAAGAAGGCCCGACAGTATACAAGTTTTATGTGCTTTCAATTATTCAGCTGTCTGTCATCTTATGTGGAATCTGGACAACCCAGATCAAGTGAAATGCAATAATAAGTAGCAGCAACAAGTAAGCCCACCCCCATGATAGACACAGAATAGAAAAGGTGTTAGGAGCATGCTCTTCAGTAACAGGAGAGCCACACTAACTTCTAATTTTACAAAGGGATTTGTATTGAGACCTGCAATAACAAATTCTAATTACATTTGCACACCCTCTATCTCTCTGCAACAGAAGGTTTTGAAGCCTGAGGATCTTTCTAACAATCTTACAAATAATTAAATGACACTTCAAAATTATCTGATTCCAACAAAAACCATGAAATAACACAGGAAGCAAAGCTTTGGTGATGCCATTATTTTGGATAAGGAAAAGTTCTTTCCCCCTTTTCAAAGCATTCACCTTGTGGTCCCCCTGCCTTTCCAGCTCTGCATTCTCTCCTTCACAAGTTCAGCTGTTCCTGCCAGGTACTGCTGTCATAATCTCTCCAGGCTCTATCCAAATTCATTTCTTCTTTTCACTCTGTACTTGCTCCCTCGCAATTTAATGCATATCCATGTCTTCAATTGTTCTCTACACATATCTCTCCAGAGCTTTAGATTCATAATACTCTAATTACTTGAAATCTTTTTTGAATATTATGGCTGCATGTCAAGTCCAAAATGTCCAAAACTGAGCCCAACTGAGACCATGAGCTCCAAAAAATCTTTAGTAAATTATGCTTTTTCCTCCTGAAATTCCTTCTCCTGCCATCTTCTTCTTGTTATCTCCTGCATATTCATTAATCTCATCAACTTCTAGGTCTTCTTAGCAAGACCAAATTCTCTTAAACTCTCACTGGA
Source organism: Aepyceros melampus (assembly GCA_006408695.1). NCBI lineage: Eukaryota > Metazoa > Chordata > Mammalia > Artiodactyla > Bovidae > Aepyceros > Aepyceros melampus. The sequence goes on from SJXQ01003190.1 coordinate 295,095, forward strand.
CTCTGATATCCCCTTCAGATGGTCTATCAAAGTGACAAGTTAGATGAAATAATTACACACTAAGAAATACAACATTGGTCTTTACCACATCAGTGTCAAAACCAAGGGGCTGATACTGTGTCTATGAGTGCTCATCATTATATTGTCTATGTCCAGCATAGTGCTGGACCAGAGGGCAATAATCAAAAATATTTGTATAAAAAATGAGAATGGATAAATGAATAGACCAAACTACCACTAAAGTTTGATTAATGAAAAAGCAAAATCTTTATCGAATATTTTAACTAGAAGTCATGATCAATGTGAAAATCAGATGGTTTACAAAAAACATTTATGTCACTCATCAATGACCTAACTGCTCACAAAATTTAAGGCAGAATTCAAATTAGTCACCTCCTCTTTGGGATGAGGAATGCCTTGAAAATTAAAAATTTCACCTGAATAGTGGCTATCACCTGAAAGTAAAGCTGATAATGTTATTTTATTTTCAAATCTCTAGTGATGATTTCTGTTACACAAATGTAAAGATGCTGTTATAAAAGACAATATGCTTGATGGATAATCTAATAGTTTTGGATGTTATAATTCAACCAAGCAACATGTACTTTCGCGGTCTCTACCACAGAAAAAAACTAAATGTTCTAGGATGATCTCCATCATGTCTTAAGTATGGTTCACACAAACACTACAGATGAATGAGACTTGTGGGGAACATCTCAAGCATATAACATTGTAGTCTGAAAAACAACTGAAATGATAGTTCATGCTCAATGATTCTATAGCTTGTAGTATTCCTTCCATAAATAAATACAGTTTTGCATAGTAAGACTCATAAAAATATTTATCTAAAATGGCCACCTATCCAAGAAACAATTCTATTCACAAATATTCAACTACTTATTATATCCCATGACCTGACTTTCATTAAGAGAGTATGCTCATCTTATATGAAAGAGCATTAAATACAGAAAACAAACAAACAAAAACTAAGGCATCCAAAACCGGCTTATTTATAAATTTGATACTTAAAACTGAAGATTTATTCATTTGACAAATTAAAATTAATTCATTTGGTATTTAGAAGATGGTTCAGATTTAAGTTATTTTTTAATGCCAGTATTTGACTTGATTTATCAGAACTGTAAGCATTCTGTGAAAAAATATTAACATTCTAAAGTCAGAAACTTGTTATGATGTACATCAATGTAACAGAAAGTCAATATTCAAATAGAATGAGAATAAAATAAAAACACACAGAAAACACTGAATGTGTCTTTATCCCAAAATATTGACTTTAGAAATGATACTTTCTCTCCAAATCAAATGTTTCACTATTTTCATAAGGATTTTTCTGTCATTTCTTTAGTTCCCAGATAATCATTTTTGTTGCAAAGTTCTAGAGAATTTTTGGCTTTGATCCATTTTGGATAAGGACAAAGGCAAGAAAAGGTGAAGAAAATAGGCTTCTCTTACGTGTGAAATAAAATTATTATGTAAGAGGACATTTGATGCTTCTTAAGATATCTGACTAAAGTTATGGCTTGCATGGTGACGAGGAAGCCCATAAATGTCAAAGGATAAGAACCCTAGGCCAGTTATACAGCCTTTTTACCAGGATCTTAAGTCATTACCAAAAATTACCAAGTAACAACATTTCAGAATTTTGGCAATAGCTACTTCATTCCTATATCTGTTTCAAAGTCTTATAGAGCTACAGCAACTAAAATTGTATTTTGACTGATGATATTCAACACTTATCTTTTCTATCTGACTTTAAAATCATCATATGTAAATGATAAAAGTCCTCATAATACAAGATATGATGTTTCTGAATATTTCACAAAAATATTCATAACAGAAGAGGGAACTTTGTGAAGTTAAAAGTTCTCTTGAACTTCATTATAACAACTGAACATACAATAAAGATTGGCATTAACAATGCAAAATATTACATATAGAATAAACAACAAGGTCCTCCTGCACAGCACAGAGAACTATTTCAATTTCCTGTGATAAATTATAATAGAAAAGAATATGTAAAACAATGTATGTGCAAAACTAAATAACTTTGCTGTACAGCAGAAATGAACACAATGTAAATCACTTATACTTCAATAAGATAATTTTTAAATAATAGATATATGTTAATAACTAAAACTAGAAAAAAGAGTAGTATCACAGAGGAAAATGAATGATTACCTTAATAGTAGATACTAGCAGATTTGACTTAGAACTACCCTTGACTTTGGTGAGAAAATGAATTATTACTTGTTTAAACCAAAAATATTTAAAAAAATTTACCTTGTGTTTGAGTTAATTTTGCCACACATTATGAAAAATGGGACTCTAAAACATGTTACTGATTCCAGAGTTATAAAGAACTTAAGAATTAATTAGATTGGTTTATTGAATCTTGTTTCCAAGTTTATTACATGTAAAATATTGGGTACCTTATAAAACTTTCCTTAAAATCACCTGTAAAATAAAGGTAATAACAATGCCTAAGTATATTGTTATGAGAATTAAATGAGGTAATCTAATATAAACTATCACAATGGCTTTCACATATAAAGATACAAGGAGGAACTATTTTTACTGTTAATGTTACTAAAGATATTCTGAGACAATGAGGGACTCTGAATCTCCTTGAATTTCCATTTAAAAGCATACAGGAAAAAAAAATACAATAATAAATAAAAGCCGACAGAGCCACTGAGAATAAATCCAAGACCCATGGACAGCATTTACAATGTACCAAGAACTAAGACACAAATTATGAACAGATGGGCACAATAAAGGACAGAAATGGTATGGACCTAATAGAAGAAGAAGATATTAAGAAGAGGTGGAAAGAATACACAGAACTATACAAAAAAGATCTTAATGACCCAGATAACCATGATGGTGTGATCACTCACCTAGAGCCAGACATCCAGGTATGTGAAGTCAAATGTTCCTTACGAAGCATCACTATGAACAACCAGTGGAAGTGATGGAATTCCAGATGAGCTATTTCAGATCCTCAAAGATAATGCTGTTAAAGGGCTGCACTCAATATGCCAGGAATTTTTATAAAGACTGTTGTAAATCTTTATTGCTTGAGCAATTAACTGATTTGATTGATGTATAATGCTGAGCTGGGTGAAGCACAAGCTGCAATCAAGATTGCAGGGAGAAAGATCAATGACCTCAGTTATGCAGATAACACCATACTTACAGAAATCAAAGAGGAACTAAAGAGCCTCATGATGAAAGTGAAAGAGGAGAGTGAAAAAGCTGGCTTACAATTCAACACTCCAAAAATGAAGATCATGGCATCTGGCCCCATCACTTACGGCAAATAGAGGGGGAAACAATGGAAACAGTGACAGACTTTATTTTCTTGGGATCCAAAATCACTGCAGATGGTGACTGCCTGCCATGAAATTATAAAACGCTTGCTCCTTGGAAGAAAAGCTATGAGAAACCTAGACAGCATATTAAAAAGCAATGACATTACTTTGCCGACAGAGATCCATGTAATCAAAGCTATGGTTTTTTCCAGTAGTCATGTATGAATGTGAGAGGTGGACTACAAAGAAAGCTGAACATTGAAGAATTGATGCTTTTGAACTGTGTTGTTGGAGAAGACTCTTGAGAGTCCCTTGGACTGCAAGGAGATCCAAATAGTCCATCCTAAAGGAAATCATTCCTGAATATTCGCTTGAAAGACAATGCTGAAGCTGAAACTCCAATACTTAGGCCACCTGATGCAAAGAACTGACTCATTGGAAAAGACCCTGATGCTGGGAAAGGTTGAAGGCATGAAGAGAAGGGGCAACAGAGGACAAGATGGTTGGATGGTATCACCAACTTGATGGACATGAGTTTGAGCATCACCAGGAGTTGGTGATGGACAGGCAAGCCTGGAGTGCTGCAGTTCATGGGGTTGCAAAGAATCAGACATGACTGAGTGACTGAACTGAACTGAAGTGAATTAACACTAAGACATATTCTTTTAAGTTTAATAAACATTAAAGTAAAATATTTTGTAGGCAAATGAAATTAAATTATCACAAAAATTTTGACAGTCACTTTTTTATGACAGAAGAAAAAATAACTATATATTAAAGATACTCTAGAAAATAAAAGGTGAGGAATATTCAAAAAAATCCACAAACAACAGATGCTAGATAGGGTGTGGAGAAAAGGAAAAGTTTCTGCACTGTTGGTGGGAATTTAAACTGGTACACCCCCTATGGAGAACAGTATGGAGGTTTCTTAAAAAACAACAACAACAGGATGCTTGGGGCTGGTACACTGGGATGACCCAGAGGGATGGTATGGGGAGGGAGGTGGGATGGTGTTCAGGATGGAGAGCATGTGTACACACGTGGCAGATTCATGTTGATGTATGGCAAAACCAATACAATATTGTAAAGTAATTAGCCTTCAATTAAAATAAATAAATTTAAATTAAAAACAACAACAACAAAAATAGAGCTATAATATAACCCTGCAATTCCACTCCTGGACATATATGCAGGAAAAAAAAAACGGCTTGAAAATATACATCCACCCCAATGTTCATTGCAGCACTGTTTACAATAGCTAATACATGGAAACAACCTAAATATCCATTGATAAAGGGACGGATAAAGAAGATGTGGTGCATATATATAAAACAGAATAATACTCCACCATTAAAAAGAGTGAAAGAAAGGGCATTCGCAGCAACGAGGATGGAACTAGAGATGTCATACTGAATGAAAAAGTCAGACAGAGGAGAAATATTATATGACATCTGTCATCTGGAATTTAAAAAGAAATGACACAAATGAACTTACACAAAAGAAAGAGACTCACAGACAGAAAATGAACTCATGGTTGCTGGGAGGATGGGATAGTTAAGGACTTTGGGAAGGTCGTTTACTTACTGTTGTATTTAAAACGGGATAACCAACAAAAAAACCTATTGTATAACACATGGAACTCTGTTCAGTGTTATGTGCCTGCCTGAATGTGAGGGGGTTTGGGACAAAATAGATACATGTATGTGTATGGTTGAGTCCTTCTGCTGTAATCCTGAAACTATCACAACATTGTTAATCAGCTATCAGTTCAGTTCAGTCACTCAGTCGTGTCTGACTCTTTGCGACCCCATGAATCACAGCACGCCAGGCCTCCCTGTCCATCACCAACTCCTGGAGTTCACTCAGACTCACATCCAATGAGTTCGTGATGCCATCCAGCCATCTCATCCTTGGTCGCCCCCCTCTCCTCCTGCCCCCAATCCCTCCCAGCATCAGCTAAACCCCAATATAAAATGTTTTTGGTGTTAAAAAAAAACTAATAATTTTTTTAAAAAAGGAAAAGTGAATGAAGGAGTCTGTATTCAGCAAAACTCACTTTCAAGTACAAAAGGCAGACAGAGCTAAATGGTCAACCTCAGCAGTTTTGATTTTAGGACTGTATCTTTAGGAAATTAGTAGAATATGAGCTTCAGACCACCACCGTGACTAGAAAGTGATCAATATAAACACTGATAGTAGTTCTCAGTTGTTCAGTCATGTCCAGCTCTTTGTGTCCCCACAGACTGTAGCCCACAAGGCTCCTCTGTCCCTGGGATTTTTCCAGCAAGAATACAGGAGTGGCTATTCCCTCCTTTAGGCGATCTTTCCAACCCAGGAAACAAACCCGTGTCTCCTGCATTATAGGCATATCCTTCACTGCTGAGCCACAGTGAGAATTAATATATAGTCACTTCTGAAGTGAAACTAAATGATAGTTTAATTCAAGAGTATAATATGTAATAGTCATTTATAGCCCTAACAATGCTGATATGGGGAAAGATTATGCATAAGAAATATAAACCTTTTTCATTCATCTTATTGATGATTATATTAGTATTGTATTATCAGTATTGTAATTCCAATGGTAGGCTTCTTCAGCAGATACATCATATAGGAGAAAAAGAGGATTGAGGTGTAACCTGTAGAATTTTCCTTTAATTTCAATTTTTTAAAAATAACATAATAAATACAAGAAAAAAAAAAACTACCATAGAACTCAGGATAGTTGTTTTTGTTAAGGAGACACAGGAGGAACTTCTGAGATTGTTAGCAAAGTTCTAGCTCTTGACACAGATGTTTGCTTTATAATAATTCAACTTATATAACTATATGAAAATTAGTATTATAACTACTTCTGTTTTGTAACAATTAAGTGCAAATAAAGATCAGTGAAAACATAGAACTTGCAGTTTTACAATGCAGACTTATAATACTCATTTTAAAATTTCTATGCCCAAAGAAAAATATTACAACTATAAGAAAATATCTTAAACTTATAAATAAATACCATCTAGGCATGAGCTTTTTTTTCCCTCTTTAAGACTTGAAGTAACATTGGACAATCGCTGTGTTCTTTGCATCTCCTTGCCCTGGAGCCACACTGTGTCATTCCTCTTATAGCACAGTGGAGTTGGCACGAACCATAGGCTTCTGCTATTACAATGATCTTCTAGTGGACTGAAGAATTAAAAATTTAATGAATGGACCCAGCAATCCCACTGCTGGGCATATACACCAAGGAAACCAGAATTGAAAGATACACATGTACCCCCATGTTAATTGCAGCACTGTTTATAATAGCCCAGGGCATGGAAGCAACCTAGATGTCCATCAGCAGACGAATGGATAAGAAAGCTGTGGTACATATACACAATGGAGTATTACTCAGCCATTAAAAAGAATACATTTGAATCAGTTCTAATGAGGTGGATGAAACTGGAGCCGATATACAGAGTGAAGTAAGCCAGAAAGAAAAACACCAATACAGTATACTAACACATATATATGGAATTTAGAAAGATGGTAATGATAACCCTGTATGTGAGACAGCAAAAGAGACACAGATGTATAGAACAGACTTTTGGACTCTGTGGGAGAGGGAGAGGGTGGGATGATTTGGGAGAATGGCATTGAAACATGTATACTATCATGTAAGAAACGAATCACCAGTCTATGTTCGATACAGGATACAGGATGCTTGGGGCTGGTGCACTGGGATGACCCAGAGAGATGATATGGGGAGGGACGTGGGAGCAGGGTTCAGGATTGGGAACTCATGTACACCCGTGGCGGATTCATGTCAATGTATAGCAAAACCAATACAATGTTGTAAAGTAAAATAAAGTAAAATTTAAAAAAATAAATAAATTTTAAACAATTTAATGAATGCCAGTTTAAAAGGTTAATGAGATACTGCTTTGATGGTAGTGGGTTGTTTCAATGGGTTGTTCCTTGAAACACCAAGATTACAGCATTTTATTTACATTAAATTATTTGGATTGGAACCACCCAACTCATTGAATGATTGCTGGTTGTCCATTTCATTTCCTGTTCATGAAGAACTGACCATATTCCAACTTAATTCTCAGAGTTAGGTATTTTGTTCCATTCTGTATTTTCTTTCTATTGCTATAATAAAAGAGAAAAGAATGTAGTTGACAAACTATGTAATTACCAGTGTTTACATCTTTAATTATTGGAAGGGCAAATAAACATATCACTGAATTTTCTGTAAGGCAAATAATATCTTTATTTGGTTGCTAATTCCATCTCTCAGTTCATTATTTGTTTCCACTCTGACTTCACCCAGCTGAAAATTTCATTTCTTCCTCACAGAGAATAGCTACATATAGTCTCATAATTCAGGTGATTTCAAACACTTAAGCTCCTTTTTAATATTCACTATGTTTCCAATTTTTGTTCTAAAATGTTATATCATTCACTGAAAATGGTTTTTAGAAATAGTTTCAAAGTAAGGCTGAAGCCATAGTGCATGTATTTATATAGTCTATATTCATATTTATATTTACCCCAGGAGTGCTATAAGGCTCTTTGTCATTGTCATTGCTGTAACTGGTCATCAAAGATAGAATGCTGTTTTGCTCTTCTCTGCTCTTCCTTTAGCTTGCAGAGAGGCTGTTTTCAAGCCCTGGGAGAGAGGTAGGGGGTTTCTATTCTTTGTGATAGTGTGTCTAGTTTGTGTTTATAAAGGAGTATTCTATCAGAACTATCAAAACTTAAAGCTTTTAATGTAATGTTCTCTCTCCCCACCCTAAGCCATGCCTGTTCCTTTAAACCACTCTGCCCTCCAATGTGATGGATTAAAGTATTCACTCTGAAAGGGTGGTTATGTTCCGGAATGTAAGACTGATCCTCCAAGAATGTACAGTGAAAACTCATGCATCACAGTTCATGTGTAACTTACATGAATTTATTATTCAGCGAAATAAGAACACTCATACCTTTCAACTGACCCTCATTACATGGGGCATCCCTAGCTTTCGAAAGCTATCCATCTCCTTCCTTTACCTAAGTTGCCATCTGGTCAATTTATTAATGGAGCTTGTTGTTTTTATATGAAATCCAATTGATGCTTAACAGAAACCAGTTGCTTTACACGCCTTCAATTAAAAGTAAATTAGATACCACTTATATGTGAGAGGACTTCCCAGGTGGCGCAGTGGTAAAGAATCCACCTGCCAACACGAAGACACAAGAGGCACAAGAGATTTGATCCCTGGGTTGGAAAGATCCCCTGGAGAAAGAAGTGGCAATCTGCTCCAGTGTTCTTGCCTGGGAAATCCTATGAACAGAGGGGCCTGAAGGTCTACAATCCATGGGATCACAGAGTCAGACACGACTGAGCACGCACACACACACACAGATGTGAGAGATTAAAAAAAAATGCTCTAGCTCCCTTTAGATGGCTCAACTGTGAAAAGCAAAATCTCAACTGTGAAGATTATTTAAATTGTCTGCATATGCATAATCAAGTATAATAAAAAAGGGTGAGCTTGACTTTCGTTAACGTAAATTGTACCCTTCCCTATGAGAAGTCAAGATCAGATGCCATTTTGGAGAATGAAGGGAATTAAGTCATATAAACCCAGCCCAATATCAGGCAACTATCTACACAGGAGCCAATACCACAGAGGCTTGGTCACTAAGCATAACAACAATAGAATAAATGCTGGTTAAATGAATAAGAGAGTCAATGGAAAACAGCATAGTTTTTAAAAAGAAAAAAAAGGACTACATATGCCTTTTGAGATTTGTTAACAGTTTATGAATAATGTACATATGATTAAAAAATCTTATTTTTAGATCATTATCTCTTACAAATTGGAAAAACAAAAACATGGAGGACTGGGAAGCAAGCAGTACAACACACTAGTTAGTTCAACAGCTTTGGAACTCAAGAGAACCCACATATTGTCTGTTAACTATTAACTTTAATCTAAGTCTCATTCTTCATCTATATTATGGACATAATATCTATCTGGTAAATTTTCAGCTAAAGTTTAAAATGTGTATGTAAAACTACTTAGTCCACTGCCTGGCACATGTTAAACACTGGAGATCGCATTTAAGCTGAAAAACCTACTCACAGAACACTTATTGTTAAACAGGGCTTCCCTGATAGGTCAGTTGGTAAAGATACTGCATTCAAAGTAGGAGGCCCCAGTTCGATTCCTGGGTCAGGAAGTCCCACTGGAGAAGGGATCGGCTACCCACTCCAGTATTCTTAGGCTTCCCTTAGGGTTCAGCTGGTAAAAGATCCGCCTTCAATGCATGAGACGTGAGTTCAATCCCTGGGTTGGGAATATCCCCTGAAGAAGGGAAAGACTACCCACTCCAGTATTCTGGCCTGGAGAATTCCATGGACAGTCCATGGGATCACAAAGATTCAGATGTACCTGAGAGACTTTAAAAATAAATAAATAAAACATTTAAAGAGAACTCAGCCTAGGTGGGGACTTACTTGAACTTAAAAACATTCTTCCTAAATCTTTGCAACTATAGTAACTGATACATAATGGAAATAATCTCATATTCTAGGTGGAATATGTCATTTCTTCTGAAATATGTTCACATTGATCAATTTTCCTTTATTATTAAAGTTGTATTGATTATTTGAAATGGCAGATTCTAGTATGTGAACACAGTGAAATAAATGTTTGCATGTCTCTCTTAGCATGAAGGTGTCAGTGGGTTGTACTTATGAAAGGATCAGGTGTGATTACTTTACTTAGCAATATATTAACATCCATTGAATAATACAGTATCTCTGCCCTCAAGTTTTTTCCCCTAACACATATAATTCCACCACTGGGCATTTTGTTTTCCTTCTTTGAAATTAACTTTATGTACTTTCCGTCAATATTCTTTCTTCTCATTGGTTCTACTTGCATTCAAATATTTTAGGTTCATCTCATGAATTCACTCTGAGATACTTTTTTAAAAGCATTTAAAAAAGTGCCTACTCTTGACTTTTCCATTTGATTAATAGAAAATAATCATCTTCTCACTCTCATGTGGTTTGCTTAATTAACTGATATAGGCAGCACAAATAATTTCTACAGTAGTGTACTTATTGTTTTAAGAGTTATGTGAAAATTAGTCTCTTACTACATGATTAGATTTTCAGATCTGGTAATGAACAAAAATAGTCTTTCTGTGCCATCTTTTAATGTGTTTTTAATCACCAGCTAAATAACAAAGAATTGTCTTTTAAAATAATTAAGACTACATATCGAGTCTCCATAGGATGTCAACAATAAAGGGGTTAATGAAGCATCCAATCATCATGGAAACAATCAAAAAATGTCTTGCTTTAAACAACCCAAAGCAATTTCTGCAATCTAAAGGCATCTGTGCTGGAATAATTTCCATAGCATTAGAACATTTTTCATCCTGCAGAGATTACAAGACGAAAAAGAGGAAAGCTTACAAATGATGGCAACCTCCTATGTAAGTAGAGCCAAATATTTAAATGAAAAATCTGTCCAAAAAGCCAAGCTATTACAGTTTCACAACCAAGCTAAACATCATGGCATGACCTCAGTCATGGCACCATTTAGAACTATGAAAGAATATTACAATGAGAGACTTCCATTTACATATTGCACATAGCTTCTCAGCATATTAATGAAATCTCTGCTATGTGTTAAAGTAACAGATGCTTTTTTTCCTCTCTTTATAATCCAAGATCAATTCAAGGCTCAAATCAAATACCAATTCATTTTATCTTTGAGAACATCTCATTCACAGACATGATTGGAAATAACATATACCCTAAGTCAAATGAAATTAATGTGTATTTAAATGATCTGATGATAGAAGTGGCAAGAATAAAAACAATGATGCTACATAGACTTTTCTGTATAATTACTTCAAATGCTCAATATGTCCCACTCATCTACAAGCTATAATACAAAAGTACAGTACTTGGAAGCTGAGTTCAAGTACTTACTAGCTTATTATTGAGCATATTGTTTAACCAGCTGTCAACAGGAAATAGGCTCAGAGAGGTCAGGAATTACAACAAATGTATTTGCTTTTATATCTCTGGTTTATTTACTAGAAGATTATATTAACAGAATAGTTCCCAATGTGCATTTTTTAAATTAATGAATTTTTTTTCAATTCTATTAAGTGGGAACAACAATGCATACACTTCTGTATGAAGTAATGGAAGTGTGCTGCTGCTACTGCTGCTAAGTCGCTTCAGTCGTGTCCGACTCTGTGCGACCACATAAACGGCAGCCCACCAGGCTCCCCCATCCCTGGGATTCTCCAGGCAAGAATACCGGAGTGTGTTGCCATTTCCTTCTCCAATGCATGAAAGTGAAAAGTGAAAGGGAAGTCGCTCAGTCGTGTCCGACTCTTAGCAACACCATGTACACATCACTAATAAAAATATAATAGGCACATAATAAATGTTCATTAATGAGAAGTATTATTGTTTAAAACTGGCTTCCCTGGTGGCTCAGAGGTTAAAGCGTCTGCCTCCAATGCGGGAGACCCGGGTTCGATCCCTGGGTTGGGAAGATCCTCGGAGAAGGAAATGGCAATCCACTCCAGTATTCTTGCCTGGAGAATCCCATGGACTGAGAAGCCTAGTAGGTTACAGTCCATGGGGTCGCAAAGAGTCGGACACGACTGAGCGACCTCACCTCACCTCACCTCATTATTGTTTAAAAAAAGGTTTACAAAAATATATTCAATGGTTTCTTAAGAAAAGAGGGTTTGTTTTGGACCATTAAGTTATATACTTGTGGCAAATACCACTATAAATTTATTTGTGTGTATCAATCACAATTTAGATGAAGAAATAAGGTCATATAGCAATCTAAATACTTTCTTGGCTTTTTGTTGTATATACTGGAGACAGTTCAGATCATGTATGTAATAATTTCTAAAAAGGTTTTTTTATAGTCTCCATGTTGTAGAAATTGTACTTTAGCTCTAGTCTCATTTATTTTCTTGCTATTTAAATGAAGGTTGGTATAATTTCCACTTATTATCAGGAGAGAACTAGAGAACAATTAAACATGGAGATTGAGGCTGTTTCTATTTAATGTGACTGAAATCAACAGGGGAAACCAATTCACAGACCCAAATGATTGTTTTTCCCTTATAAGTGAGTTGTTTTGGCTGAGTATACTGTATAAATGTTCTACTTCATAGATTTGGTGCCAGTCAGTTTGCATTTATACTGAGAATGGAATCCAGATTTCTCACAAAGGCTGTTTCCATAGAGCCAAAAATGAAATGAAGAGGGGCTGTGTCCTTGTAAATAGTTGGAGAAACAGAATAATTGTTATAAAATTGCTGTTAGCAATGTAGGAAATGCATAGCATGCACTGCTTAGATATATGATTCCATTTCAAAATTAGCTCAAATTATGTACTTTCTACCTGATACTACTCTTAACCTTTGATAATGTTCATAACTGATAGAGATCATCGGCATTTTGTAGAATGTAGTAAATTGATTCATTTTAAAGAAGCAGTGAAAAACCAAGAAATTACTACATGAATATAAGGAACACAAACCCACAACAAAACATCTGGGCTAGGTTTGCATTTGGGGGAATATATTTTATTTTCCTGGCTTTTAGATGAACAGTTTACATATTTTAATGTTTCTGAAAACAAGACAGAAACAGAGGTGACAATCGCCTCTGGGGGTTAGATTTTCTATCTCTACCCACAATCATATTCTCAGAGTTGGAATTCAATTTGTTCATAGCAGTAAATTCTCATCAACAATATCTGAAGAGTTTAATAATTTAGCATTCAGGTCATTCTTATTATATACTTTAATAGGTGAACTATAATTTTATTAAATTAATTTTAAAGCTCACTACGAATAAAAAGTTGAATTAATAATAAAACAAGTTATGAAATAAAAGCTTAAAATACAGCTTCAACAATTCACGTTTCACAAGGTTTAAGAAAAATTGAAGTAATAGTTATGAATGGAATTTAGGATTAAAATATTGCTTCTTTACTCTCAATATCTTCATTTAAATCAGTCTACTCATTTCTAAATTCATTTTGAAAAATATATTGTATTATATGTAAATATTTTCAACATTTTTGGAGAAGGAAATGGCAACCCACTCCAGTATTCTTGCCTGGAGAATCCCAGGGACGGCGGAGCCTGGTGGGCTGCCGTCTATGGGGTCGCACAGAGTCGGACACGACTGAAGCGACTTAGTAGTAGTAGTAGTATGATCTCATTTAGTCTTTTCAGGGCTTATGCCTTAGTTAAAGCAACTCTATGACCAACTTAGACAGATACTAAAAAGCAAAGACGTTACTTTGACGACAAAGGTCCATCTTGTCAAAGCTATGGTTTTCAAGTAGTCATGTATGCTGGGTTATAAATAAAGCTGAGCATCGATGAATTGATACTTTTGAACTGTGGCGTTGGAGAAGACTCTTGAGAGTTTCTTGGACAGCAAAGAGATCCAACCAGTCCATCCTAAAGGAAATCAGTCCTGAATATTCATTGGAAGGACTGATGCTGAAGTTGAAACCAAAATTTTGGCTATCTGATGAGAATAATGGACTAGTCACTGGAAAAGACCCTGTGCTGGGAAGGATTGAAGGCAGGAGTAAAAGGGGACAACAGAGGATGAGATGGTTAGATGGCATCACCAATGCAATGGACATGAGTTTGAGTAAGCTATGGGAGTTGGTGATGGACAAGGACACCTGGCGTGCAGCAGTCCATGGGGTCCCCATGTCCATGGGGACATGATGGATCACAATAAACTGAGGAAAATTCTGAGAGAGATGGGACTACCAGACCACCTAACCTGCCTCTTGAGAAATCTGTATGCAGGTCAGGAAGCAATAGTTAGAACTGGACATGGAACAACAGACTGGTTCCAAATAGGAAAAGGAGTACGTCAAGGCTGTATATTGTCACCCTGCTTATTTAACTTCTATACAGAGTACATCATGAGAAATGCTGGACTGGAAGAAACAGAAGCTGCAATCAAGATTGCCAGGAGAAATATCAACAACCTCAAATATGCAGATGACACCACCCTTATGGCAGAAAGTGAAGAGGAACTAAAAAGTCTCTTGATGAAAGTAAAAGAGGAGAGTGAAAAAGTTGGCTTAAAGCTCAACATTCAAAAAATGAAGATCATGGCATCCGGTCCCATCACTTCATGGGAAATAGATGGAGGAAACAGTGGAAACTGTGTCAGACTTTATTTTTCTGGGCTCCAAAATCACTGCAGACGGTGACCAAAGCCATGATATTAAAAGATGCTTACTCCTTGAAAGAAAAGTTATGACCAACCTAGAGAGCATATTAAAAAGCAGAGATGTTACTTTGCCAACAAAGGCCTGTCTAGTCAAGGCTATGGTTTTTCCAGTAGTCATGTATGGATGTGAGAGTTGGACTGTGAAGAAGGCTGAGCACCAAAGAATTGATGCTTTTGAACTGTGATGTTGGAGAAGACTCTTGAGAGTCCCTTGGACTGCAAGGAGATCCATTCAGTCCATTCTGAAGGAGATCAACCCTGGGATTTCTTTGGAAGGAATGATACTAAAGCTGAAGCTCCAGTGCTTTGGCCACCTCATGGGAAGAGTTGACTCATGGAAAAGACTCTGATGATAAGAGGGATTGGGGGCAGGAGGAGAAGGGGATGACCGAGAATGAGATGGCTGGATGGCATCACTGACTCAATGGACATGAGTCTGAGTGAACTCTGGGAGTTGGTGATGGACAGGGAGGCCTGGTGTGCTGCGATTCATAGGGTCTCAAAGAGTCAGACACGACTGAGCGACTGAACTGAACTGAACTGAACTGAGCAACTCAACTCACTGACTGAAACCCACTCAAAATGAATCGAATTGATGTATCTGCACGTTGCTAAGTTATAAGTTCTGAAGATAACTCAATGCATAAATAACTGTATGAGCTAAAATATTAACTGAAATGATATGGTAAGCATTTCACCAAAAACATTTTTTTAACAATATCACTTTTAATGAATTACTGAAGAATCATAACATATAGCCTACAGACTTTAATCAGTCATCAGAACATATATGAGATTTAATAGTAGATATATTATTTGGGAAAATGCTATGGTCATCAGAGATTTTTAAACATGCAATTTTATAAAATCTATTAGTTGCACATGTTCTCTAATATATACATACATATGTGTGTGTGTATATATATGTATATATATCATAATTACAAATAATAAAAAAAGATTTAAAAGAAAAACACTAAATGTTTTCATTAAAATTAAATAAATGAAAAGTAAATTTCTGTAATATTTATGTAATGGAACCATTTCTTCATTACAGCCATTTTAAAATCTTTGTGAAACAAGTGTATACTATCAACTCAAAGATTCATATTATGAAAATCTTAAATTACTATGTTATTGCAAAGTGAAATAGATCTTTCAGCATGAAAACATAAATTATCAGTAGAAAAAAATTTTAAATCTAAAATTATCATAAAATGCCTTAATACTAGAAAAAGTAAAATATTCTATATGGGGACAGTAGAGCACAAAGACTGGAAACACAGGATCTGATGATCATTTGTTTGCCTTTGGACTTTATACAATTTATTCACCTACCTTTCAGCTTCCTCATCTGAAAATCATGGTAATAAAAGAATCTAACTCAGGGCACTTCTGAAAGCTATTCATTGGCAAAGTGCCAGATATATTGTAAAGTATGAAATTGGCTCAGTCATGTCCAACTTTTTGCAACTCCACTGACTACAGTCCATGGAAATCTACAGAATACTGGATTGGGTAGCCATTCCCTTTTCCAAGGGATCTTCCCAACCCAGGGATCAAACCCAGGTCTCCCACACTGTAGGTGGATTCTTTACCAGCTGAGCCATCAGGGAAGCTAGATACATTGTAAATTACTAATAAATGCCAGCCATTGTTATTATTTTGATATCCTATATTTCACATCTAAATTGCAACATTCTTAATACTATCATTATTTATTTTCATTCAGTGATGGTGACAATGACAAGAGGAAATAGCACATTTTCCAGTATTCTAGTTTGCTATAAGAATCAATAGATAAAACTCTCTTGGCTTTAATATCTTATTGTATAAATATTAACTGAGCAATTTAAATTTAATTCACATTTCTACTTTTTTCTGTTCATTTCTGTTCAACACACAAACACCACCTAAAGACAAATAGAGAAAAAGGAACAAAAATCTACAGGAGATTTGCATCCTGATGATATAAACAGATAATCAAGAGTTATTTCTATTTTTCTAGAATATTTGCTATTACAGCATCCAAAATGTAATTTGGAAACTTCTGGATGGTAAACCACTGTGATCACTCTTTTCAAATACTTGATTTCAGTTCTCAGCTTTAAATTTTTCTATTACCTAAAGAGTTTTATATCTGACAAAATTAAAATTTGACATGTTAGCATTAGAACATAACTTAGAAATCATCTTTTATGTGTTTAAAGTAATATTTATTTGAAAGCAATAGTAACATAATTGAGGAATAGCCACATAAGGACCCTTGATTTTGAGAAAAAGCAATAAAGGCTGAGTACAACTATTTTCTAAGTATCTAACAGTAGGCCACTTCTTATAACAACATGACTCATGAGTATTCAAGAGACTTCAAAATGTGAGCCAAAAGCATGTGTTGTAGAAAGGTCCTTTTATGCCTTTGATGTACAAAGCAAATCAGCCTGAAATCATCAGAGAATTGCCATGACAGGGGTTGGACAAATCTCAGTATGATCAAAGCATTCTAGGCCAATGGCATTTGAAAGGAAATTAAAGCTTTCTCCACTGAGATTTAGCCATCTTCTAAACAGAATAAATGCAAGAATGCTAAGATGAATGCATATGTTAAGTAGAGCTAGCACTCCTCCAAACCATCACCGCAGTGCTTCATTTATTAAAGCAGTGGGCACCATTCCTATTTGCATACCATGGAACTGTTTTAGGAAACACTTTCATTGCTTTTTTCTGGTCTTCCTAATACAGTCCAAAATGAGAAAATGCTCACTGAAAATATTATTTATTTGTCATATTGTAGATAAGGGATTTTTAGGCAATTTTAAGAACGGAGTTATTGAGAACTGATCTTTTATTTCTATTGATGCAAAAAGTCAGGTAACAAACTAACATAACTCTAACAAGAACAGCTATAATGAAATTTAATGACAACATGTTTTAATCATTCACAGTTATTACTTATCTGAGAGGATAACTGAAGTGCTAAAATATATTGTTATCCCTGACATGATCAAAGGTTAAGAAGACAGATTGTAAATACAAAGCTTGCATTTGCTTTGCAAAGCACATCTTCAAGTACTGTTTTCTCTAATATTTTGAAACACTGTTTATTGAGAGAAATTAAGCATTGAAATATTATTAACATAGAATCATGTTGATTGTTTTAGAAATGTTTAACAAGAGAGTATTAAATAAAATGGCTCTGAGACCTCCTTGACTTGTTCTAGTTTAGTTTTGTAGGTGGTCATTCACTGAAGAAAAGTAGATTTTGTATAAAGCACATATAGGAGAATTCTGTTTTGATATATTTAGGTAGTTCTGTGCCTCTTGAACTAGAGCTAAAGTTACATGTATACTGTTCACCATGCTTATAGCATTTGTTAAATACAGTGTTGAGAGTTCAATATACAAACATTATGGACTGTCTAATATGAACAATGCATGATGCCCTCTTTAAGAGACTTGTATTAAAATGGGAAAGATGTGCATATAATCAGTCCCTTGGCATGGCACAGCAAGAGACTTTACAGAATTATATGGCTTGACTTTATTACTTTGTAGAAGCATGAAGCATAACAGGAGAAAAATAGTAATCAGTACCAAAAATATGTGACCCCTCCCATGTACCTGGCACTCTTATTCTAAAAAAACCACAACAGATGACAACACATGGAAACACACACACTCACACACAGACACACATACACCTACGGTTTTCATGGTTTTGAAGCATGGTAAAGGCTTTGAAAATCAAGGTACAGTCATATAGAATGTGGGATGGCAACACTGCCTTTTTTTTAAATCATAATCTTATCTTTGCCATTTTCTGAGGAAGCTTGGAACTTAAAAGACAACAGTACTTAACTCATTGACTTATTGTGAGGATCTAATGAGATATGTATGCACAACCTGATATATATGAAGTCTCCAATGAACATTTGCCCTTACTCATCATATTCTTAATACTGCTACTATTTTATTTTAAGATCAATAAAGTTTCCTCTTGTCTTTCTTTATTCATTTTAGATTTGGGCTTTGATATACAATAATTTCTAAAGAAATATTAGCTTATTTTATCTGATGGGTTAAGTAAAGTGACAACAGAGCTTGAGCTGGTGACCAGATTTCTAGATAGAAATCTTCTTCTCTCAGTCTTAGTGTCCTCATGAGTGAAGTAGAGGTAACCATGCTGTGAGCATTAGCATCTCCGCACTAGTTACTCTTAATGATAGCCAATCATTTGGATGTTATATTTTTGTCCCTCTGCTAAACATACTTGGAAAACTCTGTATCATGGGCAATAGAACTTTCTTGCTGCTACTGCTAAACGCTTCAGTCATGTCCAACTCTGTGCGACCCTATAATAGATGGCAGCCCACCAGGCTCTTCTGTCCCTGGGATTCTCCAGACAAGAATACTGGAATGAGCTCCATTTCCTTCTCCTTGGCTTTTTGGCAAATCACATTCTTTGTTTCATCTGGACAATGATGAAATAAGTAAACTGTCATTCGGACAGCACAATATTATAGGATTTCAACCATCTTATTTCTCAGAGATTATGTTCATATTTATGTCACAATGAGGAAAGAAAAAAGCACAATATTTTATATCTCACTCTTGGTCATGAGAAAATTTTCCTTAATATTATTTCTAATGCATTTATTTAAAAATAGGGGGAAAAAAAAGACCCCCAGGGAGAGAAAACATGGTATATAGATAGCATTTTTTATCTATCTTGGGTAGAAAGAAGGTGACAAATTGCCATGTCTTGAGGAACCAACATCCAGATTATGCCCTCAGAGCCTGATGTTAGAGGAATTTGGGGTGGATGTCACATCTCAGATAAACATAGTTCACTTTTGCGGTGAACCAAAATCAGTATCATTGGGGCATTCAAAATAATTTTACTAACAGATTCAGGATACTAGAGGGTGATGAATGATTTTCCTCAAAGTTCAGGAAATAAAAATAATTTCTTAAAAATATATTGAGGAGGACTTTCCCCAGTGGTACACTGGATAAGAATCTGCCTGCCAGTGTAGGGGACTTGGGTTCGATCCCTGGATTCCACACGGAGTGGAGCAACTCAGCCCGTGTGCCACAATTACTGAGCCAGCACTCTAGAGCCTGTGAGCTGCAACTACTGGGTCTCGCAACATAACTGCTGAAGTGAGCATGCTCTAAGGCCTGCAAGCCACAACTACTGAGCCCACGTGCTGCAACTAATGAAGCCCATGAACGTAGAAACTGTGCTCTGCAACAGTAGCAGCTACCACAATAAGAAGCCAGTGCACTGCAGTGAAGGGTAGGCCCCACTGGCCACCAAAGAGAAAGCCCATGTGCAGTAATGAAGATCCAGCATAGCAAAAATAAAATAAAATAAATATGTATATATATGTATGTATGTGTATATATATATATATAGAGAGAGAGAGAGAGAGAGAAATATTTGCTTTTAAGACCATTTTAGAATCTATTCTCACTCACATACTTTTTAGAAACAACTCCTTAATTAATATAGTATTTAGTGAAGGTAGTTCTTCCTAACCTTCAACCAATAATGTTCACAAAAGAAAAATAAAATAGCTACAAAATCAATATTATATCCAAAGATTCTGAAAATTAGTTTAAATATTGATATTCACAGAAAAAATAGCAATTTTTATCTCAGTTGGCAGTTAAAACAATAGCTTCCTGAATTGTATATCAATCATAGCTAAGGTCTGTAAAAGTATATGCATATATAGGCCCTTATTAAATATTCTTATCAATATTCTCCTATTGTCAAAAATAGTATTTCTTATCCAGTTTGAAGTAGTAGCACTCCTTTCTGGTAGCTTCAGATTTTTACCTAGCAGCGTCCATTCTTAATCTGCTTCACCTTTGGCTTTTAAATAGCTGTCCTTACTGTTGAATGCAAGTGTTTTACATCTTAACTTTCTATGTGTGTTTCTGCATAACATACATTCATATAAAATGCTAAAAAATAAACATCTATACATCACAGTGTTTGTAAATAAAGGAGCTACTTATGCTGCTTTAAGAACATATTTATTCCAAACTAACTTTATCAACTTTAATTTCATTTAAGTGTCTTAGTAATTTGAGTGTTATTTTAAAATCATTGTAACTCCTTACTATACTGTAAAATTCTTCAAGAAGTACCTATAACTAACACTAATACTAACTAATACTAAACTAATTCCCCATTGGAATAGTGTTTATAGACAGT
Organism: Aepyceros melampus; assembly: GCA_006408695.1. Taxonomy (NCBI): domain Eukaryota; kingdom Metazoa; phylum Chordata; class Mammalia; order Artiodactyla; family Bovidae; genus Aepyceros; species Aepyceros melampus. The sequence continues at coordinate 315,940 of SJXQ01003190.1, forward strand.
GTATATTTCATAACTTCAGCTGGCAAGGGGGCACCACAAGGTAAGAATACGACTTTACAATTGTGTTGTGTTCCAAAAGTGTGTGTGTGATTGTCTGTATGCAGGAGGGTTCTAGCATTACTCATCTTCTCAGATCAACTCACCTTTACCAAACATTAAGTGCCTGGTCCAGAATACTGCTCATCATATTCTGGTTTATCACCCTATTAATATGAGGAAATGTGCTCCAAGGATTCATCTTGAATACCTGTGAACCGCTGCTCCATTCTGCACAGGAATCATTTATTTAAACTTCATTACCATTTGGGTAATAGGGAATCTGAATTTGGTGGCCTTTTTAATCTTGGGAGAGAGTATTTTAGCGGACTGCGGCTGAATTAAGTTACATGACAGGACATGATGAGGCATGATTGAGACAAGAACACATTTCAAAGCCCTGAAACAAAAATTGACAAGGCGATTGTTTGAATTTTAGGAACTAGCCATATTAATCAAATTTATAATGCATAGAAAAAATACCTAAATATAACATAGAGATGAAACATATTTATTAAAATATCATAATCTGCTTCTCTAACCTTATACCTCTATTTTTCAAAAGGATTTTAATATTTTTTTTTTACATCTCTGTTACACTACCATATTGTATTAGCCTTTGTAGTTCTAGTTTTACTAATTTAACAAATCATGATTTACATGATCCTTAGTTATAACAGTATTTAGATTCATAGGAGAAACATCTGCAAATAATAAGTAAAAAATTATTTGAATAATTTTTAACATGACAAAATGCTAGAAATTAAGTGGCCACACTTAGAAGGAATGAATGGAAAAGATCTTATGTAGGAAAAAGAGAGTAGATATGATAAATCCTGCTAATATGTGTCTGGAAGATGTTTTTAATATGAGTAAGCATTGAAAAAAAAAGAAAACTGGGCATGTAAAACATTGGACAAAGAACTACACTCTAGTTTCAGATATAAATGGGGTTAAAATTCTGGTACTACTAGTTCATAGTTTCATGATCTTTCACAAGCAACTCAGACATTCTGATGCTCAAATGTGATTATAAAATATATTTACCTCTTAAAATTTCATGAAGTAATACATATAAAGAAGCATCCTACTTCACACATTGGTATGATTTCAATAAATGTTAGCTATGTTAACTATAATATATGTGTAGGATTGGGGAAATGACTTACAAATATTTAGAACTGAAGTTCTTAATTTGCATTTAACTATTTAGGCTGGTATTTGAAAAGCTAGCAAAAAGTCTAATATTTTCCCCTCCTCTTGGTCTCAGACAATCCTCATTTATAGAATGTCATTTTTTCTAGAGATTTACTATGATTAAAAAATTATTGTTAATTAATTTCCCAGAAACAAACTATAGTCAATGTATAGGAACTAACTTTCGTTAATTATTGATTGGCCATTTTTCAGATGTGGTCCCAAATAGAAAGAATGTGCCTCTCATTCTTTGAAGCATGCATTTTCATATGTGCAATATCCTTATCACAAAGAAGTTAACACAAACCAAGAGAAAGCAATGTCACTGTGCCTCCAGCATCTTAATATTCACAATCCATGAAAATAAACATTGGCGAATTAACAATGGAGTAGAAAATTTCTGGGTACTTGCCCAGTCCAATTACAACATTTAAGAAATTTCTACTCCTCCCCCTCACCTCTACATATTTGGACAATGTGAGCCTATTTCCCTAACCAAAATCAGTTGAGTAGAGTAGTTACTTAACCTACAGTAGACTAATCAAGTTTTCTTTAAATGAATTTTTGAGTTGGGTCAATAGGGTTCAAGTCACTTTGTTGGTTTTAACAACAAAATTCTAGTTCTGAAAAAAACTATTTTATGCAAGATAAACAAAAACCAAAACAAACAAAAAAAATTAGAAAAAGCCACTCTATGGGGTGAGAGTCAGGTGGGCAGAACCAGCAGTAAAAGAGCAAACCAGAGACTTGGCGCATGTCAAGGTATTAATCCTAAAGGAAACCAACCCTGAATATTCACCGGAAGGACTGTTGCTGAAACTGAAGCTGCAATAATTTGGCCACCTGATGTGAAGAGCCAACTCATTGGAAAAGACTTTGATAATGGGAAATATTGAAGGCAAAAGGAAAAGTGGGAGGCAGAGGATGGTTAGATAGTATCACTGACTCAATGAACAGGAATTTGAGCAAACTCCAGGAGATAGTGAAGAACAGAGGAGCCTAGCGTGCTATAGTCATGGGGTCACAAACAGTCAGACACGACTTGGCAACTGACAGCGAAGTTACTAATAACTCTGGTTTCTGGTTCCAATCCTCCTTAATCTAAACTACACTTATATTTAGGTACAGTGAAATATTTCTGTATTTACAAACCAAATTAGTATTATTAACATTAGCCAACTGAGCTGTGACAAATCCATCCTTTGTCATAATTGCTGTAAAACTTTATATAATTCTAGTGCTTTTAAAATAATATATTTTGCCATTAAAAGATAGATGTATAACAAAAAAGGAGACTATTGTGGGTTTGAGAGTTGCTCACAGAACCAATGTCTATGAAGCATGCCTTAAACAACTTACTTAAACTTTGCTTAAATGATAAAACTTTTGATAGGCTTCCTACTTTTAAGTCAGGTTTTAACGATGAAATCTGTCAAAACAACATATAAGGAGACATACAACATATGATCAGAATCAATTAGGTAAGTTTCAGAATGACACAGCTACATGAAGTATACGTTAAATATTGGCAGAGTTCATTAATGTTTACTTTTTAATGAACAAACCATTTTATGGAATTGAAGATCTGCAACTGAATTTCTCTTCCAAAAACACAGAGCATCGTTGCTTTTTGAGCTACATTTTTAAAATATGACAGTAACTTTTTTTCATGACTTTTAATTTTCTTTTTTAAGAAGTAACTTGAATCAAAACATTTCCTGAAGTGTGAAATCATCTTTGTTTTATTTGTTTTTTAACCACTTATACTTTGTTAACCAACTATACTTATATAACACAGACTTCTCTGTCAGTCCCACAGTATGTTGCATATTTGCCAAGTGGTTCACATTTTTATGCTAAGAAACTCTATTTTGTCCCTTTTTAAATCAGATTACTCTTTAATATAAACATAATTATGTTTTGTTATTAGCCATGGGGAAAAATCAATAAATCCAGTGCAATCTGCACAAAATTAGAGTTTATCAACATGTAGACAATATCTAATTTCATGGATGGAATTGCTCTAGCATTACCTCATTTGGAAACGTTCTCATGGATGAATCTATTTCGTAAATAAGGCAATTTGAAGTGAGGCTTGAGTAAGATTACTTTGACCTTGTGATATTGGGCCTTAGATTTCTCTAATTTGAATGTGATGCATTTAAGAAAATAGTCATATTTTTTCTAACTCTTTTAACATCTTTAATTTTATATTATGTAAATTACATGTGGCTGCAATTATTAGAAGAGACAATTTAAAAGCTGAGTGGCCCACTTACTTGAATCTATAGCACTTAAAAAACATTTCTGCAAATAATAATACTGCCTTGCACATCCAAACAGAATTTTGCTTTCCAAGTATTTTCGCACCTTTGTTTTCACTTTGTATATTCTTGAAATAGAGATGGGTCACAAAGATGCTACCTATATTTCATTGTAGAGAAGACTGATCTCTATTGAGATTAAATGATTAAATGATATTTCACATCTAGAGCCCTATCTTTCAGCTCCATAGAATCAATGTAAATATAATGGGGCATCCTTAGTTTAGCAAGTAACATTTGGTAGAATTGTTAACTTTTTCTCCAAATGTTTATGGACCCATACACTTCATCTCCATCTCTACCATTGATTGATGCTTTCCATGTTTCAACTGGTTGGGTCTTCTCATTCATGAGTTTTGTTGTTTTTTTTTTAATGAGCTTTTTATATGTAAATTACATGCCATGATCATCTTTAATAAAACCTAAGTGACTTTCTCATGGTCACACAACTAGTAAAATGCACAGCCTGGAAAAAAATCTTCCCTGGTGGCTCAGACAGTAAAGAATCTGCCTGCAATGAAGGAGACCCAGGTTTGATTCCTGGGTTGGGAAGATACCTTGGAGGAAGGCATGGCAACCTACTCCAGTATTCTTGGGATTCCCTTGTAGCTCAGTTGGTAAAAAAGTCTGCCTGCAATACAAGAGACCTGGGTTCAATTCCTGGATGGGAAAGACACCCTGGAGAAGGAAATGGCAACCCACTTTAGTATTCTTGCCTGGAGAATCCCATGGACAGAGGAGCCTGGCAGGCTACAATCCCTGGGGTCGCAAGGTCAGACATGACTTAACAACTAAATCATCATCATAAAAGATTCTCTCATGGTCACACACAACTAGTCATATGCATAGCCTGGAAAAAAAAAAATCTCTTCTGACTATTAGAATGAAAATATAAACTTCTGGAAGGTATATATTATGATGCATCCCTGCAGTACCTAGCAAAGTGCCTTTAGCAAAATAGGTGCATCATAAGTACTTTGATTAAATACCATCACAAGACCTTGATTAAATCAAGGTCAAGACTGAGACTAGCATCTCATTAAATCATCAATACCTTGCCCGAATGAAACTGTGGTTATTCTGGGATCAGCAAATATTAAAATATCTATGGGCTACATTTTGAATTGCTTTCCCAGGTGCAATTTTAAACTTGCAATCAGAGGGGCAGCTTCTTAATACACTTTCTCTTTATATTATTTCCTAGTATGTATAGGCAAACCTCTTTGAGCAGAGATACTGCAAATACATAGAAGTAAAAGCAGACTTTTAGCTTTAACCATACTTAATTGATGTTCTAAGGATGAAAAACCCCTTCAGCAATAAGGGTCCTCAGTTAGATAAGCCACTGTGTCACAGAAGGGCCCCAAACTGGACCCCTTCTGATCTTCCTCCACACCAGCCAGCTGCTGCGAGGCAGTTCAAGAAGACAGTGCTTAAAAGGACCTGCAAGTTTGACCAAAAAAGTTGGAGAAATTGATTGGTATTTAGAGTTTAGTGGTCTCCTATGGGTATTTCTGGGTTTCTGTGACTGATTTTGATGAAGTGCTTTTATTTGTCTCTCTACCCAGAGACTGCAGATGAATTTGCAATAGAGCAGCATGCCTCCTGTTTAGCTTTGTCAGGCACCACTTAGACATGTTATAATTTATTTTCCAGGAAAAATATTTCTCATGAGGGCTTCTGGCTAACACAGTTATAAAGCAGCTGGCTACCGTTCAGCCTGTTGTCTGCTGGCAGCTGGGCTTCCCTGCCTAGTCTGAAAAGAAAGACAACTGGAGAGGAAAGTCGTGGAAGTGGGGGCTGGGACCAAACATTCTACTTATGTAGGCCTGAATCTCCTCATCTTGACTCTTTTGGTGGTTAAAAACTTTGTAAGCATCCTATTAAGTTTGGAAGGGACTGCTGTTATTTGTGTTTGTGTCTGTGTGTCTGTGTGTCTCTGTGTGTGTGGCCATACAGTGGAATCATATCTTAAACAAGCTTTGGCTTGTTTCTACTCAAAACTGCCCTTGAAAATTCATTAAATCACTCAGCTAATTTTTTTTTTAACATAGGACATTCCAGATAGAGTTTCAGATAATTATTTTGATTATTTTAGAGCAACATAGTTTAAAAACTTTCAACACTGAATGCAAACACATTGTGAGGAAATGTTCATATTATTAGAGGTACATAGGAACTGAGGTTAACTTATATTAATGTTCCTTGATATACACTCACTCTGAGGCATGTGTTGTCTCAGTGAAATTGCCCAAAGGATTTAACTTATTTTATTTTTCTTTTTGACTAGTGCATATACCATGTATTATCAATCAATATTTCCTATGTATCATTGAAAAAATACAAATTCTGCCAAATAAATAATATATTTTTTATCATACTGAATTTGTCATTTTCAATTGAAAGAACTCTTTTATCATAGAATTCTTATACATGATAAGGCAAACTTAAGCTTAACAGTTTCTTTAAAGAATTCTTTTAACTCCTTACCCTGTATCCAATTATTCTGAATCATTCTTCAACTTTGAGTTAACAGTGGCTGGATTTTTTTACAGGATATCATCTTCTGTGCCACCAAAGTCACTGGTAATGAAGTATTTCACAAAAGAGCACCTACTCCCCACCAGTTTGCTTCCAGAAATTTTCTTCAAATTTTCTGGCCTCCATTATGTAAAATTCAGTGCTTTTTTTTTTTTTTAAACTTGTAGCTGAAGGTATCAACAGAAAATGCTCAGACAGCAACTAGATCTCACATTATTTCTTTCTTTGATTTTCAAGTGGTTTATTCACCAAAACGTCAACATTGGTAGGCTACATTGTCCAGTCATGCCTCCAGGAAAAACAAGCAAAGCCCATCAAAGCACAGCAATGAAAACTATACCCTGATATTAAGATGTCGTTATTCATGGTGAGCATAAGGGTAGGCTGCCCCCAAATATACAAAAGTGGGATACTAATTACTTTGAACTAAAATTACTTAGGGAACAGACAGAGCAGGGACACTGATCTTCCTCTCTATTCCCCTGAAAAAAGGAAATAAACTTCCCAAGTATAATCCCTGCACTAGGAGGTAGAGAGACATCCTTATCACCAGATATAGGGAGTTCAGGGTCAAGAAATCTGTGTTAATAAACCACCCTTAGTTTCCTCACTAATTAGTCGCAAGTTTAAGTTTGTCTTGTCAATTGCTTTTAAATGTATTATTTCTTTGTCTAAAAGGTATTTAAACAGCCTGCTTTTGTTGCTCCTTAGTTTCTAAATCTATGAGACCTCCATACACACTAAATTAGATTTTTTTCCTGTTAATCTGTCTCATGTCTATTTAATTATTAGATCAGCCAAAAGGAAGAGGGGTAGGGGGAAATTTTCCCCTCCCAAACAATTGCAGAGGGTACACATATTTTCAAGATATTAAAATGTGGAAAATACGCATAGTAGATTTAAAAAAATATAGAAGCTTGGCGGGTTACAGTCTATGGGGTTGCAAAAGAGCTGGACACAAATTAGCAACTAAACAACAAAATAGAAGATAAACAGGCTATATGTATATGAGAATTTCACTGTGAAATACAATGTAGAGGAATTTCAGAGAGAAGTTTATACTAGTTTTCATTGATTACTGTCACCATCAGAATCACCTGTGATGCTAAGTCGCTTCAGTCGTATCTGACTCTTTGTTAACCTATGAACTGTAGCCTGCCAGGCTCCTCTGTCCATGAGATTCTCCAAGCAAGAATACTGGAGTGTGCTGCCCTGCCCTCCTCCAAGGGACCTTCCCTACCCAGGGATCGAACCCAGGTCTCTATGCCTCCTGCATTGGCAGGTAGGTTCTTTACCATAGCACCACCTGAGAAGCCATGAAATAGCCAAGGACCTAAAAATATGGGCAATCCAACTATCCAAGAAGTGAGGCATGGGCATCAGCATTTTTTATAACCAAGCCTGGGACTCTGATGTAGTCAGGTTATTCAGGTTAGTCAGGTTAGGGGAGCACTTCTATGAAAAGCCTGGGGTTCTCTGGCTCTGTCTTATTGGCCAACACACATTTTAGATAGAATGATCAGATATCCAAGTTTTCCTGGGATGGTCCTGGTCTGTGCCTCTTGTCCTAACTTCATTGTTATAAACACACACTTTCACTCTTAAAAGTTTTCAATTTGGGGTCATCTTATGAAGTCATCTAATTTTATGTTAATGAGTAAAAGATATATGAACACAGCTAGAAGAAACTGTTTATGTGGCCTTGTTATGAAATGCAAACAGACCCTTTGTTTACAGACAATTGAAACACCCACCCGTGAGTTCACTGCCAGGCCACCTGTTAAGAGTCCACTGTTCTGAGAATTTGCCATCAAGAAAAAAAAATAATAATCCTCTTAAGGGAAATATGCTAGGATTAACTCTAGGATTACATTTTGCTGACTGTGTAGGATTTTTGACTGTGTACCTTTCACTGTTCTCATATTTATTGTCCAGAGGCTAAAATCACACCACTAGAAGCGACGGTCTCTTGTCAGTCTGTCTTTCAGAAAGTCTGGAGAGTTTTCTAGATGATATGTTGAGGTATTGTCTTCTGTATGGCACTCATAATGAAATCTTCCAACAGAGCCTCCTCCCTGATCTCAGTTTAACATTAAAATGGAACAAGAGCAAACCTTCACCACAGAGACAGCATCAGTTCATGCTATGGAAATGAAGGAACAGTTTTCAGTAAGGGCACTATTTGCACAGAGATGAAGTGAGTTCTTTCCAATTGAATCAAAAGAGCTAAACAGATATAAGTTTCAGAGTATCTGTGGGTCAATTCAGAGTAACTATTCCAGAGGATTATAGATTTTCTCTACTTGTGAATTACATGATAAACAGAGTTTGTGAATGAACTGTCATTTAATATGACATATCATTTAAGTTCTATTAGATAACTATTTTAGAAATACATTGAAAGAAATCTCTGCTTAGATGAGAGTGTTAACTGTATTAAGTATGCAAGTCATTTGATAACCTGCATGATATGCATTGGGGCTTCCCAGGCGGTGGAGTGGTAAAGAATCTGCCTGACAATTCAGGAGACACAGGTTTGATTCCTGGGTGAGGAAGATCCCCTGGAGTAGGAAATGGCAACTTGCTCCAGTATTCTTGCCTGGAAAATCCCATGGGCAAAGGAGCCTGGTAGGCTCCACAAGATCACGAAAAGTCAGATATGACTGAGTGACTGAGCACACACACACACACACACATACACAATGTGCATTAGAGAATAAATAACAAAATATTTTAAAAGTTCTTCTGTGTCTTCCCTCACAGTCCTACTAGCTAGGACTGGTAGGCAAAAGTTATAAGTAAACAGATTTTTCAATATGTATGATGATGATGGAATTTCTAGCATTTAGATCTCAGGATTGTTAGAATAATTTTCTTGTTTGGAGATGAAGTCCCCATCTTTGGAGGAATTTGATCTAGAACAAAATTCTTAAAAGTATGACATGTGTACATCAGCTGCTATGATCTAAATATTGTGTGCCCCACCCCAAATTCATATCTTGCTGTCTTAACCCCTGAAGATAATAGTATTAGGAGGTGGGGTCTAAGGGCAGTACTTAGGCCAGGAGGGTGGAATTATCACAAATGAGATTATTGTTTTCATACAAGAGACCCCACATAGTTCTTTAGCCCTTCCACCGTGTAAAGACATGGCATAAAGGTACTGACTGTGAACCAGGAAGAGGGTCTTCACCAGAGTGTGACCAGGTTAGTGCCTTGATCTTAGACTTTTCAGCTTCCAGAACTTGTGAGAAGTAGATGTCTCCTTTTGTATAAGCCACCCAGCCTATGGTATTTTATTATACAGCCTGATCAGACTAAGACACCCAAGAAATGGAATATTCTTGTCACAATCAACAGCAATTGCAGCCACCATGGCCAATGAGCCAGTGAGCCCTGAGAGAACTCGAGAAGGAAAGAATACCTGCCATCTAGCAACTATCAGACTGTAGCCACTCTCCACGGTGAGCCCTGAGAAAATTCAGGATGTGAAAACAGAAGATACTGGCCCCAGACAGCTGAGGTGCATATCAAAGGAGTGATTTCCATGAGTGCAGACTCTTCCCGTACATAGGAAAGTGAAAAATTCCTTAACTTGAGATATCTGGTTTTCTTTAATTTACACTAATGTTTTGATATTCAGACTACTTACCCTTTGTTGCAAAATTTCTGTATAACCTGGCTCCCCTGTCTCCTAGCCTCCTTGAAGCAGTTCTCTCAGGGTAACTTGAGATCCTGTCTCTCGTGCTTGAAGTTCTAAAATTTCCCAAAGAATAAAGCATGACTTTCAACTTTTAGCTTGTGAATTTTTTTTTTTTTTAATCCATACACCACAGGATGTGCGAACACATGCTGGTGAGCACAAAGGAAATGTTAGAGAATATAATCCAAAATTTTTAAGGGTTTTATTAATATGAAATATGTAGAATGATTCTGGTGCCTCATTGGGTCTGTGGGGCATATCTTAGGGTGTGATGTCCTGTGATGCTATCCTGAGGGAACTGTAAAATTCTACAGGAGAATGAAGGAAACAGCCTCACTTGTTTGTTCACTTTCATCATACTGACATGCAGATGGTTATGTGAGCCATGTCAAATGGACTTATGGACTATGTTCTAAAGCTGTGAACAAACTAACTTCCCTAAACTGGTGATATAGGTTTAAAAGACCACTGCACATAAACCACACAGTTAAGACCACACAAATAATGGAAGCCCAAGTAGGCAACAAGAACATAGTTAAGCCAGCGCTTGGTTTACTCTTCATTAAGGGTACACAAGACTAGGTTTAAAATGTAATCAGGGGCTTCAGTGGGGGCTCTGTGGTAAAGAATCTACCTGCTAATGCAGGAGACATGGGTGGGTCAATCCTTGATCCAGGAAGATTCCACATGCCACAGAGCAACTCAGCCCATGCACCACAACTGTTGAGCCTCAGCTCTAGAGCCCAGGAGCCACAACTTACTGAGCCCACATGCTGTGACTACTGAACCCCACCCACCTAGAGAACACCATATTCTGCAACAAGAGAAGCCACCACAATGAGAAGCCTGCATACTACAACTAGAGAGTAGCCCCTGCTCACCCAATGAGAAAAAACCCTGTGTAGTAATGAAGACCCAGCACAGCCAAAAATAAATAATAAAGTATTTTTAAGAATCATCACATCATATAAGAAATTAATGAAAATTTTTGAATTCTCTAGGGGTCATTTGAAATACAGACAAAATTGGCTTTAAGTGTTTATGTTGCCTTGAGATATGAACCAGTTCAGTTCAGTTCACTTCAGTCATTCATTCGAGTCCAACTCTTTGTGACCCCCATGGACTGCCACTCCCCAAGCCTCCCTGTCCATCACCAACTCCTGGAGCCTACCCAAACTCATGTCCATCGAGTTGGTGATGCCATCCAGCCATCTCATCCTCTGTTGTCCCCTTCTCCTCCCACCTTCAATCTTTCCCAGCATCAAGGTCATTTCAAATGAGTCAGCTCTTCACACCAGGTGGCCAAAGATTTGGAGTTTCAGCTTCAACATCAGTCCTTCCAATGAACACCCAGTACTGATTTCCTTTAGAATGGACTGGTTGGATCTCCTTGAAGTCCAACAGACTCTCAAGTCTTCTCCAATACCACAATTCAAAAGCATCAATTCTTCAGTGCTCAGCTTTCTTTATAGCCCAACTCTCAAGTCCATACATGACTATGGGAAAAACTATAGCCTTGACTAGACGGACCTTTGTTGGCAAAGTAATGTCTCTGCTTTTGAATATGCTGTCTAGGTTGGTCATAACTTTTCTTCCAAGGAGTAAGTGTCTTTTAATTTCATGGCTGCAATCACCATCTGCAGTGATTTTGCAGCCCAAAAAAATAAAGTCTGACACTGTTTCACTGTTTCCCCATCTATTTCCCATGAAGTGATGGGACCAGATGCCATGATCTTAGTTTTCTGAATGTTGAGCTTTAAGCTAACTTTTCACTCTCCTCTTTCATTTTCATCAAGAGGCTCTTTAGTTCTTCACTTTCTGTCATAACACTTGTGTCATCTGCATATGTGAGGTTATTGATATTTCTCCCGGCAATCTTGATTCCAGCTTGTGCTTCATCCATCCCAGCATTTCTCATGATATACTCTGCATAAAAGTTAAATAAGCAGGGCGACAATCTACAGCCTTGACATACTCCTTTAACTATTTGGAGCCAGTCTGTTTTTCCATGTCCAATGATGTTAAAATAAAGATATCACAATTAGCAATGTATTTTAAAAGTATTCAGTATCTATTTTGAAGTCTGTTCTTATGAAAGACAAAAATTTCCCCTTTAAGAAAACATTATTTTTTCCTGATACAGTAAAAATGACTGAAATAATGGTGTGGCAAATGATGTAGCAACAGATTAAAATGCATTATTTTGTTTGTAAATAGTGTTGTCACATGCCTGGAAAACATTGCTGAAACTATTAAAAAGTATGTACTAGGACAAACTAAGTCATTTTTGTTCTAAAGCTAAATAAAGAAAATACCATTTCCAGCCTTTTTTAACTTATATATACATATGCTAATAAGCATTTTCCATATAAAAATAACCACTACAGGAGTTATAATAAAATGTATCCAAAAAGCACATCCTCAACAGTAGTAAGAGAAGGGGGGAAAGGTTTAAGTGGGAAGACTTTAACTGCAAGGACAACCACGAATGGAGCAATTTATCAGACTAGAATTGAAACAGACAGACAGACAAAAAGAGTTATTCCAGAGTAAAGCTGAAGAGCTATCACTACACTTGGAAATTCATTCTGTGAGTCTTAGGAAGGGGGAGCTATTAAAGCAATAAGGTGAAATTAGAATAATATAGGTACAGCAGACAGTTCAATGAGAATAACAATAACAAAGATATACTTTGAATGACAGAAAGCTCTAAGAATCTTTTGTATTACATGAGGTTCACTGGTCATCTCACTGTAAAAATAGACAAAGTGATATATAAGTAAATAAAATACAGAGTGAAAAATTTATTCATGTTTTAAAGAAAGCGATAAAAAGAAACAAGCATCTAACATTTCTTATGATGGCTGGCTGTTAAAACTATGCAATTTAGAAAATAATTTTGAAAAATGACCACTTAATCTTTCTTTCCCTTCAAGTCACCCACTGCTTTAACAAGGAATGAGAAAATCACTCCTATAAAAAAAAAAAAAAAAAAAAAAACTTGTACAAGAAACAAGTATTTAGAAAATGAATGCTTGAAAGTGTTTTGATCATTTCATGAATTCTGTTACCAAATCAACTTTCATATGTGCACCCTAAAAATGGAAACAGAATTTTCTAATCTGTGCTCAAGAAAATGTTCCAGTGTATCTTGAAGTCATGTGTTAAAATTGAAAGCCTTTCAAATTTGTTTATGAGAAAACCAAGCTATGTAAGCAAAGATAGAAATTTTACAGATAAAAATTCAGTAAAAATTGTTGCATAATTAGTTGATGTGATTGAAAAGTATGCATTATGACTGAGTAATATAGTAAACATAATCAATCATGTACTTCCCTTTATACAAATCATATACTTCCCTTTATACTTGTGTATATTGAGAGTAATTGTCTTTCAGTCATAAAAGTCACTAATATCAAGAATAAAAATAGGTTGAACTTAAAATTCAGATATTTGGTCACTAACATGGAGACTATATTCAAAATTTTTAAAGATTTCTAAAAAAATTAAATACTTTATACTCAGCAAGTAAATATTAATAATTTACTGAGATAAAAGTTTTTTTACTGTTAATAAAAAGTTCCTATAATTTATAGAGTATTTTTTACCTTTTTTATAATTCTTAAATATAATTTATTTTATGTTTATTATTTTAGTTCAGTAGTCTATACAATAGACACGTTAGTAAATATGTCAGAATATTAAATACAAATTTCCTTACTGTTTAAGACTTTAGGTTTAGACTCAAAAAAGCAGAAAAAATAGATTCCGAATCAGATATCTATAAAAGATATGCTAATTAAGCAAACTCGACTAGCTCATTGCTAGGAAAAGAATGTATGAGGAGAAGGTGGGAAATTCATCAAGGAGATTGTAGAGAATTCCTTTAAGGAGGAACATCTTGGAAGACTAGTATATCTTCTTTGCTTCCCCTATGTCCTTCTGTAATTAAACAGAAGGACTTCAAGGAACCACACTCACAGATTGTGAGCTATCTCTGGAGTTTGGGGAATACAAAGGCTCATGTCAGAAAAATTCTGTAAGAGTGAGGCTGACTAGAGAGACACATGGTAGCGGAATGAATGTATGTGTGTGCTCAGTCGTGTCCAGCTGTTTATGACCCCACGGACTGTAGCCTGCCGAGCTTCACTGTCCGTAGGATTTCCTAGGCAAGAATACTGGAGCGGGTTGCTATTTCTTACTCCGGGGGATCTTCCTGACCCAAGGATCGAAGGCATCTCCTACATTTTAGGTGGATTCTTCATCACCGAACCACCAGGAAGCCCAGCAGAATGAAGATAGCATCCTCTTACAGGAACGAGTCATATTCCCACCTTGGTAAACCAGATGTTTTCCTCTCACACCTTTGTTACGGAGTTTTATAATGAATTTTATGCAAGTAGTTTTCATCCATGGAGAAGGCGATGGCACCCTACTCCAGTACTCTTGCCTGGAAAATCCCATGGACTGAGCAGCCTGGTAGGCTGCAGTCCATCGGGTCGCGAAGAGTCAGACACGACTGAGCGACTTCCCTTTCACTTTTCACTTTCCTGCATTGGAGAAGGAAATGGCAACCCACTCCAGTGTTCTTGCCTGAAGAATCCCAGGGATGGAGGAGCCTGGTGGGCTGCCGTCTATGAGGTCGCACAGAGTCGGACACAACTGAAGTGACTTAGTAGGAGCAGCAGCAGCAGTTTTCATCCAGTTGTGAAAGCAGGCACTGAGAGGAAGTCTAAGCAGACATAGGGGCACTGTCTTTATCAGCAAACTATACTCAAGAGAGCCCTAGAGGAGCAAGCTCCAGGGAACCTGCACCTGTTCCAAAGACAAAAGATTCCATAACCATAACATAAAAGTATTCCTCATCCAACAAATAATGGTAAATCTTGCAATTCTCATTCAAGACTCTGTCTACCCTAATTTCCCCTTGCTCCTCTGCCCATCCCTGGAGGGACAAGGAGCAGCACAGTAGTGAAAGATGTGAAGAAGGATAAGTTGGGGGACGAGTAGAAAAGTTAAGGGTGCACCCAGTCCCTTTTCCCATTCTCACTGTGCACTCACCCAGCTTACTGCAGACAGACTCTGAGCATAAGTTGAGCCAAGCCAGTATATGGAAAATTTAATAGGATGAGTATCAACACTATGAAATAATGGTCTGGACTGGACAATTCTAATGAGGACATTGAAACCTTGGAAATTACTGGGAAAGTTTTGAGGACCAAGCGGAAATTTCAGTTCAGAGAACATAGCAGGAAAGAAAAATAAAGCCGCTTTCTTTGTACCCTGTCAAATCCACCTATTTCTTATGCTTGTACTATTTTATTTTTAGAATTAATTTCCATATAAAATCCAAGAAAACTTGGTGATAACTGGTCTAGGGTCAGTATTTTTGCACAAAATCTCATTATATTCACATTGTACAAAATGTATATCATTTAAGATAGGTTTTATTACTCACTCCAAACCCATCACCAATAATAAACCCAAAGCAGACGATGAGGAAGATGTTTTCTACCTCAGTCTCAGATCTAACAACCAGCTAATCACCTACATAAAACATCTAGGAGGCAGGTCTGCCTCTTTTATCCTTCACATATAGTCAGTTATCAAATTTGGTTAGATGTCTACAATCTGTACTTTTCATCTTATTCCTACCACAATTCAGTATCTCAAAATTTCTCCCATGAATCTTTGCAGCCATCCTAAAATTTCTTGACCAACTTCATTCTTTTCCAGGGTCTTGCAAATCTCTGTAAATCACAAATTAAAATATATTTTGGGGACTTCCCTCGTGGGTGGTCCAGTGGTTAAGAATTGACCTTGGAATACAGGGGACACAGGGTCAGTCCCCGGTCAGGGAACTAAGATCCCACATGCTGTAGAGCAACTAAGTCAACATGCCATAACTGGGCCCACACAACAAACTGAGCGTCTGTGGACCAGAGTGAAAGGTCCCACGTGAGGCAGTGAAGATCTCATGTGCTGCAACCAAGAACTGACACAGCCAAGTAAAACATAAGTTACCTTCCCTCTTTGTGAAGAATATTGATGATTAGCAGCCAAACCACACCATTTTTCTGTTTCCAAAGAAAACTAGAACATTTTATTAGTGAAAGGAGCACAGTTACTAATTATTCTGGAACAATGGGCGTAAACTAGTATGTCCAAACCAAGTTTGGTCACTATGCTCATTAACTGGAAAGCAAAAACCAATACATATAACGTGGCAGGGAAATTCCTTGATATTTAACTCTTGCCTACCGATCCAACAAGATCTCTCACCACTTCTTTAATTTACATTCTTAAACCAGAATGGTCTACTCTACTGCCCAGATGAGCACTACTTACTCTTTAAGTTCAGATGCTCTTTCCTCAAGGGAACGTATTTCTTTAGTCTGGTTAGCTACCTCTGTTACAGGACCTCTGACATTCTCTGTGCATGTGGCTCTAACTTTAGTTTGAAGAGTGTTTATGTTTTGCTTTTTAATACATATTTTTGAAGTTCATAAAACTTTGTTTTTTAAATTTATTTTATAAATATTTAAATTTAAAAATTTTGTTACCTTATTATCTCAAAATTTTATTACACAGAAGAGTTGGAATCATCTCTCAGCTATATCAGTTTGCTTATTCTAAAATGGGTATAATAAAGAGTATGTTCATCTTAAAGTAATGTATATAAATGGATTCGTATACTACTTTACAAAGTTGTTATTTAATAATATCTGTAATTATTTTAATCATTATTGAAAGCATTGTTTTCATAAAATAGAATTTTACATAAATTTACAAATCAGATCCACTCAATGTTGCAGGGGACTACATTTTTCTCTCTATCTCAATTTTACTGAGGGACACTGGAAAAAATTTATCAGAAAAACAAAAACTCAAAATTCAAAGGAAATTCCTGTTTTCTTTTCAAGGACTTTCACATGGATAATACATGGTTTAACTAGTATGTATTTTACTAAAAAATAAATAAATAAATAACCATATTATGTTCCCTCAGTGAAACAGTGTGGAGATTTTAAATCATGGCCATGAATCCCTCCCATTGAGAGTGAAGTTTAAGTCTCCTCCCTTTGAATCCTGATTGGCTTGGGTCTGCTCTAATCAACACAGTACAGTGGCAGTGGCCATTCGTAATTTCTGCGGCTAAGTGACAAAAGTCCATGTACTTTCTGTTTGATTTTGAGAACATCTGTGCTAGTGGCAAGGAGGAAATTTGACTATGTCAAGTTAGCCGTGTTGAGAGAAGCCCAGGGCACATGGAGAGACTTCCCTGAAGGCTGCCAACAGGCCCAGCTGCATGCAGGCTTTCAATCTCCCCAGTCCGAGCCTCAGAGATGTAAGTCTAAGAACATCCCCATAATTCTAGGCCCCAGTCATCTGAATCTCCCCAGCTGAGGCCTCAGACATCATATGACAAAGACAAATCATTGTCACTGTACTCTGTCCAAATGCCTGACCCACAGAATCCATAGGCAGAGCTAAATGGTGGATGTTTTGTGATGCTAAAATTTGGAGTGGTTTGTACATGACAGTAGACAACTGAAACAGTTTCCAAATGAGCATAATAACTGAATTCAATCCTGTGACACAGTTACTCTTTTTTTTAAAATAATTTTTCCTCTTACTGGGATATTTTCCATTCATTGTGTGCTTTTACAGTTAAGAAAAACCAGAAAGACCTTTTAGTGTTGTAGTATAATGTGGACCAATCAGACATATGTTGGTTCAGTTCAGTTCAGTCGCTCAGTCGTGTCCGACTCTGCGACCCCATGAATCGCAGCACACCAGGCTTCCCTGTCCATCACCAACTCCCGGAGTTCACTCAGACTCACGTCCATCGAATCTGTGATGCCATCCAGCCATCTCATCCTCGGTCGTCCCCTTCTCCTCCTGCCCCCAATCTCTCCCAGCATCAGGGTCCTTTCCAATGAGTCAACTCTTCACATAAGGTGGCCAAAGTACTGGAGCTTCAGTTTTAGCATCATTCCTTCCAAAGAAACCCCAGGGTTGATCTTCTTCAGGATGGACTGGTTGGATCTCCTTGCAGTCCAAGGGACTCTCAAGAGTCTTCTCCAACACCACAGTTCAAAAGCATCAATTCTTCTGCGCTCAGCTTTCTTCACAGTCCAACTCTCACATCCATACATGACCACAGGGAAAACCATAGCCTTGACTAGACGGACCTTAGTCGGCAAAGCAATGTCTCTGCTTTTGAACATGCTATCTAGGTTGGTCATAACTTTTCTTCCAAGGAGTAAGTGCCATTTAATTTCATGGCTGCAGTCACCATCTGCAGTGATTTTGGAGCCCAGAAAAACAAACTCTGACACTGTTTCCACTGTTTCCCCATCTATTTCCCATGAAGTGATGGGACCAGATGCCATGATCTTCGTTTTCTGAATGTTGAGCTTTAAGCCAACTTTTTCACTCTCCTCTTTCACTTTCA
>SJXQ01003190.1:337511-350675 GCA_006408695.1 Aepyceros melampus
CACTTTCACAGCATCATCTTTCAGGATTTGAAATAGCTCAACGGGAATTCCATCACTTCCACTAGCCTTGTTCATAATGATGCTTTCTAAGGCCCAGTTGACTCACATTCCAGGATGTATGGCTCTAGATGAGTGATCACACCATCGTGATTATCTGGGTCATGAAGATCTTTTTTGTACAGTTCTTCTGTGTATTCTTGCCACCTCTTCTTAATATCTTCTGCTTCTGTTAGGTCCAGACCATTTCTGTCCTTTATCGAGCCCATCTTTGCATGAAATGTTCCCTTGGTATCTCTAATTTTCTTGAAGAGATCTCTAGTCTTTCCCATTCTTTTGTTTTCCTCTATTTCTTTGCACTGATCACTGAAGAAGGCTTTCTTATCTCTTCTTGCTCTTCTTTGGAACTCTGCATTCAAGTGCTTATATCTTTCCTTTTCTCCTTTGCTTTTTGCCTCTCTTCTTTTCACAGCTATTTGTAAGGCCTCCTCAGACAGCCATTGTGCTTTTTTGCATTTCTTTTCCATGGGGATGGTCTTGATCCCTGACCCCTGTACAATGTCAGGAACCTCATTCCATAGTTCATCAGGCACTCTATCTATCAGATCTAGACCCTTAAATCTATTTCTCACTTCCACTGTATAATCATAAGGGATTTGATTTAGGTCATACCTGAATGGTCTAGTGGTTTTCCCTACTTTCTTCAATTTCAGTCTGAATTTGGAATAAGGAGTTCATGATCTGAGCCACAGTCAGCTCCTGGTCTTGTTTCTGTTGACTGTATAGAGCTTCTCCATTTTTGGCTGCAAAGAATATAATCAATCTGATTTCGGTGTTGATCATCTGGTGATGTCCATGTATAGAATCTTCTCGTGTTGTTGGAAGAGGGTGTTTTCTATGACCATTGCATTTTTCTTGGCAAAATTCTATTAGTCTTTGTCCTGCTTCATTCCACTTTTCAAGGCCAAATTTGCCTGTTACTCCAGGTGTTTCTTGACTTCCTACTTTTGCATTCCAGTCCCCTATAATGAAAAGGACATCTTTTTTGGGTGTTAGTTCTAAGGTCTTTTAGGTCTTCATAGAACCATTCATCTTCAGTTCTTCAGCGTTACTGGTTGGATTACTGTGATATTGAATGGTTTGCCTTGGAGACAAACAGAGATCATTCTGTCATTTTTGAGGTTGCATCCAACTACTGCATTTCGGACTCTTTTGTTGACCATGATGGCTACTCCATTTCTTCTGAGGGATTCTTGCCTGCAGTAGTAGATATAATGGTCATCTGAGTTAAATTCACCCATTCCAGTCCATTTTAGTTCACTGATTCCTAGAATGTCGATGTTCACGCTTGACATCTCCTGTTTGACCACTTCCAATTTGCCTTGATTCATAGACCTGACATTCCAGGTTCCTATGCAATATTCCTCTTTATAGCATTGGACCTTGCTTCTATCACCAATCACATCCACAGCTGGATATTGTTTTCTTCTTTGGCTCCATCCCTTCATTCTTTCTGGAGTTATTTCTCCACTGATCTCCAGTAGCATGTTGGGCACCTATTGACCTGGGTAGTTTCTCTTTTAGAATCCTATCATTTTTCCTTTCCATACTGTTCATAGGGTTCTCAAGTCAGGAATATTGAAGTGGTTAGCCTTTCCTTTGTCCAGTGGATCACATTCTGTCAGATATTTCCACCATGACCAGCCCGTCCTGGGTGGCTCCACATGGCATGGCTTAGTTTCATTGANATTTGGTAATAAGGAGTTCATGATCTGAGTCACAGTCAGCTCCTGGTCTTGTTTTTGTTGACTGTATACAGCTTCTCCATCTTTGTCTGCAAAGAATATAATCAATCTGATTTTAGTGTTGACCATCTGGTGATGTCCATGTGTAGAGTCTTCTCTTGTGTTGTTGGAAGAAGGTGTTTGCTATGAGCAGTGCATTTTCTTGACAAAACTCTATTAGTCTTTGCCCTGTTTCATTCCGCATTCCAAGGCCAAATCTGCCTGTTACCCCAGGTGTTTCTTAACTTCCTACTTTTGCATTCCAGTCCCCTATAATGAAAAAGACGTCTTTTTGGGGTGTTAGTTCTAAAAGGTCTTGTAGGTCTTCATAGAACCGTTCAGCTTCTTCAGCATTACTGGTTGGGGCGTAGACTTGGATTACTGTGATATTGAATGGTTTGCCTTGGAAACGAACAGAGATCATTCTGTCGTTTTTGAGATTGCATCCAAGTACTGCATTTCTGACTCTTTTGTTGACCATGATGGCTATGCCATTTCTTCTGAGGGATTCCTGCCTGCAGTAGTAGATATAATGGTCATCTGAGTTAAATTCACCCATTCCAGTCCATTTTAGTTTGCTGATTTCTAGAATGTCGACATTCACTCTTGTCATCTGACCACTTCCAATCTGCCTTGATTCATGGACCTGACATTCCAGGTTCCTATGCAATATTGCTCTTTACAGCATCGGACCTTGCTTCTATCACCAGTCACATGCACAGCTGAGTATTGTTTTTGCTTTGGCTCCATCCCTTCATTCTTTCTGGAGTTATTTCTCCACTGATCTCCAGTAGCCTGGTGGGCATCTATTGACCTGGGGAGTTCCTTTTTCAGTATCCTATCATTTTGCCTTTTCATACTGTTCATGGGATTCTCAAGGCAAGAATACTGAAGTGGTTTGCCATTCCCTTCTCCAGTAGACCATATTCTGTCAGACGTCAAAGCTGTATATTGTCACCCTGCTTATTTAACTTCTATGCAGAGTACATCATGAGAAATGCTGGGCTGGAAGAAACACAAGCTGGAATCAAGATTCCTGGGAGAAATATCAGTCACCTCAGATATGCAGATGACATCACCCTTAAGGCAGAAAGTGAAGAGGAACTAAAAGCCTCTTGATGAAAGTGAAATAGGAGAGTGAAAAAGTTGGCTCAAATTTCAACATTCAGAAAATGAAGATCATGGCATCCGGTCCCATCACTTCATGGCAAATAGATGGGGAAACAGTGGAAACAGTGTCAGACTTTATTTTGGGGGGCTCCAAAATCACTGCAGATGGTGATTGCAGCCATGAAATTAAAAGACGCTTACCCCTCGGAGGAAAAGTTATGACCAACCTAGATAGCATATTCAAAAGCAGAGACATTACTTTGCCGACTAAGGTCCGTCTAGTCAAGGCTATGGTTTTTCCTGTGGTCATGTATGGATGTGGGAGTTGGACTGTGAAGAAGGTTGAGCACTGAAGAACTGATGCTTTTGAACTGTGGTGTTGGAGAAGACTCTTGAGAGTCCCTTGGACTGCAAGGAGATCCAACCAGTCCATTCTGAAGGAGATCAGCCCTGGGATTTCTTTGGAAGGACTGATGTTAAAGCTGAAACTCCAGTACTTTGGCCACCTCATGCAAAGAGGTGACTCATTGGAAAAGACTCTGATGCTGGGAAGGATTAGGGGCAGGAGGAGAAGGGGATGACAGAGGATGAGATGACTGGATGGCATCACTGACTCAATGGACGTGAGTTTGAGTGAACTTCAGGACTTGGTGATAGACAGGGAGGCCTGGTGTGCTGTGATACATGGGGTCGCAAAGAGTCAGACACGACTGAACGACTGAACTGAACTGAATGATGCTGTTCCCTTAGCAACAGGTGCATAGTCACCCCACCTCCTGCAAAGAAGCCCAAAGTGGTTTCTGCAACCAGAGCTAATGGAGGCAGGACAGCCCCCAAAGACATTCATACCCTCATCTTCAGAAACCATGACTACACTATGTTGCCAGGAGCCACCATGGGAGATCCCACCCGTGACAAAGTCATGTGGAAGAGAACTGTTAAGCAAGGCTTCAGAACTCAAGGGGCTCCCTAGGCTTTCCTGAGCATCTACCCCAAAACCAGAATCTGTCTGTTTTACTATTCATGACTTTCACCAACTCCTCTGACATTAACAAGGGGCTAACCCTGACCACCTTTCTCTGGAGAAAATCAATTTAGGGCTATAGCTAATAAGTCTCCTGGACATGAGAGGAATATTTCAAATCAAACCCCCTCTGTTAGCATTCTAGCTTGCTGGCAGGTATATCCAGACTCTTGCAGCTATGCATATGATTATTTACAGCCTCCCAACTGTGAGAGGCATGGAAAGCCTAAAACATAGAGCCTTTCAAAGGGTTAAAAGTTATTAGAGTAGTACTGATGTAGGATTTCATTATTGGGCCAAATGCTTGTTGCTAAGTTCCCATATCTCTTATCCACTGTATACCTGGGAATGCATTAGTTAACATAGTGAGAATGTAAGAAAAACAAGTGTAGCCTTGAATTTAACCATATCAGACTTTTGAGCTAATTGGTCCTTTCTTGTAACTCACTGCACATTTGCTCTGTGAAAAACGTAACTCTGTTTGGCATTTTCTGAGGCTGACATAGATTAGAAATATAAAGAAAAAGCACTTTGAGGGAAAATAAGTTTTCTTGTTGAGCAGCCTTTATCAAAAGGGGGTCATAAAATGCTCACAGGCCTTCAAGGCCAGAAGACACTGTACACAACATCATTTGTGGAAAAGGTATGCAGAAAAATCCTGGTTTCCATAAGGGCAAAACTGCTGGAATGTTGGGCTGACTCTGTATGACATTGCATCTTTCATTTCCCTCTGTGTACAAAAAAAGTATATAAGTACCTTTTGAAAAATAAAGCTTGGGGATCTCACTCATCGAAGCAGCTTGATCTCCCCGTGTCAATCATTTTCTCCTCTTTCTCTTTCTGGCTAGTTCCCATCTGGAGTACAGAAGTCCGCCGTGTCTACTTATTTGCCTGGGTTTCTAAGACCTGAACGGGAAGGCGTCCTGCGTCTTCACTCCCTCGGGAGACCAGGAGGGCACCTGTGGCCTCATGTAGATGGTGCAAGTCTCTTGTCTTGAGACTTTGTTGATTTTCTGTATAACCAAGGAACATCAGTCTCTTTTCTTCTCTCCTCTATTTTCCTATCTACAACATTCTTTCCTTATCTCTCTCTCTAAATCAATCGCAATTGCTGACGCCATTTCTCCTTTGGGTTTCCCTGGATCCCACGAGGGCTGGACCCCAGCACTATGTCATATGGCAAAAGTGATTCTGCTGGTGTGATTAGGTTAAGGTTCTTGAGATGGAGAGATAACCTTGGCTTATCCACGTGGATTCAATAGGATCACAGAGGTCTCTGAAAGTGGACAAGCTTTCCCAGTTTTGGTCAGAGGAAGATGTGACTGTAACAACAAAAACCCAAGAGATGGTCCTCTGCTAGCTTTGAAGATAGAGGAAGAGGCCATGAGACAAAGAGTGCAGAAGATCTCAAGAAGCTAGAAAAGGCAAGAAACAGATTGCCCACCCTCCACCCTTGAGCCTCTGGAAGGGACGCAGCCCTGCCCATTGAATTTAGCCCAATGTGATCCAAGTCAAGCTTCTAACCTGAGGAACTGGAAGAAAACCAACATCTGCTATTCAAACTGTTAAGCCATGGTTATGGGACATTAACACTGAGGTGTAATCAGGAATAACTGGTATTTAGGAAACTGTTCAGGGCTTCCCAGGTGGTATAGTGGTAAAGAGTCTGCCTGCTAATACAGGAGACACAAGAGACGTAGGTTCCATCCCTGGGTCAGGAAGAGCCTCTGGAAGAGGAAATGGCAATCTACTTCAGTATTCTTGTCTGGGAAGTCCCACGGACAGAGGAGCCTGAAGGGCTACAGTCCATGGGGTTGCAAAGAGTCAGACCCAACTGAGGAACTGAGCACGCACGCACACACACAACACACACACACACACACACACACACACACACAACTATTTAAACTCACTACCAAAAGTTTCTAAATGCTCAACAAATAATCATACGTCATTAGCCTGAAAAATAAGAAGAATCCACAAATAATAAGTTAGTTTAGGACAACAGGTGTCACACAGTAGGTATGGTATTCTCTGATTTAACTGAGGTTTAAAATACAGAAATATATAAAGTACAGAAATTATAAAAGAACTTTTAAAATGTATCCATAGTTAATATTTTCCTGTCTGTTTAAGACGATGTTCTGGGAGCTGATTTATTAAAAAAGAGCATGTGTTATCTACAAAAACCTTCCACTATCCTAGCGTTTTTTGTACAGAAAGCTTCTGATGTTAACTCTCCAAAATAGTTTTGAATATAGTCATAAAGCGTCAGACTGGGAACTATCTAATAAATCAGCTAATCATTTTAAATATGAAAGAATTGATTTCCCTGAGGTTTAGTTTTAGCATAAATGTCTCACTCTGTGGCTCCATCACTCTGATAAGCCATAAATGTGCACTAATTTAAATAGCTGGTTTTAATTCCCAAGAATCCTTTCTATGCTTTAAAAATCACCAATAAAATATAGCTTCCTTGCCAGATTACCTCCTGAATTACTGAATTCAGATTTGCTATTATAAAACATTAATCATGACAACAACTATCAGAGAAAAATCATTTCTCCTAACATCCGAAGCCATGTGAAGACAACTACAGATAACTGAAAGCATAAAGAAAATGGCAGTCCAGAGGCTTATCTTGGTAGAATACTTTCCAACACACATGCAAAATTAAAACAGTAGCATCTGAAACTTCTAAAACCTGGCTTTCTATAGCTTTAAGTTTAACTGGGGGGAAAAAGAATTTCTGTGTCAACATCTCTATCATTCTAGGTGGAAAGCCTGCATCCAAAGTGCTATGTGGGGCCCTGGCTCCCACATGGGTTCGGGGGGCTCCATCTGGGACCCTTACTCACTGCTCCTCCTCTCCCCTTGGGGGGGGGGAGGTGCGGTCGGGGAGGTATCCTCAGCCTTCTGCTCAAGGAGCTCCCTGAGAGGGGACCCTCGGAGGGGTCCCCTGCACTCACAGGCTCATCCATTACCTGCACAACTGACGACCCCTCCACTCCCCTCATCAGACCCTCAGTCTCCACACAGAAGCCCAGCATTGCCCCTCAAGGGACTCGGTGCCCTTTCCTGGGTTCAAGAGTCTTACTGCCTGCTAGGAACCCCTAATGACAGGTGTAGAGGCTCCTCTGCAGGACAGATTAAGAACATAAATAATCTGGAGATGCCTTAGCAAGCTCTCTAGCAATGTAAAAGTTTAGCATGATGTTTGCTTTCACAGTGTTAAGAATTCACAGAATTAAAGAATTGTTTTCAATACATATAAATGACAATGTTTATTATCAAGAAACTTTAGTAGATTTTTTAAAAGACTTTTTTGGATTTTACAATACTGAAAGATGACCATCCATGACAGGACATACACAAAAAAGGATAATTAATATATTAAGTATCATCTAAATTAAATGACCTAGATATAAGACATGAAACCATAAAACTCCTAGAAGAAAACATAAGCCAAACGTTCTCAGACATAAATTAGAGCAACATTTTCTTAGGTCAATCTCCCAAGGTAAAACAAATAAACGCAAAACTAAACAAATGGGACCTAATCAAACTTCTAAGCTTTTGCAGAGGAAATTCATCAACAAAATGAAAAAACAACCTACAGAATGGGAGAAAAGATTTACAAATGATGCGACCAACAAGGGGTAAATATCCATAATATAAAAAGAGTTCATACAACTCAATATCAAAATGAAAAACAAACAACCCAATCAAAAAATGTACACAAGATCTAAACAGACATTTCTCTAAAGAAGACACACAGAGGGCCAACAAGCAATAAAAAGATACTCACATCGCTGATAACTGCTGCTGCTGCTGCTAAGTCGTATCAGTCGTGTCTGACTCTGTGCGACCCCACAGGCGGCAGCCCAGCAGGCTCCTCTGTCCCTGGGATTCTCCAGGCAAGAATACTGGAGTGGGTCGCTGATAACCAGAGAAATGCAAATCAAAACTACAGTGAAATACCATCTCACACCAGTCAGAATGGCCATAATCAAAAAGTCTACAAACAAATCCTGGAGAGAGTGTGGAGAAAAGGGAAACTTCCTACACTGTTGGCAAGAACGTGAGTGGTACAACCAGTATGGAAAAGAGCACTGAGTTTCCTTAAAAAACTAAAACCAGATATGATTTAGCAACCCCACTCCTGGCCATATATCCATAAAAATGAAGACTCTTAATTCAAAATATACATGGACCCTAATGTTCACTGCAGTACTGTTTACAATAGCCAAGACATGGAAGTAACTCAAGCGCCCGTCAACAGAGGACTGGCTTAAGATGTGGTAGACATATAATGGAATATTACTCAGCCATAAGAAAGAATGAGATATTGTCATTTGCAGCAACATGGATGGACCTAGAGATTATCACACTAAGGGGAGTGAGTCAGACAGAGAAAGACATACCATACGATATCACTTATATGTGGAATCTAAAAATTAATACGAATCTATACACAAAACAGAAACAGACTCACAAATATAGAAAATAAACTTACAGTTACCAAAGGGGAAAAGGGGAAAGGATAAATTAGGAGAATGGGTTTAACAGATACACAGTATTATACATAAAATAGATAAACAGCAAGGATTTACTATATAGCACAGGGAACTACATTCATGTACACCTGAAACTAACACAAAATTGTATATCAACTATACTTCAATACAAAATAAATTTTTAAAAAATTTTAAATAAATGGATACATACATACATAAAAGAATTCTACATGGCCCATACAAACTGTCTTTATAAGATAGGCTTTATGAACATGGCCCTTGCCCTACTGATGTGCTTTATACAGTTTCTATATATCATCTACTGATTGACTCCAGGAAGAAATGCATGATTTTCCTTTGTGACAATGCATACCTACACAGACCACCACTCACCCACCCAGAAGTGACAGAACACCAGAGGGGAGGTTTGGTGACTTAACTCATTAAATTCAAAGATTAGTTCACTTGCAAACCAGCATCAAGAGAAAACAGATTACCTGAAAGCACATACTGAGAACAACTTGCTACCAAGAGGCACTTCTGTTATAGTGCACGGGGATGCTTCCATTATTGATGTTCCCTCCCCCCAAAGTTCATTAGTTGGAAAAAATTCCCCTGCTTTTTCTCCAGTGACAGTTTCTCAGCTTGATGAAAATGAGGCTATTTAGGTTAAAAAATCCCAAATGCCTAAATATCTCGTTGTGTCCTTAAAAACCATAAATGCCATCAAAAGATAGGAATCTTCTAAATTAAAACCGATTTGGTTTTCACTTTTCTGATGTTGATATTCCATTCTCAGGTAGAGAATTACCTTGGCGGAAGTGAACAGATCTCTCACAATGCTTGAAACATTGCAGACATTAGTTCCGCAGACATACAGTTATTTTGCAAGAGAGTACCTCTGTCTGTATACCCAGGAAGTGGGCCAGTTCCTCTAACAGGAGACTGCAGGGACAATGCTCAAGGCGCGTCCCTGAATCTTTCAGAATCACTTAATGAGCCACATCCCTCAGCACAGCAACTACTCCCTGGAAGTAGTCTAGCACTTTTGGAAGCTGTGTTAATTCTTCTTCAGGCCATCTAGCTAATTAATACTTGAGGATTTTAGTAATTCATGACTTCCGTAGACTAAACAATAGCTCCTGTGGGCTGGATTGGACTTGATTATATGCCTTTTTTAAAAGATGCCGAACTTTAGAGAGAGATCAGGCATTGCATTAAAAATTTTTTAAAAAACCAAATGCCCTGGGCTATGCTGGGAGAAAATAGAATAGGGAGAAAAATATAAAATAAGGCAAGTAAGGAAGACAATGGGTTTTGAAGGCGCCAGCTGTTTGGATGAGGCCTGAGGAAGAATTCTCCCAGAGGAGGGAACAGTTCTTCAGACAGTGCTCTGTTCAGCTGAGCAGACAAGTGCAGACAGTGAGAGGCCTGGAATGATACTCGACAGAAAGGACACGGGGCGCTCTGCTAGCAGGGTCTCCTCAGGTCGGTTTCAGCTGGGTTAGAGAGGGTTTCAAGACTGAACGTGGGCTTCCCAGGTGGCACTACTGGTAAAGATCTCACCTGCCAGCAGGTTAGCTGTAAGAGACACAGGTTCCATCCCTGAGTCGGAAGACCCCCTTGAGGCTACGGCAACCCACTCTAGTATTCTCGCCTGGAGAATCCCACGGTCAGAGAAGTCAGACGGGCTACAGCCCATATGGTCGCAGAGTCAAACACGACTGAAGCGACTTAGCAGCAGCAGCAGCCCCAGCAAAGACGAACAACAAGAAAAGTGATGACAGGCAGCTAGCCACTGCTGTCTCTATTAGCAAATAATACTAACTGAGACAAGTTTTCTCTTGAGGGCCTCTAGCACAGTCAGTAATTTTTTTTAAACATAGGAGTATTATAGCTGAGAGTTCCCAAAAGAACCAAAACATTTGATCTTATGGCATGACTATGTCAAAATAATTTAGTTCAAGGACACAGAGAGCATATAGACACTTTAATTTTAGTAGTTACTCTTTCCATCCCATTTTTAAGCAAGATTCCAGCTTTCTCTGAGTTTTAATAGCTACAGAGGAGAGGAAATGGTAAAGTAAAAAGACCACATGCTTTAGAATTTGTAGATGTGGGTTCAAATCCTGGACCCACTACTAACTAGTCAGGTTTGTGTTGTGCTTAGTAGCTCAGTAGTATCCAACTCTCTGCGATTCATGGACAGTAGCCCAGCAGGCTCCACTGTCCATGGAATTTTCCAGGCAAGAATACTGGAGTGGGTTTCCATTTCCTCCTCCATGGAATCTTCCCAGCCCAGGGATTGAACCTGCATCTCTTGTGTCTCCTGCATTGACAGGTGGATTCTTTACCACTGAGCCCCTGGGAAGCCACGTTGGGTTTACCCTCAGTCAATCAAATGGCCCCTCAAAGCTTCATCATCTGTAACACAGAGGTCAATGTCAATGATAGAGATTGAGCATTCAATAAATTATTTTGTGGTGATTTGCAAAGAAATGCCCTGTTTGTTGTAAAATCACTACTAAGAATTAAAGTGTTTATTTTTCAATATAATTTTCTGTTCACATATAAATATGTATGAGTTCACAGCTTCTGCTTTCCTTTTGTTATTATTTTTAAGACAGAAGGTAATGACTCAATCTCTTTTGTTTAACAAGCAGCCTACAGAAAAGATTAAACTATTTCCGGAAATACATGGAGGAAAATCTCCATTATAATACTAGGACAATAGGCAATTAGAGGAATGGTTTCCTTTATTCCATTAAAAGTGGTAAAAATACAAATCCTCAAAAGCCCCTCAAATAATTCCATTTTCATTCTTTGAGCATCTTGCTGGCATCTGTATACACACAGCAGATCTCATCCTTCTTCTAAACATTAAGCTATGTTCACCAGCTGGGAAAACAGAAACGGCGCTAGTGTCAGATTCAGGGAAGTATAAGCCACAGGATGACACACTGCAGACTGGACCACTAAACATAAAACAAGTCTGACAACAGGAGAGCAACAACGAGAAGCTGCTTCCTGGGAAAACTGAAATAAACAAGATAAACACACAGTTGGTATAATGATTAGTATAAATACTAAATTACTAAAAAAATTTTAATTTGGGCGTCTGAATATTTTTAATTTGTTGACTTAATCTGCTTTTCTTTTCCTAGAATTAAATGCCTCAACTGTGAAATGAGAGAATCTAAAACAATTTACATTAGTGTGAAAATAGAGCTGCAGGGTAGAGACAACAACATAATAAATTACAACCTCTCTCTTAGAATAAAAAAAAAGTGTTTTAAAAAAACCCCTGCTGTTAGGGCCAGGTAGTGTCGAAATTTATTTCTAGAATTCCAGTGTTGCATAACCAGAGTGTATTTCAATGAAGCTGAACATCAAGTTGTGTAACTGTCAAATTAGTGTATTGTACCTTGTTTTCTCAGCAAAAAACATGATGTGACTTGCGGTGACAGCAAAAGAAAAAGAGAAATTTAGAGCAGTGTACTTTGCTTTTAATAGAAAACAAATTCTATTTTAAACGTCACTCAGGTAGAAGATCACAAATTTTCAATATTGTGTACCAAAACTAAGCATTATAATTGGTCTTCAAAAAACCTCAATACTGGGATTTCCCTGGTGGTCCAGTGGCTAAGACTCCATGATCCAATGCAGGGGGCTTGGATTCTATCCCTAGTCAGGGAACTGGATCCTGCATGCCGCAGGATCTGGAAAAGACAAATAAATAAGTAAACAAATATTTTTGAAAACCTTCAATGCTTGTTTGTCAATTTTAAATTGTTTTCATTGTTGGAGGGGAAAAAAGCTTACTTAACAAATATTCAATGCTTATGGAACTTTAAAAGTTCATTAGAGGAGAATTATCAAATTTACATGTTTATTTCTCATAAGAATAGCACAAATGTTGTTTGACATTCAACTACATTTTACAGAAAATTTAACAACAGCTGCCTCCTTGTGCAGAAATCAATACAATATGTATGGAACATATATTGCAGGGAAAAAGTATCAGAATTTGTCAATTGAAATTTAAAGCATCAGAGAATTAGTTGAATATTAAAAAGCTGTTATCTAAAATCTACTGATGTATTTAAAAACCATAACGAGGGATATTCATCTTGGAGCAAATGTACAACCTCCTCTAAAACATGACTTCAACAGAAGAGTATAAATGCCATCATTAAAAGATTAAACCAACCCAGGAAAACTCATGCAAAGAATTATATAAATCAACTAAGCAGCATCATTTATTTTCTCGTTCACAGGGAATGTTAACAAATCAAAAGTTGCTTTGCTTAAAGCTTTTTTAAAAGGTGAATAAAAGAGACAAGAGCTTTGGACTTTTTCTTGATATATATCTCTGAGAATCCTCGCTGACAGTGATGAAGTCTATAGGATAGCATGTGACGCTGTCAATAAGTGATACTATTGTCATAGATTTAACCTAATAAACCTAAACCAACTATAGCTGTCTCCATAAAAATGTCACTAACAAGTGCTACTGCTGCTAAGTCACTTCAGTCGTGTCCGACTCTGTGGGACCTCAGAGACGGCAGCCCACTAGGCTCCTCTGTCCCTGGGATTCTCCAGGCAAGAATACTGGAGTGGGTTGCCATTTCCTTCTCCAATGCATGAAAGTGAAAAGTGAAAGTGAAGTCGCTCAGTCTGCCTGACTCTTAGCGACCCCATGGACTGCAGCCTACCAGGCTCCTCTGTCCAT
>SJXQ01003190.1:351032-366285 GCA_006408695.1 Aepyceros melampus
GGTTGCGGGGAGGGTCACACTATCCATAGGCTTCTGTTCTTCATCAGCTTGCTCCAAGAACACAAAAAAATGTGTTTTAGACCACATTTCCGGGTAATTGTTGGCCACATTTCTGGGTAATTGTTGGACACGCTGAAAACTGACATTTCTGTCTGCAGATAGCCAAGCCATAAAGAGCGCTGGGGATGGAGGGGTGATACACGAGTAGCTGATGCCCTGCGGGGGGACATGGGGGCCACGCCACCATGCACGTGGGCGTGAGAGGAGCCTTTTGTTACTGTCTAAACTCTCTTTGGGCTTAAACATGACAGAAAGTAAGGATCAAAGGCAGGGTGATGGAAGAGGATCACCCCTGCCCCCATCAAGCCCCTCGTCCTGCCCCACAGTTTTTAGCCTGCTGGGACCTATTAAACACTACAGTTTACAAGCTCAGTTAGCGAAACATCCAAGTCCAAGTTTAGTCCCACCAATCCTCCCAGAGTGGACAAATGCCTTCAAAAATCCCTGTGCAGAAACCATAGACAACGAAAGTGACCCCGAAGAGACTGTCCCCGCAGCCAGCAGCGCATCCAGCCAGGCTCACAGCGACCTGGAGGAAAGCCAACCATTCGACAAAGACTAAGAGAATCCCTTCTTTTTTGAAAGGTACTCCAAGAGCCAAAGCCTTTGAGAGTGTGGATCACAATAAACTGTGGAAAATTCTGAAAGAGATGGGAATACCAGACCACCTGAATTGCCTCTTGAAAAACTTGTATGCAGGTCGGGAAGCAACAGTTAGAACTGGACATGGAACAACAGACTGGTTCCAAATAGGAAAAAGAGTACATCAAGGCTGTATACTGTCACCCTGCTTATTTAACTTCTATGCAGAGTACATCATGAGAAACGGTGGGCTGGAAGAAGCACAAGCTGGAATCAAGATTGCCAGGAGAAATATCAGTAACCTCAGATATGCAGATGACACCACCCTTATGGTAGAAAGTGAAAAGGAACTAAAGAGCCTCTTGATAAAAGTGAAAGAGAGAGTGAAAAAGTTGGCTAAAGCTCAACATTCAGAAAACGAAGATCATGGCATCTGGTCCCATCACTTCATGGGAAATAGATGGGGAAAGAGTGGAAACAGTGTCAGACTTTATTTTTCTGGGCTCCAAAATCACTGCAGATGATGATTGCAGCCATGAAATTAATAGACACTTACTCCTTGGAAGGAAAGTTATGACCAATCTAGATAGCATATTGAAAAGCAGAGACATTACTTTGCCAACAAAGGTCCTTCTAATCAAGGCTATGGTTTTTCCAGTAGTCACGTATGGATGTGAGAGTTGGACTGTGAAAAAAGCTGAGCACCGAAGAATTGATGCTTTTGAACTGTGGTGTTGGAGAAGACTCTTGAGAGTCCCTTGGACTGCAAGGAGATCCAACCAGTTCATCATAAAGGAGATCAGTCCTGGGTGTTCATTGGAAGGTCTGATGTTGAAGCTGAAATTCTAATACTTTGGCCACCTGATGTGGAGAGCTGACTCATTTGAAAAAACCTTGATGCTGGGAGGGTTTGAGGGCAGGAGGAGAAGGGGACGACAGAGGATGAGATGGTTGGATGGCATCCCTGACTCAATGGACATGAGTTTGGGTGGGCTCTGGGAGTTGGTATTGAACAGGGAAGCCTGACGTGCTGCAGCTCATGGGGGTGCAAAGAGTTGGACATGACTGAGCGACTGAACTGAACTGAACTCCAAGAGCATCTATCCAGATATGTGCCTTATTTACATAATTTTGTGGCCATAAACAAGATGGAGTGGGTAGCCATTCCCAACCCAGGGACTGAACCTGGGTCGCCTGCATTGCAGGCAGATTCTTTACCACCTGAGCCACCAGGGAAGTCCATAAACAAGGCATGCTCCTGTTAAAAACTCATAATAAATTTACACTTAAAATTCAAGGGACAGAGTTTCCCAGTTTTAGAATCTTTCAAATTAAGAGCTTCAATGGGCTTTCAACTCACTTTGGGGACTATAAATATGCAACACTGTTCATTAGCTTCCAGAAAAACTGATTGTCATCACAGAAGATGAAAATTCAACAGCTGACTGTATAACTGATGGGTGATGCTGGTAAAGGAGCATCAGGGTTTAGTAAGTTTGGCCAACAATCATTTCCTTCAGACCAGGGTGATGGACTGTCCTCGTCTGCCTGGAATTGAACTAGTCACAGCACTTAAGTCCTATATCTGAGGGACCCTTCAGTCCGAGACAAACCAGGAGGGTTGGTCGCCCAAGCATGACAGCCACTAAAACTAAACCTTAGAAGACTTCAGATAATAAGCAACACAACGCTCTGAATCAAGGCTTCAAAAAAGAATCATGCATGTTAATAGTTTAATGAGAAGCAAACCAGTTTTTAACTGTTAAAATAAACATTATTAATTTCATTTTTATATCGTACTTTTTGTTTCTTTTTTAGTCTATGGCTTTAAGGTACAAAATACAGTTTGTATAAAAGTAGATCACATTAACTTTGAGTAAACAAATAATCCGTGTATGCCCAGACGTGTGACTGAAGTTTCTTTACTGACCTGGTGAGCAAACCAACAAGTCTGAAGATGACTGTGTCAGGCTGCCATTTGCTTATAACTTCATACAGAACTGACTATGGTTGATTCCTTGAGATGCCTTAGTCTATACACATAGTTTATTCTGAGTTCTTATGATTCAAGGTAAAAATAGAGAAACATTAAAGATAGTGAAAATTCTCTTCCCCTCCCTCATTCTCCCCCATCTGGCTAACTCATAATACCTCTACCTAAATAATCATTTTTACTAGATTCTGACATATCCTTGCAAAGTTCTCTTTATAAAAATATAAGAAAATGAATTTATTTTCTTATTGTTATGCACAAAGATGGTACTGTTTTCTATCCTTCTTTTCACTTAAAATACCTTGGAGGTCTGTATCAGGTTGTAAGAGCATACGCCTTCTATTTGCAGTTACATAGTATCACACTGAATAAGTATTTCATGATTTATTTAACTGATTCCACACTTATGGATGTCTAGGTTGTCTCCAATTGTTTTCCAACCACATAAAGCTGCAGTGGAAAAAAAAAAAAAAAAAACCCAGCACTCGGGGCATTTTGCACATATGCCAGGATGCATACGAAAGACTTTCCAGAAGTAGACCAGTTGGATCCAAGGAGACTGAAGGCATGGATGCCAGGTTCAAGAATGGTACTTGGGTGCCCCACAGATTTCATGTCCAAAGTTATCTTGGATGTCATTGTGCGAGTAATGTAGCTACATCCTTATAAAACATGCTACAACCCAGTGCTCCTCAAACTGTAACACGCATGTAATCATCCGTTCAGTTCAGTCGCTCAGTCGAGTCTGACCCTTTGTGACCCCATGGACCACAGCAGGCCAGGTTTCCCTGTCCATCACCATCTCCTGGAACTTAGTCAAACTCATGTCCATTTAGTCAGTGATGCCATCCAACCACCTCATCCTCTGAGCTTGAATCACCTGAGGAGCTTGTTAACTTGCAGATTTGGATTCCATGGATCTTGGAAGAGCCTAAGAGCAGGAGTTTCCAACAAGCCTCCCGATGAAGCCACTGCCGGAGGTCTGTGGACCACACAAGGCAGTGCAAGGCCACAGCCACGAAGCAGGGGGTCGGGTGGAAGTGGGGAGTTAGCAATCCAGTCCTGAAGACCTCTGCTCCACCACAAACATGAAATGACGCACTGTATCAGGTGTGATTTTCTATGGCAGCTCTCACCTCAATTCCATCCCTCTCTACCCAGTCATTGCACAGGAAATTTACATAATTCAAAACAACACAAGTCTCTTCTCATAAAGGTTCTACAGTGAAACTGAAATGGTAACAAGAAACAGGGCTGATTATGTGAGCACAGCAGCTACTGAAGCATTTGTATAATCACTGTATCATTCAAACATAAAAAGAAATACATAATATGCTGTCTGTCACTCAGTGAGTGGATGAGAATGTTTGGTTCACACTTTTTTACTTGCTATTGAAATGCTGCCTAGATAAATAGAAGCCTATTTCTCACAAAAATAACATTACCTTTGTTCAAGTTAAATTACTCAAAGTCCTTGTGTGTGTGTGTTATTTAGGATGGAACAAGGTTATATATGCTGGCTCATTAGAAAATGCCCTGATGCTGGCAAAGATTGAAGGTAGGAGGAGAACAGGACGACAGAGGATAAGATGGTTGGCTGGCATCACC
Organism: Aepyceros melampus; assembly: GCA_006408695.1. Taxonomy (NCBI): domain Eukaryota; kingdom Metazoa; phylum Chordata; class Mammalia; order Artiodactyla; family Bovidae; genus Aepyceros; species Aepyceros melampus. Next base: position 355,276 of record SJXQ01003190.1, read on the forward strand.
AGCTCAATGGATTTGAGTTTGAGCAAGCTCCAGGAGTTGGTGATGGACAGGGAAGCCTGGTGTGCTGCAGTCCATGGGGTCACAAAGAGTTGGACATGACTGAGTGATTGAACTGAACTGAAGATTATAGATGTGTGGATAGATGCATTAAAGATCATGATTTTGTATTATAGAAAAAATTTTACATTTCCTTATGATACACTGACCTCCTTTCTAGAACAGTTTTGCAAATAAAAAATGATATCATATGACAGAGCAGGAAAAATGCTGGGTTGGGGGTCAGGTAACCTAAGCCTGAATGCCAACCTTACAAAGAGCTGGGTAACTGGAAACAAGAGACATGTATTCTCTGGGCCTGATTTCTTTCTGTCTGAAAAATAAAGGTATTGGACTAAATGTTCTCCAAAGCTCCTGCTTGCTTTAACATTCTCTGCTTCTGTCGAGACTAATTAATTATCTCATAAAGGTTACAAATCCACACTGCTATTATGAATAGAGTTAATTTTTTTTAAAGGGAAAAATGAGCACTTTTCCTTATCCTCCCTACCAGCACACTTCAGGAAATTAGGATGAACTGAGAGAAACAAAACCATCACTGAGCCTCCTTAGGTTTCAAAGTTTAGTTTTGAAAACTAAAAATAAAAGCTTTAGGGAAAAAAAAAAAAAACAACCACTGCTCTGAACAAGGGGAGACAATAGTTTAAGGAACATAAAATGAGTCTCTTGCTATGGTACATTTCCATTAGCCAACCTAAAATCCGTGGTTTTGGAAGCCAGGATTATGAGGTCGAAAAACAACCCAAGAGGCTGGCCAATCTGTTCCATCCTGACAGCCCCAGATGCATTATATACTTTTAGGACACGTTGAGTGATGTTTTGCAATTAATCAGTGCCTAGAGTTCCCTGTCCAAGAATTCCAATCAAGGAAGTGAAACTGAAGGACTTTCACCCACTAATGTGTGTCTGGCAGTTTTGGGCAGTAAGCCTGGAGCCGTCAGATGACGCCCTTCCTTTCGCTCACTGTCAGACAAGTCTTTGATCACAGGATGTCCAAGTATCCTGCCATCATCCCTCTTTCATAAGAATGAAGGGCGGTGCCAACTGCTTTCCAGAACTACAGAAAATGCTAAAATCCTATGCAGCATCTCCAGTAATAGACTACTCTTTGAATTTCACCCGCTGTGTCAAGTCTGCTTTTCAAATTCCCTTTTGCTCTGATCCCAAGGGGGACACAGACTGAAGATAACTGAAATTAAACTTTCAGACAAAAATCCAGGCAGGACAGCTTTCCATTGCTCTCCTGGTAACTGAGATGCGGGCGCAGAGGCAAAACGCCCTCATTTTGTTCAAATATCCTGAATGGAATATCTTTTTCCTGTTTGTATTCATCATGATTTTCATTTTCTCTATTCCATGATTGACATGTGAGGACCATGTGGACAGGGGAGAGACTGTCCCTCTCAGCGTGAGCCAGTCCCTGGAGATAGCAAACAGCCTGCCGAGGTCACACCTCTGACACGCAAACCAAGCACGCTTGAGTCCATAGCTCACTCCCTCTCCTTCCCGGCTCCTGCAGTCTGGGACACTATCCGCTTGCCCTAAACCAACCCCAGGGCCAGGTACTGGACAATCAGAGACAGCCCTTGTAGCCGGAGACCACTGGAATTATCCTGCATAGCCGATCTTGAACCTGCTCAGCTTGCTGACCTTGCTTCCCCATTCATTTCCCAGAAAACCAAACAAAGACCCCTGCCTGAGTTTTTCCCTTCCCACTACTCCCCTCTGCCCGACTCTGGGGCCTCCCCACAGGGTCCTGCCCCTGTGAAGGGACCCCTACTCTTGGGAAATGTGAATCACAAACTATCTTTTCAATGGAAGTCAGCTCTATCGTTTACCAAGCTATACATCTGAACAAAAACAAAATCTCAGGTGTACTTTAAAATAGCATCTGCTAACACACTAAAAAAGGGAGAAAAAATTGAAACCGTTTTTATTAACATCTCCTTTCTATGGTTCCTCCACGTGTAAATGGATTCCACTGGCTGATGCAAACTGGTATCAAGTCATAGATGGGGCATGAAGCCAATATATGGAAGAACAAAATGATTTTTTAAAAATTTGATGCTATTGAAAAGTAAGAACTTAAAATAACCCTATTCTAAACACTTTTTCATTATCTGAGGACATGATAAAAAAATTTCTCTGCCCCTGCTGCAGCCAGCCATGCCTCCCTCCTGTCAGTATGTCGGGTCCAGCACCCGCAACATCAAGTTCAACTTCCTCTATTCTTCAGTCAAGACCCCGTAAGCCTGGCCACCCACATGCACTCCGCTAATCTTACTTGCTCACTGTGTACCAACACTGAGCCTCACTGAAATTAAAAAGCCCTTAAAAATCTTTTAGGGCTTCCCTGGTTGGCTCAGACTGTAAAGAATCTGCCAACAATGCAGGACAGCAGGTTCAATCCCTGTGTCGGGAAGATCCCCTGATGGAGAAAACTGACAACCCACTCCAGTAGTCTTGCCTGGAGAATCCCATGGACAGAGGAGACTGGTGGGCTACAGTCCATGGGGTCACAAAGAGTCAGACATGACTGAGCGACAAACACTAAGTCTTCTAAGAATTTCGTTCTAGAGACAAAGAAACTGAGATCAAAATCTGAATATCCTGAACCCCATCCAAGATGCACTCTGAAAGTATCGGCTCGTCAGACAAGTCACTACAGCCGTTCCGATCCCACCAGCATCACAGGTGTCATATTTGCCTCCAGCCCCACAGCCTGGATCCCACTGCCTCTTTGGTCAGATAGTCTCAGCTGTGACCTTTCAACTTCCTTCTCTCTCAAGGTTAGCTGTTTATGGAACAGCCAGACTTTAAGCTAGTAAATTTCATTCCCTCATTGTACATTTTACAGGTTGGATTTAAGTGCCATTTGTTGTAACAACGTTACATATGCATTAGATATTTTTATTTCTAAATAAACTAAATAAAGCATTACATATTCGGAGAGGGCAATGGCACTCCACTCCAGTACTCTTGCCTGGGAAATTCCATGGACAGAGGAGCCCCGTAGGCTACAGTCCATGGGGTCGCTAAAAGTCGGACACGACTGAGCGACTTCACTTTCACTTTTCACTTTCATGCATTGGAGAAGGAAATGGCAACCCACTCCAGTACTCTTGCCTGGGGAATCCCAGGGACAGAGGAGGCTGGCGGGGTTCCGTCTGTGGGGTCGCACAGAGTCGGGCACGACTGATGCGACTTAGCAGCAGCAGCAGCAGCATGGACACTATAGGCCCTCTTCACCCCTCAAGGTCGAGCTCTGACCCCCAGGGATCCTCTCTTTTTCTGAAGGCTACATGTACCCTGGATTCAAGTCACATACGTTGTTCCACATAAGTGAGCTCTCTTTAATTCAGTAATACTCTGAGATGCATAAGAATAAATAATGCCTCGTATTTCTACTTCTCAAAGTTCATAATTCACGGATTAGATCAGAGTCACAGATTCTTAGAGCTGCAGAGGGAGAGGAAGAACAGGAACTAACATTTATTCAGTATCAGATACTTTATATCCACAGTTAGACAACACATATTTTATTCTTGTAAAGTCAAATAAAATTTCCTGTTTTCATTTGAGAAACTTGCATTTTTATGAAGGGAATTTGCAATTTTACAGCCTACATATGCTTTGGGGTTTTATGCCCAGAACACCCACATACATGCCAAACATCCATAAAGTCATTTTGAAAAAAATGCTTAGCTTCCCCAGTTATCATGTGGCTACACTTTGCCAGTCAGTCCCTGGGTGGTGGGTGGCAAAGGCTACCAGAGGTACCCATGTGACACCCACCTCTGTGTGGGATGTGAAAAGCATCATGTGAGGAGTCTAAGAGGGCAGGGAAGCCCTCTCTTCAAGTCTGCAGCGGCACCAGGAGCCCAGATCAGCAGGCAAGTCATCCGCAAGAGACACAAATGCTGCCTAAGGACAAAAGGCACTCTCCTGGACTGCGTCAGACAAAGTATCACCTGGGGTGACCTCTTCCAAGAATGATATGAAAGGCTTACCAAAATTTTTAAAGCATGAACTCTTTAAGACAAGAATTCTACTGGTGAGATTTTATCTGTGAGTCAATTACAAAATGATACTAAGATATAGGAATAAGAACACTGAGTGTAACTGGGTGTGTGATGACCAAAAATAAAAACCACCTAAATGTGTACTGTGGGGGCACTGTTTAAATAAGTTACAGTATATCACAGAATGGAATGCTATGCACCACTGAAAACAAGGAGATGATTGGCATCTCTGAGATGTAAGTGCAAAAAGGCCAAGTTAAGAACAATAGTTGCCTGTGTATGTGTGTATGTATAAAGTATATATGTGTACATGCATAAAGAATTTGGGCTTTTTAGCTTTCTTGTGTTTTGGGTTTTTTTGTTTGTTGATTCCTTATGAAAAGACTGGGAGTTTAACAGCAGTAGGGGGTACAATAGAGAATTTTAATTTTAATACCTGTCTGTGCTATTTGATCATTTTTAACTGGGTGTCTATACATTGAAGACTATAAATAGTTTTAAAATCCTACAATGAAATACATGGAAATATTAGTCTAGGAAGATGTTCACTGACAGATATTAATATCAGCATCTAAAAATTATTACATATCCAAGATATGTATGACATTACTGTCTCAAAAGCAGATGTTCAGAAAGCACCCAATTATCATTAGTTTGACGCTTTAGATGCTTAGTCTGCCAGTGCTATTTTGCTTGGCTGGCTGGAAATGTCACTACAGAACCAGAAGGGTAACACTGAAAGTAAAGGATGTCACTGATATTTCAAACAAAATTCAGACATGACCTCAGTGACCGAATCTCCCTCCACAGTGAATGCAGCAACAGAGGTGACCATGCATCCCGTATTAAAACTTTTAACTTAAATAATGAAAAGGGCACTGGCAATGAGCTTCAAACACAGTGCAACGTGAAATTCACCCAAATGCACGCTATCTGCTGATCTTCTTAACATCTCTTATGTGAAAGAAAAAGTTTGAGTCACTCAGTTGTGTTTGACTCTTTGTGACCCCACAGACTGTACACACTCCTCTGTCCATGGAATTCTCCAGGCAAAACTACTGGAGTGGGTTGCCATTCCGTTCTCCAGGGAATTTTCCCAACCCAGGGATTGAACCCACGTCTCCTGCACTGGCAGGTGGATTCTTTACCATCTGAGCCACCTGGGAAGCCTGGTTTACCCAGAACATATTTCTTTTAGTCCTCCCTCTCATGAAACTTTGGGTTTTTGCTTAGCTGACCTAACCAACATGGACTGGCTGCAGTTTACCTGTACAGATTCTACTCACACAGTCTGACTTTCTGAGAGTGTCAAGGCAGAGGTACTCTTGATACTAGGTCTCCATCACACAAGCCATAGCGTGGTGGTCTGCAGCAGAGAAAGTAAAAAACTTCATCAGTCCAGTTACTCATGACCAGTCTTTGCACATTAGTAAACGGTAGTAGACATTTTTTACTAAGTTAGTTGGAATTACTTTTTTGACAGAGCAGATTAACCTTTCTGGAGAACCAAAATTTAGTATTATACGAGTCCCACTGGAGCCATGATTCAAAAGGTTGTGCAGTATGAATACTTTTAACTACAATTTACATGTAATTTTTTTTAAAGTTTAAGGACCCAAATCACCTGTAGTCCCCAGTGTTTTAGAATCTTATATCCAACTTCTTATTTGACATTTCCACCTGAATAGTGAAGCTTCACAAGTGGCACAGTGGTAGAGAATCTGATTGCCAACACAGGAGACGCAAGAGATGTGGGTTTGATCCCTGCCTTGGGAAGATTCCCTGTAGTAGGAAATGGCAACCCCCTCCAGTATTCTTGCCTGGAGAATTCCATGGACAGAGGAGCCTGGTGGGCTACAGTCCACTGGGTCACAAAGAGTCAGACACGACCAAGTGACGAGCACACACACAGCCTGAACCGTGACCCTAAATACTACACACTGAGCACATGCCCCTCCCATGACCTCCCAGGTCCTCTCGCTCTTCCCATTTGCACTAATGGTGACAGTGGCTGCCCATCTGCCCAAATCTGCTCCCACAGTTGTTCAGACTGTGCACTGCACAAGATACCGAGCCAAGGGGCTGGTGGAAACTGATTCACCCTGGGCTCTGCATGTTACAGAGAAGAATTGACTCCTGGTTGGATCTGTTTCTTTTACTTTAACCTTTGCTTCCCTTTGCTTTCGTGCACTGAAAGGATTCTGTCCAAACATAACCTGCCTTGGGGAACCTGCTCTTCTGCCTGAATGTTAAGCCGAAGTGCTTTTGTTCAGGACCCTGTCCACCTGTGGGTGGCTACAGGAAGGAAGAAACAGACACTTTTCCTCCCTGAGGCTGACCATCCCAGGAGATATTTGCAAGATTAATGGCCTTTTTACCTTACCTTCTTACCTCCTCTCCTATCTTTGTTCCATAAAAGAATCTGGCATCCAGACCTGGATAAGACGGTTATTTTGAGACATTGGTCTGCTATCCTCTCGGTCTGCCAGCTTTCCAAATAAAGTTGTATTCCTTGTCTCAACACTTTACATTCAACTTATTGGCCTGTCATGCAGTGAGCATAGTGAGCTTGGATTCAGTAACATGTACACCAGCCATTCCTCCTGCCACAGAGTTTCTACCTGCCAGGATGAAAATGTGTCTTTTTCTAATTAAAACGAAAACACCTCTGGGCTAATGGTGGCCCCGACTCTGCCAAAGCCACCATCGCTTCATCTTTCCCTTCCTTTCCCCGACATGCCCACCAGGTTGGGGTGTTGAATCTACTCAGCATGTCTTGAATTCATTGTCCCCTCTGCTCCTACTCAGAGAAGGCAACGGCACCCAATTCCAGTACTCTTGCCTGGAAAATCCCATGGATGGAGGAGCCTGGTGGGCTGCAGTCTGTGGGGTCGCACAGAGTCGGACACGACTGAAGCGATTAGCAGCAGCAGCTCCTACTCATTGACCCCCTTCCCCTCAGTCTCACGCCCCATGAGCACAGGTCTCTTGTCCTCTGGACACCACGTGCCCACAGCTCCCCAGTCCTGCACGGTGCTGGCCCCTCAACCTCAGAGCTGCTGCCTCCTCTGTCAGCCTCTCCCATGCTCACTCATTCTGCAGGACGTGACTGAACAATTGCGCTTCCTTGAGAAAAGCCTTCCTCGCTCCTCTCCGGCTCCAATGGACAAGGTGTGTGTGTCTTACCGCAAACGCACCACACCTGTCCTTGTCGCATCCACAACACTCAACACCTCAGACACTTCCTGCTTCCATCTGCAGAGGTGTCTGCCTTATGAGGCTGTGAGCATTTTGATGACCAGGACGGTGGACGCCTGATCCCCTGTTCACTGTCTCCACAGGCCGCTCTCAACAAACTTCACACACTCCCCAAACTGCATACGCCCATCTCTCGAATTACAGAAAAGCCTGGAGCCCAGAGGATATTAGCTCTGCACCCATATGATACTCCTGTTAGAGTGCCGGTATGACTACTAATAGTACGAGCATGTTCTCAAATTCTGTAACTCCCCTCCCTTTCTCCTTGGTATACAAAAACCAAAAAACCCACAAACAAATACCACTTCCTCACAGCCATTTGCTTCTGGCCAGATAATATTTATGTCCTTAAAATGGACACTTTCCTGCTACATTCAATTTTGTACTCATTTTGTTGGATATAAATACAATTCATCGTGTTTAGCTCAGGGTAATACTCCGAACATCTGTGCAAATGAACAGTTTAGACCTGATGCCTCTAGCAAAGTGTTGCTGCATGCTAAGCACAACCCAGGCTGGCCTGCGTATGACTAATAACACCCCGTGGCTTGTCAAGCTGAAATCATCTGGCTACTAAGGATCTTCTCCTTACCGTCTGTGATCTGTCCTGATAATGCCTGGTAATTATCTCAGTAACTTCAGTTTGTTTCAGAAAGCAAGAAAGCTTGAATTTATATGATTGTGATTGGGGAAAAAAATTAGAATTTTTTGTGCTGAGAAGTTTCAAATTACAATTTAGTAGCAGATTCTCTCCAGACTTAGAAATAACAAAGCAAACATATAAAAGGTACTTAACAGCCCATATATTGTTAGACAAAAAAGAAAAGAAAAAGTAATCAGATACAAATTCCATCAAATACAATACAAAGGAGAGGAATGATATGTAGACAGATGACAGACGGATCGATAGACAGACAGACAGGTGGCAGATGGGCTGATACACAGAAAGACAGACAGACGGCGGGGAGTATGATGTAATTCCTTCGACCATCAATTCTCAGCATGTACTCTAAGCAACCAAACACAACACTTCTTTTGACATAAACTGAACCTGATATCGTTGGCTGTAGACAGATGACAGACGGATCGATAGACAGACAGACAGGTGGCAGATGGGCTGATACACAGAAAGACAGACAGACGGCGGGGAGTATGATGTAATTCCTTCGACCATCAATTCTCAGCATGTACTCTAAGCAACCAAACACAACACTTCTTTTGACATAAACTGAACCTGATATCGTTGGCCCAGCATCAGAATAAATGGATTATTCTGATTTTCCAGGATACACAGCCTACTCCCAGGGGTCCCAAATGTCATGTCAGCCACATGCCTCCCTGCTGAGCTTTAGAGAAATAAAAAAAAATTCAGCACCAAGGAGGAGTAACGTCAGATTTGAAAACAAGAAGCAAAGGTGACCAGCAGGAGGCGGAGCTATACCCCAGGGCACTCCTGGAACAGCACCCAAACACCTGCTACAAAGGACAAAGTTATTTTAAGCGATTTCAATTAAAGAAACTTCGAGTGTTTCATATTTAAACAAAAAGACAGGAATATGTAGAAATGATTTGTATTTCTGTGAAGAATGTGGAAATAGTGTGCTGATTTTTCAAATTAATCCTCTTTCTTAATCGCTTTTATTTTCCTTCACGGTTCATAGAATTTTCTGGCTGCAAGTGGCCAAACGTTTGTCTTACTGACCCCCTAATTAAGCAGACAAATGAGATTGTCAATTAGAAAGCCTGTGAACGGTTTCAATACTTCAAATTAAAGTAGTAAATAAACAATAAAAATAACGTGCAGTCTGTCTCTGTCTGGTTGCTGTTTGGTAATTCCTCCAGAAATATTTATCGATCATCTACTATCATCAGGACAGTCACAGATACTCGCAGAATATAAGAAAGATTTAACAGACATTCTGGAGGAGAGAACCATGTGTTCATACACCCTGGATAACCCAGCACAGTCCTGCCTTATGCCTCTTGTCCTAGAATAACTATTAATAACACTGCCTTTCACTCCCCAAAACATTTCTGATTAAACAGTAAATCACATACGGTCTCCCCATGGATAAGAAACACACATATATTAACAAGAAATATAATGCATGCCTTTAAAGAATTACAAATGAGCAATTCACGTGGTGTTCCCAAGGGAGAGAACGTCCACACAGATTAGAAAATGCATATTTCAGCTGTTTCTAGGTCGCTGCATAGAATATAAAGTGAATTTAGCACCAAAATAGGCAATACAAATATCCAATTACTGCACTGATTTCCCATTATTCCAAAGATGTAACAGGCTAAAATGTGTTTGTCCACTTGATTCTCAGAACCTGTAACACATAGTAGTGGGTGTTTGAATAAATTCATAAGTAATTACAACTGAATGCATCTGGACAGTTCGGCATAGACAGCAGCTCCCCACTCCCTGTATTGATAGTAACAGCTAACGTGAGCTGAGCGCCCACGTGCACCTGGCACGGTTGGATCTCCTCTACAGACAGACTTTCAGTTCATTCGTATTAATTAATTCTTATGACAACGCAACTTTTTTAAAGCCATTATCACCTCCTTTTCACAGATGAGGAAACACTGCTCAAGTTTACACAACACAGACTCTTCCCAAAAAAAGAGAAGAGAAAGGAATACTTTAAGTTCATTCTATGAGACCACTATAATCTTGATTTCAAAACCAAACAAAGATATCACAAGAAAAGGACAGACCCATATCCCTTACGAATATAGGTACAAAAGTCTTCAGCAAAAGACTAGCAGATTGAATCCAGCAACATATAAAAAAGTGTTAGCATGACCAGGAATGCAGAGTCAGCTTAACATTAAAAGATTAATTCACGTAGTATCCCCCAGTAAGGGGCTTCCCTCGTGGGAAGATCTGCCTGCAGTGTGGTTCAACCGCTCAGTCGGGAAGATCCCCTGGAGGAGGACATGGCAATCCACTCCAGTATTCCTGCCTAGAGAATTCCATGGACAGAGGAGCCTGGTGGGCTACAGTCCATGGGGGTCACAAACAGCTGGACAAGACTGAACGCCTGAGCATGCACATATCCAGTGCCTTGGCATATAATTGTTCATGGTAATCTCTTGTGATCCTTATTATTTCAGTGGTATCAGTTGTATCCTCTTTCACTTCTGATTTTATTTGAATCTTCCCCTGTTGGTTAATTACTTTAGCTAAGGATTTGTCAATATATTGTTTATCTTCTCAAAAATACCAATACAAGAGTTGGGTTTTTTTTTTTCTATCTTATTTATTTTTGCCCAATCCTTTGCTATTTTTGTCCTTCTGCTAACTTTGGGTTTAGTCTTTTCTCCTTTTTCCACCTTAGCTTCTTTGAGATCTTTCCTCTTTTATAATGTAGGAATTTAGCACAATAAACTCTTAGTACTGTTTTTGGTGTATCTCCTATGTTCTGGTATGTTGTGTTTTCAGTTTCATTTCTCTCAAGGTATTTTCCAATTTCCTTTCAGATTTCTTATTTGACCCAATGGTTGTTCAAGAATTTGTTATTCTATTTCCACCTACTTGTGAATTTTCCAGTTTTCTTCCTGCTACTGATCTCTACTTTCACTCCATTCTGACTGGTAAAGGTACTTGGCATGACTTCAATCATTTTAAATTTCTTAAGACTTGTTTCATGAACTAAGATAT
>SJXQ01003191.1:0-33655 GCA_006408695.1 Aepyceros melampus
GTGCTGGGATTCATGGGGTTGCAAAGAGTCGGACACGACTGAGCGACTGAACTGAACTGAACTGCCCTTCTCACCTCCCACTGACCCTGAAGCACATCAGGCCTTCATTCTATCTCTTCTGGATATCCCCCTTTAGAAACCAGATAAGTCTCATACTGTTTAATTCATATTTAATCCCAAACTTGACTGTGGATCCCTCGAGGATAGGGAACTGCCAGATTCTTCTCTCCAACAAGACATTCTTCCAATGAGAGTAAGTGGGGCCCATATCTCTCCTGTCCCACCTCCCACTACCAACCCCCTCCACCCCTCAGTGCCAGAAATCTCTTTCTGAACCCTCCTGATCAGAGAACCAACTGGCTCAGCCCCTGCAGTTGCTGGTCACTTTATTTCCACCTCATACTGAACCCCATGTGGCGCTAGTGGTATAGAACCCGCCTGCCAACGCAGGAGACATGAGAGACACGGGCTCAGTACTTGGGTCGGGAAGATCCCCTGGAGGAGAGCATGGCAAGCCACTCCAGTGTTCTTGCCTGGAGAATCCCTTGGACAGAGGAGCCTGGTGGGCTACCATGGGGTCGCACAGAGTTGGACATGACTGAAGCGATGCATGCGTGCATACTGAGCCGGCTGCCTCCTACCTGACCCCCCGCCCTGCACAGCAGCCCCTACAGGAGGCAGCCATTCGGATGGACCAGGGCTGTGCTCCACCAGGCCAGCCATGGTGACTTCACCATCCTTCTGACACTTCACAGAGCCCATCCTAGAGAACCTCAGACAGGCCACACTCGATTGGCACCGTGAAGCCCACAGGCATAATCCCTGTCACAGATTGGAAAGGATGGGGAGAGTCAGAGAACTCCAGGAAAAGCTTCAGGTGGGAAGAGATTCCTGGTCTGAGACTTTAGGATGAGTACATTTAGACATCTATTAAATCCACCAAGGACTCTCGGGTTTAGAGAACAATGTGAGGAAATTTAACAACTTGGTAGAAAACCTTGATTTACTGAGCAACATTTAAAAATCTGTCTCGAAAGCATAAAGTCTGAATGAGGGTTTAAAAATTTAAAAAGCTGAAATTGTGACTGGGCCAGATCATGAAAGGCTATGTTGGCTCGGCTAAATATCAAGGATTTATCCTTAAGGGAAGTTGAGAGCCTTTGGAAGATTTTAAGCAAGAAGTGACAAGACCAAATTTGCATTTTAAAAACTATTCTGGCAGCATTTGGAGGAAGGATCAGATCATCAGAAAACAAACCCTACTCTCGGGTTTAGAGAACAATGTGAGGAAATTTAACAACTTGGTAGAAAACCTTGAATTACTGAGCAACATTTAAAAAATCTGTCTCGAAAGCATAAAGTCTGAATGAGGGTTTAAAAATTTAAAAAGCTGAAATTGTGACTGGGCCAGATCATGAAAGGCTATGTTGGCTCGGCTAAATATCAAGGATTTATCCTTAAGGGAAGTTGAGAGCCTTTGGAAGATTTTAAGCAAGAAGTGACAAGACCAAATTTGCATTTTAAAAACTATTCTGGCAGCATTTGGAGGAAGGATCAGATCATCAGAAAACAAACCCAATGTGAGACTGTTCTTTATCAGGGTGAGATCCAGGAAGGGCTTGGACTGAAAGGGTGGCACTAAAAATAAGAACAGGGAAAGAATCCAGAGGACTCTACAGGGAAACCCCAAGATTTCCGACTTGGTCATTTGAAAATGTGCTCACATCATTAGGCCAAATGAGAAACACAAGAGGAGGAGCAGTTATGGGGCGGGGGAGGTGAGAACGATGGAGGGAGTGGGGATGATACTGAATCTGAGACATCTGTGAAACGTTCAGTGGAGAGCCACCAGGAAGGTGTACAGACATCAGAAGAGCTACCTGGGAAAGAGATGGAAACAGTCAGTAGAAAAGATGGTTGAGATTATGCAAAGATGCTGAGCATGGAAAGGAGCTGAGGGTTCATGGGAGGTTTGAGGAGGGAAGCACTGTGTGAGATAGCTAACTGGGTAAGTGGGGAGCATATTTACTGGAGAAATGTAGGACTGATAGAGATAGGTGCCCAGTGTAGGTTTCTAGTAGTAAATATAAACTAGGACCAGCCCACATATGATTTTCCCTAACAATGTTCAGCTGAAGAAGTATAGATACCAAATAGGCAAGTTGGGATTCCTGGGATTGCATATGTGCTCAAGGACTCTCTGCCAGACTCTTTTCCATTTAAATGAACATATGAACACAACTATATTTAAAATATTTAAAATGGATAACCAACAAGGATCTATTGTATAGCACATGGAACTCTGCTCAACATTTTGTGCCAGCCTGGATGAGAGGGGGACTTGGGGGAGAACTGGGTACGTGTACATGTTTTGTTGAGTTCCTTTGCTGTTCACCTGAAGCTACCAAAACATTGTTAACTGGTTATTCCCCAGTACAAAATAAGAAGTTTACAGCTTGGGGGGAAAGTGAACATATGGACAATTCTGCACAAACTGCATTATTGTTCGAATCATTAGTTAAATGTCCATAATAAACCACACTGGATTAGAACATATTCTCTGCAGGCCCATGAACAACATTCACCTACTGCCCAGGTAGGTAGAAACTTCACTTTCTAAGTATTTCAGCCTTGCTGGGGGTCTTCTCACGGCTCTCAAACAATTTCTATGAAATTCTTACCACTCTTAAAAAATGAATCAAATGTTTTCAACATTTGAATGCCCTGAAAGAAGATTAATATGTAGTGAAAAAACTAGCAAAGAATCACTTGTTGTGCAGGTGACTCAAACCATGATCCGAAAATCTAGAAATTCAGGAAACGACATTATTGCTTAACGCTGTGAAATAGCCATGGAGCTGTGTTTCTGAATTTTCTATCCCTTTTGACTTCGGGAAGGCATGGATTCTGGCAAATAAGTTTTCCCCAAATCCTACTTTGACTTTTTCCTCCCCATGGGGATGAGGAGGTCACACCTGAGAGCTAAGGGCAGCTTTGTCATGAGAAGTTTCTCTACCTTTTTTTTCTTTTTTGAATAATTAAACACAGATAGAAAGGCCAGCTCCCAGTGCCATGTTTTTAAAAGACCCAGGTGACCTATCTCTAAAGAAGAAATTGTTTCAAGGATTAAACATTCTGATATATTGATCTTGTTGACCCAGTATTTTCCACAGGTCCCCAGAAGTTAGCAGGGAATGTGATTAAATATCTCTCACCCAGGGAGTTCAAGGTGGACTATTTCTGAAGACCATTTTTTTCCAACAGTTCCAGAGAGCAATACACAAAAAATTACAGATTAGCAATCACTTAACTTTAATATTAAGCTATAATACAAGTGCAAGCATTGACATTTCTAGAATGTAATAGACACTCCATGCTTCAAACCATACCTTTAAAAATAACATAAATAACATAAGAAAAATAGTTCTTCTGGGTATGTATTCACAGATTTTAACTGTTTCTTAACCATCTCTGCTTCTAACACCATGTCACCTCTTTTATTCTGAAAGATATTTTTAAACAATATTTTATTATTTTTACTTCTTATCAAAATTGCCAGTGACCATTCCCAAATTTGCAAGCTATGAATAATAAGTCTGAAATTGTTGGGATCTTTAATTAACTCTTTTCTGTAGACCATGTATGTGTGGTTAGGTAAGAAATGGATTTATTTAAAAAGAAACACTCCACAGACAAGAATGTGTGCCTAGGATAATTGCTTTACAATGTTGTGTTAGTTTCTGCTGTACAGCAATGTGAATCAGTTATTGGGCCATAATATTTTAAGTGAGAAAATACTCTCTTTACAATTGTTGAGGTAACCTGGTAAACTCAGAAAATTCTGCCAAATAGAATACTCTATCCTAATTTTTTCTTTTGAAATTTGTAAATATTTTCACAGATAACTATATTCTAACCTGTTGACAAATATTTTTAGAAGGCAAAAAGAACTGACAAGTAATCTTTAGTTTATGGTGCTTAGAATGTTTCACCAGATTGAGATTCTACTCAATTTCATCTAATTCCAGAAAAGAATATCAATTTGTTGTTTAAATATACAAGTTCTATCAAAACATTCTTTCCACAAAGTTGAGATCTTCTAAATTCTCAAAATTAAACCTTGTAAACTGTTTGCTAGTCATTTGATTTGTTTGATTTTCATTTGTTTTTGTGGAAATAAATTTTAATGTCTCCACAAGCAAACTGTATTTTCCATTATTGCAATTTACTAAAGACTTCAAATGCTGAGATTTGGGCATATCATTCAATGAATACTTTGTTAGTTTATGGTGCTTAGAATGTTTCACCAGATTGAGATTCTACTCAATTTCATCTAATTCCAGAAAAGAATATCAATTTGTTTGTTTAAATATACAAGTTCTATCAAAACATTCTTTCCACAAAGTTGAGGTATTCTAAATTCTCAAAATTAAACCTTGTAAACTGTTTGCTAGTCATTTGATTTGTTTGATTTTCATTTGTTTTTGTGGAAATAAATTTTAATGTCTCCACAAGCAAACTGTATTTTCCATTATTGCAATTTACCAAAGACTTCAAATGCTGAGATTTTGGCATATCATTCAATGAATACTTTGATTAAAGGTTTCCAATGAATTTTAAACAAAATGCACTCACAATTCACAGGTTACTGTTTATGAATATATACCTATAATAATCAACTCATTTTTTAAAAATACAATTGTAGGACACTTAGGTTGATAACATCAACTTCCTCATAAATTATCTTAGCTCATATATATACATAATATATATAATATATTGCATAATATAATGTGTACATATCTATGCTCATACATATGAAAGTTATACATGTATGCTTATGTATGTATATTTATTATGTATATATGTACATTGGTTGTTTAGTCACTAAGTCATGTCCAACTCTCTTGTGACCCCATAGACTGTAACCTGCCAGGCTCCTCTGTCCATGAGAGTTCCCAGGCAAAAATACTGGAGTGGGTTGCCATTTCCTTCCCCAGGGGATTTTCCCATCCCAGGGATTGAACCCATGTCTCCTACATTAAAGGCAGATTCTTTACTGCTGAGCCACCAGGGAAGCCTATATGTATGCCTACACACATGTATAAGTTTGTAATTATATATATATATTAGTAAATTTAATATATATGTAAATTCTTACAGCTATAACTCTGTTTGGATTGGTAAAATATTGTCACTTATTTTGCCTCAGTTATAAATTATATGTGCACCATAGGCACTTTCCTGCTTCATAGTTTTTGGGGTTTTTTTTACCATAATGTTATGATCCTCCAAAAACTTTACTCATATTATCACCACAAAAACAAGTGATTTCCTCTTCAAACTTAAACTGTTTAACTAAATTTATGATAGTATTCACAATAATGTCAAATGAACTTCTAAAAGCTTCATTCTGATTCCGTAAATTGAATGAGAACAAAACTGAATTATTGGAATTAATTTTCTACTTGAAATATCCAATAACACTGATATAAACTAGATATTACTTATTTGTTTATTTTTGTTTGCACTGGGTCTTCATGAGAGCTTTCTCTAGTTGCGGCAAGTCTCTAGTTATAAACTAGATATCACTTATTTATTTATTTTTGGTTGCACTGGGTCTTCATTGCTTCATGAGAGCTTTCTCTGGTTGTGGCAAGCGGGGGCTCCTCTCTGGTTGCAGTGCTTGGGCTTTTCGCTGCAGTGGCTTCTCTTGTTGCAGAGCATGAGCTTCAGGAGTTGTGGCATACTGGCTTAGTTGCCCCGAGGCATGTGGAATCTTCCCAGAGCAGGGATCAGACCTATGTCCCCTGCATTGGCAGAGGGATTCTTATCCACTGGACCACCAGAGAAGTCCCAAATAGGGACTTTTCAATTTTTGCAAAGTTCCTTTGTTAATGGAATCAATAGATTAACAGCTATAAGTCCACTTTTCACACATGCTCAACAAAATTCAAAATTAGCAAAATTAGTTTAGAACAGACATTTGACCTAAATGAAAAGTCATGCTTCCACAGAGTAATACAAACACGTGCTTTCTGCAGCTGCAGCTGTGAATCATTGTCTCAAAACACAGTCTTCTTGAATAACTACAAACCTGAAGATTATAGTGCTTCTTTGGTAGTTTTCTATTTTCTTGCTTTCATTTGGTCAGTGATAGGACAAATGTGTCTTAGTTTCTCTAGGCTGCTAAAACAAAAATGTCACAAATTGAGTGGCTTATAAACAACAGAAATTTTTTCTCTCAATTCTGAAGGCTGAGACATCCAAGATCAAGACACCAGCAAGGTCAGATCTGGTGAGGGCCCCCTTCCTGGTCCATTGATGACTTCTTATTATATCTTCACATAGTAGAAGGGGCATCCATGGGGTCTACCTAAGAATTTTACAGGGACACAAACATTCAAACCATAGCACTGTGGTCCCCATAATGGATAGTGAATGTCAACAAATTTTTGGTACATGGTACACCTTTTCATTTCCTTGAACAACTTTCTCTAGGAAATGAATATCAGTTAATTTCTCATTTAAATGCTTCCTTCTCTCTGCAAACACCCTCTGTATTTTTTGCAGTTTTCTAACTTACTGAAATTTCAGTGACTAAGTCAAAGCTCTCTTGGTAAATGTCACATTGCACTTGAAAAATACATAGGTTACTTCCAAATATCTTTTGATATTGATTTCTAACATCATTCCACAGTGATGAGAGGACCGACTCTGTATGATTTCAATACCTTTAGACCATGAAATTTTTGTACCTTGTTGTATGTCCCTAAATATGTTCCAATGTCTCCTAGTTTATAGTTTATGGGAACTTTAATAGAATTTGTATCCTACTGTTGTGTGAAAATTACATAAATCTTAATTATGTTGAATTGGCCCATAGTGCCTTTCAGGTCTACTATATCCTTCTACTTTTTCTGTGTATTCATTCTATTAATTTTTGAGAGTTTTATATTGAAACTCCAATGAAAAATCTTAATTTATCTACTTAAAAAATTAATTATAATATATAATAGAACTATATATAACTTTGTTCTATATTTTCCAAGTCTCCTGTAAATGTGTTCTCATACTTTTATAATTTAAAAAATAAAAAAGAAAGAGCAAAAACTAATAATACTGCAGACACTTTGTATGGTGATACAAGATTATTAAACTTATCATGTTGATCAATTAATAATGTATACAAGTGTTGAATCACTATATTGTATACCTGAAGCTAATGTAATATTGTATGTCAACTATACTTCAATTTAAAAAGATAAAATAAGTACATAAAAAAGAGAGAGAAAAAATAAATGAATATCAGACTTACCTGGTAGCCCAGTTGTTAAGTCTCCTGGCTTCCTCTGCATGGGGGTTGGGTTTGGTCCCTGGTTGGGGAACTGAGATCCCAAATGCCACATAACCAAAAAAAAAAAAAAAAGGGAAGTGAATATTAAGTACTTCATTTTTGTTTGTTGTGAATCTATTACAAAACTGATCAGCCTCTGTCGCTCACAAATATCTCATGTAACATCCAAGTTCCCTGCTGACTCTGTCAGCCTATGCCCTGCTTTTTGTTCCACTTCACAGGTCACTTCACAGGCCATTATACAATTGGCTGACCCCCAAATGGCCAGCAGGAAGTATTGTGTCAAATATTTCTCCTACCACCGTCCAAGACCTGAAGGAAATAACTGTCCCTCACGGTTCCACGTAGGTGCATTATTTTTTTTTATCAATAAGTGCCCTGCCTGCAGGCCCTGAAAGGGAAGTGCTAGTCAAATTGCATCTGTAAAAGTTAAGAAGAAGGAAAGGTTATCACTGTCTTTCAGATTTAATCACACTTTAAAGTGAGAGCATGGGTTTCTCACACTTCTCAACAATTCCAGAACAAATACACAGCAAAGATCTATCATACTATCTCAGTTTACTGTAATGCAATTGTGAATAATCATATTAATATCTTATTAAAATATGAAAATTCCAGGTCAGATGCTACCCTAGACTGAACTCTAGGAAAAAATAGTCCTAGACTGGGACTGTCCTAGGCAAAGCAAGACATACGACCACCCACCTTATTCAGTACCCACTGTAAACATTTTATACTGTCTGCTTCCACCACAGAAAATGCAAAATTTCACAGTAACAATCCAATCCCTCAATAAAAGAAAAAACTGTTCAACTAAGGGATATTTGCTAAGAATATACCTAAACTGAATAAGACGTCCAAGCAGAATTGCATTAATAGAGCTTAAATGTTTTTTCTCAGTTTTATTGATTAGACTTCTCCACTGAAGGATATGACTCTATTGGTCTCTAGGGGAAGAAGCTCATGGTCCCTCTTCACTCTTTTTCAAGGAGAGGAAATAAATTCTTGGAGGCTTGGACTGTAGACCCTCACCGAACCATGTTTTCTAGTTGGGGGAGGGGCAGGGTAGGATAAATATTTGTGTACAGTGAAAATTTCTCTGGTTCATTTTCCTTTGACACTGATGACTGTGGATTTCATCTCTCTTGAGTGGAAAATTTCAAAATTTAGATTTGGGCTTAAAAAATGTCACCATTTAGGATTCTCAATCAAATAAAATGCATTTCCCATAGGGTCTAATTAAATTAAGCTTCCTAAAGTTCTGCATTTTGCCTTGGGCCAAAGAGTCAGTCAAATGACTGAATCAATCCAACAAAAAATGAATGTTGAGTGTTTTTTGTACGCCTGACGTGTTCCACATGCTGGAATTCAACATTGAATAAGAAGTCCTGGTCTTGTTGGAAGAAGCAAGAGTAGAGAAGCTCAGAAAAATAAATCTCTTAGTAGATTTCAAATCAGTAAATGTTATGAAACCATATTATAGGGTCCAGGATATTTTATTTTAAAATAAAATAAACTAAATAAAGTTATAAAGTTTATTAGAACTCTGCTAATCAACCCTAAGGAACAGTGATATCTCTTTCTCAGAGGAAGTGATATTTGATGAAAGATGTAAAAAGCATTGGGGAACCAATATGGAGATTGGAATAGAAGTCCTGGTCTTGTTGGAAGAAGCAAGAGTAGAGAAGCTCAGAAAAATAAATCTCTTAGTAGATTTCAAATCAGTAAATGTTATGAAACCATATTATAGGGTCCAGGATATTTTATTTTAAAATAAAATAAACTAAACAAAGTTCTAAAGTTTATTAGAACTCTGCTAATCAAACCTTAAGGAACAGTGATATCTCTTTATCAGAGGAAGTGATATTTGATGAAAGATGTAAAAAGCATTGGGGAACCAATATGGAGATTGGAAGTGAAGAGGAAGAGGCCATTTCAGGAAAAAATGATCAGCATGTGATATTTAAAATGGATAAGCAACAGGGACCTACTGTATAGTCCAGGGATCTCTGCTCAATGTATGTGGCAGCCTGGATGGGAGGGGAGTTAGAGGAACAATGAATACATGTATATGTATGTCTAAATCTCTTTGCTATTCACCTGAAACTATCATACCATTGTTAATCAGCTACAGCCCAATACAAAATAAAGTTTTTCTTTAAAAAAAATGGTCAGCATGTGCAAAATCCCAGGAGTAAGGGAGACAAGGCATGCACAAGGAACTGAAAGAAAATCTACAGTGCTAGGACACAGACTGAGAGTGAGAAAGGGCTAAAAACCTAAAGGTGGAGAGGTGGCAGGAAGATTGAATACATGTATATGTATGTCTAAATCTCTTTGCTATTCACCTGAAACTATCATACCATTGTTAATCAGCTACAGCCCAATACAAAATAAAGTTTTTCTTTAAAAAAAATGGTCAGCATGTGCAAAATCCCAGGAGTAAGGGAGACAAGGCATGCACAAGGAACTGAAAGAAAATCTACAGTGCTAGGACACAGACTGAGAGTGAGAAAGGGCTAAAAACCTAAAGGTGGAGAGGTGGCAGGAAGAAGCCAGATCACACTGCGCTATATAGTAGGACTTTGTCCTATATCGATTTTATGTAAAATAGTGTGTATCTCTTAATCCCAAGCTCCTAATTTATCCCTCCCCACCCTTTCTGCTTTGGTAACCATAATTTGTTTTTTATGCCTCTGAGTCTGTTTCTGTTTTATAAGTAAGTTCATTTGTATCATTCTTTAAGATTCCACATATAAGTAATATATATTTGTCTTTCTCTTTCTGACTTACTTCACTTAGTATGATAATTTCTAGGTCCATCCATGTTGCTGCAAATGGCATTATTTCATTCTTTTTATGGCTGAGTAATCTGGATGTTCAAGCTGGTTTTGGAAAAGGCAGAGGAACCAGAGATCAAATTGCCAACATCTGCTGCATCATTGAAAAAGCAAGAGAGTTCCAGAAAAACATCTATTTCTGCTTTATTGACTATGCCAAAGCCTTTGACTGTGTGGATCACAATCGACTGTGTGGATCACAATCAACTGTGGAAAATTCTGAAAGAGATGGAAATACCAGGCCACCTGGCCTGCCTCTTGAGAAACCTATATGCAGGTCAGGAAGCAACAGATAGAACTGGACATGGAACAACAGACTGGTTCCAAATAGGAAAAGGAGTACGCAAGGCTATATATTATCACCCTGCTTATTTAACTTCTATGCAGAGTACATCATGAGAAATGCTGGGCTGGAAGAAGCACAAGCTGGAATCAAGATGGCCAGGGGAAATATCAATAACCTCAGATATGCAGATGACACCACCCTTATGGCAGAAAGTGAAGAGGAACTAAAGAGCCTCTTGATGAGAGTGAAAGAGGAGAGTGAAAAAGTTAGCTTAAAGCTCAACATTCAGAAAACAAAGATCATGGCATCTGGTCCCATCACTTCATGGGAAATAGATGGGGAAACAGTGGAAATAGATGGGGAAACAGTGGAAACAGTGTCAAACTTTATTTTGGGGGGCTCCAAAATAACTGCAGATGGTGATTGTCATGAAATTAAAATTTAAAANAAGATCATGGCATCTGGTCCCATCACTTCATGGGAAATAGATGGAGAAACTGTGGAAATAGATGGGGAAACAGTGGAAACAGTGTCAAACTTTATTTTGGGGGGCTCCAAAATCACTGCAGATGGTGATTGTCATGAAATTAAAATTTAAAAATGAAATTAAAAGACACTTACTCCTTGGTAGGAAAGTTATGACCAACCTAGATAGCATATTCAAAAGCAGAGACATTACTTTGCCAACAAAGGTCCATCTAGTCAAGGCTATGGTTTTTTCAGTGGTCATGTGTGGATGTGAGAGTTGGACTGTGAAGAAAGCTGAGTGCTGAAGAATTGATGCTTTTGAACTGTGGTGTTGGAGAAGACTCTTGAGAGGCCCTTGGACTGCAAGGAGATCCAGCCAGTCCATCCTAAAGGAGATCAGTCCTGGGTGTTCATTGGAAGGAATGATGTTGAAGCTGAAACTCCAATATTTTGGCCACCTGATGTGAAGAGCTGACTCACTGGTAAAGACTCTGATGCTGGGAGGGATTGGGGGCAGGAGGAGAAGGGGACGACAGAGGATGAGATGGCTGGATGGCATCACCGACTCAATGGACATGAGTTTGGGTGAACTCCGGGAGTTGGTGATGGACAGGGAGGCCTGGCATGCTGCGATTCATGGGGTCACAAAGAGTCAGACATGACTGAGTGACTGAACTGAACTGAATATTCCATTGTATATATACACCACATCTTCTTTATCCATTCATCCGTTAATGGACACTTATGTTGCTTCAATGTCTTTGCTATTATAAATAGCACCAATATAAACATTTGGGTGCATGTATCTTTTCAAATTAGAGTTTTCTCTGGCTGTATGCTCAAGAGTGGGATTGCTAATCATATGGTATCTCTATTTTTAGTCTTGTAAGAAACCTCCATACTGTTTTCCATAGCAGCTGCATTAATTTGCATTCCCACCAACAGTGTAGGAAGGTTCCCTTTTCTCTACACCCTCCCTAGCATTTATTTGCAGAATTTTTTATGATGACCATTCTGACCCATGTGAAATGATACTTCACTTCCATTTCTCTAATAATTAGTGATGTTGAGCATGTTCTCATGTTGGTCATCTCTATGTCCTCTTTGGAGAAATATATTTTGGATCTTCTGTCCATTTTTTAATCGTATTGTCTGTTTGCTTTTTATATTGAGTTGTGTGAGCTATTTGTATATTTTGGAAATTAAACCCTTATGGTTCGCATCATTTGCAGATATTTTCTCCCAGTCTGTAGGTTTTCTAATTGCTGGTTTGTTTGTTTGTTTGTTTTTTTAACACCGGGAGAAAGTTCAGGAGAGAATGAAGATAATCAACAGAGCAAGATTTCTGAGAAGGCAGAAGATGGGAAGTTGGAACATAGATGAAGAGTCAGTCATAAACAAGAGACATAAAAACTCTCACACAATCAGTGTAGGAGAGGAGAAAAAGGTGGATTGTAAGTATATGTAAGATTGTAGATATTACCAGGAAATAAAGGGAATATATGTCCAAAGCCGCCTATTCTCTCTGTGAAGCTGATGGGGTTACCTGCTGTGGGTGAGACCTGATATGATGGGATAGATTTAGTTAAGATTACACACCAGAAGTTTAAATGTATTGTCTTTATAATTTTGTATCTTTTCCTCTCTAGATCTGCTCAGTAAACCTGGAATAGGACCAGAGAAAATAAATAACTGGGTTCATCAAGGGTCAAAATTTTGTCAAATTTTGCAAAAGTGGAGTCATTGAGGAGAACATATTGGCAGAAGAGTTGTCAAAGTTGGTGAACTGTGCAACTTAAGCTGGAAATGGAAGCAAGTAAAGGCTGGAGTGTTGATGGGATAGATTTAGTTAAGATTACACACCAGAAGTTTAAATGTATTGTCTTTATAATTTTGTATCTTTTCCTCTCTAGATCTGCTCAGTAAACCTGGAATAGGACCAGAGAAAATAAATAACTGGGTTCATCAAGGGTCAAAATTTTGTCAAATTTTGCAAAAGTGGAGTCATTGAGGAGAACATATTGGCAGAAGAGTTGTCAAAGTTGGTGGACTGTGCAACTTAAGCTGGAAATGGAAGCAAGTAAAGGCTGGAGTGGGCATATATAAAAAAAGAAAGAATTAAAAGGTCACAGAAATGAGTTTTATAGATATAAAGAAAGTATCACAATAATAGAGTTAAAAGAAAAGGAAATCGTGGTCAGAGAGTGGGTGTTTTCAGAAGTGGAGTAGCTCTGAGCGAAGATCAGGTCCCTATCGGGCATGGGTGTTGGGATAAAAGTCACACTGAGCTCAAGAAACCCAGGTTGCTGGGTGAGTCACACACATGAACCTTGAGGTTGTCCAGAAACTTGAAAGAAAAGAGAAGACAGAACATCCAAGGGTCCTCATGAAGGAGGCGGGGTAACTGAGAGCTCTATCGCTGAAATGATGAAGATGGGTAGACAGATGACTCGGGACTCCTCAGATGAGGAGCTGTAAGTGACGTGTCTGGACATTGCTATGAGTCCAAAGTGATGGTAGCATCTTCCACTGTTAATCTAAGGAGCACAGCTATGGGAATGAGTGGGCCACACTTCAGAGAGAAAGGGAGATGCCCGGGAGAGCTGTGATTTTCCTATTGGGATTGCTTCTTTTTTTCAATTTGATTTATAAACTATAGTTGATTTACAATATTGTGTTAGTTTCAGTTGTACAGCTTCAGATTCTTTTCCATTATAGGATATTAGTTTCTTTTTCAATTTAGTTAAATTAATTCTATTTTTATATCTATTCACATTCCCCTGTCTTCTTTTTCTCAGGGTATTTGGCTGGCCATTTCCTAACCACTAAATCTGAATTTGTTTTTGCTAGGTATTCATCTCTCATAATGAAGAAGGCAATGGCACCCCACTCCAGTACTCTTGCCTGGAAAATCCCATGGATGAAGGAGCCTAGAATGCTGCAGTCCATGGGGTAGCTGAGGGTCAGACACTACTGAGCGGCTTCTCTTTGACTTTTTACTTTCATGCATTGGAGAAGGAAATGGCAACCCACTCCAGTGTTCTTGCCTGGAGAATCCCAGAGATGGGGGAGCCTGGTGAGCTGCCCTCTATGGGGTCGCACAGAGTTGGACATGACTGAAGTGACTTAGCAACAGCAGCAGTAGCATCATGAATTGGAGTGAAAGTGTTAGTCACTCAGTCGTGTCTGACTCTTTGCAACCCCATGGACTATAGCCTCTGTCCATGGGATTCTCCAGGCAAGGATNATTCATGGGGTCGCAAAGAGTCGGACACAACTGAGCGACTGAACTGAACTGAACTTCCCAACACCTGGTCCCAAAAGTTTTCTTTTAGCTTTTTAACTGGAAATGTATTTGGTGTTAATTCATTCCACAAATACTAAGTTGAGGGACTTTTCTGGACCCTGGAGATTCAACAGTGAAGTTTTCCAGATTGAAGGAAGCTAAAGAGATATGAAGACCAAATATCACACATGATCCTGGATTCAATTCTGGAAAGAAAGTCCAGGCACTACAGAAGAGATTTCTGTTGTTGTTGCTGGTTTTCTTTTGTTACTGTTTTTTCAGCTACAAGGTATATGATTGGGACAACTGACATTATTTGAATATTGATTAGATGGTAGTATTGTATCAGTGTTAGGTTTCTGATTTTGAAGGGTATAGTATGCTTATTTTGATTAATGTCTTTGTTTTTAGGAAACACACTCTTTAAAGGTAATTGGGTGTCATGTCACAAATGACTGAAAATAATAAAAAATAAGTGAGAGAATAATAAGGCAAATGTGGTACATTATTAACAATTGGGAAATCTGGGTGAAGGGTATACACAAGTTTTCTTGCTTATTTGTGTAACTTTTATTGAAATTTGAAAGCATTTCAGAATAAAAAGTTGAATTTTTTAAGGAATATGGCAAATGTTGATTAAGATATTACCATTCAGGCTTCTCTGGTGGTCTAGTGGTTAAGAATCCGCCTTATAATGCAGGGTGATTCAGTCCCTGGTCTGGAAAGATCCCTCGTGCCACGGAGCAACTAAACTCTCGTGCCACAACTACTGAAGCCCGTGTTGCCTAAGCCCATGCTGTCCAACAAGAGAAGGCACCGCAGTGAGAAGCCCGCACATTGCAACTAGAGAGTAGACTCCACTCGCTGCAACTAGAGAAAGCCCTCTCAACAACCAAGACCCAGGACAGCCAAAAGAAAAAAATTAATAAATTAATTATTTTTTAAAAAAGATACTACCTATATATAGGTACTACCTATGTATAATACTACCTATATATAGGTACTACCTATGTATAGATACTTATATATCTGATAGTGGATACTGAAGCTCCTGTCTATACAAAAGAAACTTTCTACCACTGGATCCCAGAGTTAAATACAGTTGCCCATCTACTCACAGATAGTGCTGGAGGCCCCCCCAGCATGGGAGGAAGACTGCAGAACAGATACACTCCAAGGGCAGGTTGGGTCGCAAGGGAAGGAGAACAGGTGCTCAGCCCACCGCACCTGTCGAATCTGTTCTTCCAAACTCCCCACTCATTTTGAGTCAGTTCTGCTTAGGAGTGAAGACAGGCCATGAGTGTTATACTTGGAGTTTTAACATGGAAAGAGACATTCTGAATAGGAGAAAGCTGATCAGTCTTCTGACAACATGTGATAAAACAAAAAGTTAGAAAGGAAAGTATTTTAAAGGAACATATCCCTTGAACCAGCAATTCAACTTCTAAAAGTCTATCCTTCAAAAATATTCACACATGTACACAAGGAATTCCACTTAAGCATTATTAATATAGGGGGAAATTGGAAACGGCCTCCAAAAATCTATCAATAGAGAAGTGGCTAAAGTAAAGAAAGTACATTCATTCTTTGAAATAGGAGGCTGCCACTTTTCAAAATGAGATAAGGCTGTATATGCTGCTGCTGCTGCTTCTAAGTCGCTTCAGTCGTGTCCGACTCTGTGCGACCCCATAGACGGCAGCCCACCAGGCTCCCCCGTCCCTGGGATTCTCCAGGCAAAAACAGTGGAGTGGGTGCCATTTCCTTCTCCAAAAATGAAAGTGAAAAGTGAAAGTGAAGTTGCTCAGTCATGTCCAACTCTTAGCGACCCCACTGACTGCAGCCTACCAGGCTCCACCATCCATGGGATTTTCCAGGCAAGAGTACTGGAGTGGGGTGCCGTTGCCTTTTCCAAAGGCTGTATATACTAATGAAATAAGAACAATGCACAAGGTGAAAAGTCAGCATTAAGTCATTGAGCTGTAAATAAAATATAGTTCTATTCCTAATTTTTGTCTATACATATGTTTATAAATTGGTGATAAAAAATCTGGAAAGACACATAGAAAATAAAATGACTTTTTACAGAGAGAAGAATTTAGCGACCCCACTGACTGCAGCCTACCAGGCTCCACCATCCATGGGATTTTCCAGGCAAGAGTACTGGAGTGGGGTGCCGTTGCCTTTTCCAAAGGCTGTATATACTAATGAAATAAGAACAATGCACAAGGTGAAAAGTCAGCATTAAGTCATTGAGCTGTAAATAAAATATAGTTCTATTCCTAATTTTTGTCTATACATATGTTTATAAATTGGTGATAAAAAATCTGGAAAGACACATAGAAAATAAAATGACTTTTTACAGAGAGAAGAATTTCAATAGCAAATAGGGAATTTCACCTTTCCATATTTTCTGAATTTTTATATGAGCTTTCAATTATTTCATTTAATAATTAAAATGAAAATTATACTCCATTAAGGTAAGATATGCATGTACAATTATTACGGTATACTGTCCACTGAGAAAAGCAGTCTATGTATAGCATGACAAAGTTCTTTTGAATGTGTCTATGTCCTATGTGTGTAACTGGATTTTGAATGGGACTTTTATGTCTTTGTTTTGGAAAAAGCCCCCCCCCCAAAAAAATAAATAAAACTAAGTATCAAGTACCCTCACTTCTGGGCTTCCCTGGTGGCTCAATGGTAAAGAATCCACCTGCAATTCAGGAGACACAGCTTCATTCCCTGGGTTGGGAAGATCCCCTGGAAGATGGCATGGTAACCCACTCCAGTATTCTTGCCTGGGGAACCCCATGGACAGAGAAGCCTGGAGGGCTACAGTCCATGGGGTCGCAAAGAGTCAGACTCGACTGAAGCTACTTAGCACCGTCACTTCTAAAGCAAGGTGTTACACCACCTGTGCAGACCATAGATAGTTCAAAGGATTCTGTCATCCCCCATCTCCAGATTCTATGAGAGAAACCTCAGAATTCACCTCCATCTCTGGGAATTCCTTTGGAGAGGAATGTCAGTATGCTGAGGAGAAGAATTTGCTTCCTCCCTTCATGCTAAACTAGATGAGAGAGGCTTCCAGAGAAACATGCAGGGAGTATGACATGTGTCCTCTGGATTTGAAAGAGTGGGGAATGAGGTCAGTCTTTCTCCTGAAAACTGCAAAAAGAAGAAGCTATCCTGTCACACTGCTCTACAAATGAAATCAAAATGGTTCTGTTGGTCACAGCCCCCATGTCCAGACATTGGCAGGACAAAGTTTCCTGTGGGTCAGAGATCGAGTACACTTGGGAGGAAGGTTCACTAGGTCTCCCTGAGATAGACCACCAGTAGGACATCCGATAAATCCACACAGGAGAGAAGGGTCAGGGATATATAGCAGGGGGCATTGGCAACCAGCCCAAACATGTATGCTTCCAGGCCAGAACAGTCCATATGGGAAGGGAAAGAGTTTAAATGGATAAAAGTTTAGAGTTTTGATATCATGTGCATTCATGCTAAGTTGCTTCAGTCCTGTCTGACTCTTTGCAACTGCAGTTCGCCAGGCTCCTCTGTCCCCAGAATTTTCCAGGCATGAATACTGGAGTGAGTTGCCATGCTCTCCTCCAGGGCATCTTCCCAACACTGGGGTAGAAGCTGCGTCTCTTATGTCTCCTGCATTGGCAGGCAGGTTCTTTACCACTAGTGCCACCTGGGCAGGCCTTGATACCATACTTGACTTCTTATTTATTGAGTGTTTGGAAAAGGTATTAAAAACTGTTTGCAGTTTCTTCTTGGGGTGGAAAAAAATGGTTTTATAGAGAAGGTTTTCAAAGGTGGTGATGAGAAAAATATTGTTTCCCTTCTTTCCTCCTACCAAGTCCAGCTCATTCAGTAAACAGTTTACATATATTAACAGTGACAATAATCCCACTCATCACAGTGGCTCATAGGAAGATCCTCAGTGGCTCTGCCTAGTTATCCTTGGTCCAGAGGGAGCTCAGCCTCATCATAGAGCCCAACGTACCACCTGCCCAGGGAGAGTCCAGGATTGTTGTAGACAGTTTTCTATAGGTCAGTGGACTGTGTTGGTCCACATTCAAGAACTGGTTCAGCACTGAGTTCTGACAGGCAGCTCCCAGGTCCTCAACCTGGAACCCGAGGACTGTGACCCCTCATCTTCTCCAACTCCACTCAACCCCTCCTCCTCTCCTCCAGCTCTGTCTTGTCTGGTCTCTGGGAGAGGGAAACCCTAGCTCAGCAAATATGCAACTGTATCTTTCTGTCTTGAAATTAAGCTGAGATTTAAATCTTTGTATCTGCTCCAGTGTTGGCTGAGGGAAAAAGAGAAATAGAAACAGTCCTCGAGGCACTGAAACAGAACTGGAGGAACTGAAGACCTGCTATATCCATGTGCATACGGATATCCCCCCAAAAGCCAGGAAAGGTTAACAGCTCCCTCTCAATGGTGACATTCCAAGTGATTTTTTTTTCATTCTTTTTTGACTGTTTTACATATTTTTTATTTTTTCTAAAATTACCATATGTATAAAAATATATATTGTAATGTAACGGCCTATACGGGAAAAGAATCTTTAAAAAGTGTGGATAAATGTGTGTGCATAACTGGTTCACTTTGCTGTACATCTGCAGCTAGCACAACACTGTAAATCAACTATACTCCAAGAAAAAGTTTTAAATAATAATACCACGTAGGAGTGGAAGCATAGCGATTCAGCATAAAAAAAGAAACATGTCTGAATGTGTAAGCATGAAAAAATTAACAGTGTTCATCTGCAGGCTGTATCTCATCAGCATTTAAATATAGTCAAGCCTCTCTCAACTCAGAGAAAATGCACCCTCAGCACCAAATCTCTGCCAGCACAGATCTCTCACCGCTCAGGCCAGACTCCTTCAAAGTGTCTATACTCCCTGTCCTCACCTCTCCATTTCCCATGGACCCCTTTATCACCTCACCAGAAGAACCAGCCTCTAATTTCCCTTCTTGGCTGCATATCAGAGGTCAGACGTCCTTTTCACGGTAACTACCGTGGTCACAGATGAGGAGGTGTCCAGAGAGGCCAGCCTGTCTACTGACACCAAAGAAGACACTCCCCTCACCAGATAAATAGAGAATTCAGTATCCTTTCAATCAAGACTAAAAACTATTTTCTTACTTGAATGACATGTGATTGAGATTCTTATTCTTTGCTGTTGGAAAACACGAGGAGAAAAAGTCAAGCCACAAGGTCCAAAGGAGGGAGAGAAAGAAGCAAACATTAAGACTATGAATTAATCCCCTACTAGTTGGGCTAGAGCTAGAAGTGGTGGTGGTTTAGTCACTAAGTCGTGTCCAACTCTTGCAACCCATGGACTGCAGCCTGCCAGGCTCCTCTGTCCATGGTATTCTCCAGGCAAGAATACTGGAGCGGGTTGCCATTTCCTTCTCCAGGGGATCTTCCCAACCCAGGAATCGAACCCAGGTCATACATTGAAACATATGCATCTCTTAAGGAAAATAAGCCAAAATATCCCTATATCCAAATTAGGAGTAAGAGAGATTGAAATTGAGAGACTGAGAGAGGAAGTACACTGGAGAGGTTAGAGTGTGGAATCAGGAGAGTCCACTTATTAACCTGGTTAAGTTGCATAACAGCTTTTGCTTTCATTTCCTAATTTATAAAAACATGATTAGATAAGGAAAGTAATTTAAAACTCCCAGTGCAGTATCTAATACATAGTAGCATTATTTTGTTATCACTCTACTCCCAGCCTGAAATCTTCCCTGAATTTCATATCTGTGCTTTGAACTGCCTTAATGACATACTGGATAACACCCAGCCAGCTCAATACAACATTCTAGGAATCAAATTCATTATTTTAATCCACCTGTACCTGTGCTTCCTCCAGTGTTAAATAAATATTTTTAATAATAGATTTGTTCTCATCATTTTTATCCATATTTTCAAATATTTTAAGTGAACTTGTATAAGGAAAGATGATCAATACTTTTATTTGTTAAAAAGAAAACCACTTAGCAAAATCGAATTTATAAAAGAAATATCAAAGAAAGATTCGAGGATTTTGTTCTGCGGAAATGTTACAGCAGAATCAATTTAATGGATGAAGGAGTAAATAGAGAGAAGAGGAATAGGATAAAAAGCATGAAGGAGTCAGGGTAAAATGTTTAAAAGTGACAGAGCAAGAGGGGAGCACATGTTTAAAAGAGAGATTTCTCTACAAGGAAAGAATAAAATAATTGTGGGCTGGGGGAGAACTATGAGAAGAGGAATAAATTCAAGGTGTTGCAGAAAAAATGTGGAAATAAAATCAAGGTAGGAACAATGCTTTATCCTCTGAGATTTGAAAGCAGTGGAAAGGGTGTTGAGAGGGAGGGTAGGGGAAGAGGGTGGAAGTATGGAAACAGATGATACTACATATGTATATTCAGTGTGCATGCTCAGTCACGTCCCATTCTTCGCGACCTCATAGACAGTAGCCTGCCAGGCTCCTCTGTTCATGGAATTTTCCAGACAAGAATACTGAGTTGCCATTTCCTTCTCCATGGGATCTTCCAGGTCCAGGGATCAAACCCATATTTCTTGCATCTCCTGCATTGGCAGGTGGATTCTTTACCACTGCGCCACCTGGAAAGGCGTGTGTAAATATATTTAGGAAACTGGAAAACATTATTTCCCAATACTTGGGTATCAAATGGATGATGAAATGACCTCAGAGAAATACAGATGAAGCCTCTGAACCAAACGTCAAAGATGTTGATAAACCTTAGAGTCTGCCCAGGAAGTCAGTGGGTAAACAGCAATTCAAACACAAATTGAACTCCAAGTTCTAACCAGAACCCCAGCTACTTGGCTTAAGCTGGATCTGGAAATGTGTTCACTTCTCGTCAGATGACTTCCTGCTTCCAAAAAACCAGACTCTGCTTAAAGAAAAAAAAAAATCAAAGTATCTGTCTTGTTTATATTAGATGAAATAGAGAAAAAAGAAAATAGGCCTGTGTTCATCAGGTCAAAGATTTCTGAGGCAAGAGTATGGAACAGATCATTCCATATAGATAATGAAGGGGTATCATTATCTGTATGGGTAAGATTGGGAATTCCCTGGCAGTCCAGTGGTTAGGCTCAGAGTTTCCATTGCAGGGGACATGGGTTCAATCCCTGATCAGGGAACTAGGATCCGCATGCCGAGCGGCATTCCCCGTGTAACTAAACAAAAATGAGCATAACTGATTTACTTTGCTGTATAGCAGAAAGTAACACAACACTGTGGGTCAACTCTACTCCAATTTTAAAAAAAAGTTTTTAAAAGACAGGTGAGATCAGTATTCCAGGTGGAAAGAAGACCATGGGCAAGGTGGCCTAGGCATAGACAGTTTCCAGAATTCTAGAATTCCTCTGCACCCACCCTGCCTTCCTTCCTGACTGACTAACTGCTGTCCTAGCAAAGCCCTGCACAAAATATCCTGAAATATAAGACTAGGCAAAGGATCTTATGAGCTCAGGCTCCAGTTCTTCCCCCCAGCTCCTACGAAATAGGCTCTTGCCCCTTTGGTGGAGTTGTCTCAAGCCAGGTGTCCTGTGATTGGCTGTCTGAGATGTTCAATAAATTCCAGCTTGATGTGAACAGAATTGTACTAAGTTGGACCTGGGTCACTCTGATGAGCTTCTTAGGTTTCATACAGCCTATACCACAGGAGTTCTGAGTGATACTTGGATTTAAGAGTAATGATAAATTACATTTTATTTCATCTTCCCCTCCCCACCATGTGCCAGACCAGCTGAGAGACTGACAGAGGAGTAAGGCAGTCCCAAAGAAAGAGTGCTGTTGGGAGGAAATTGTAGATACATGATTCAGAAGGCACACAGGTGACGACTAAAGTATGTCAGCCCCGCTTCTTGGCCCCAAGACAAAGGTGATGTGGCGGGAGGTTGAACAGCTTCATCTCCAGGGGGCTTGGAGGGAATAGAGCAAATATTTTCATCATTATCATCCACTAATCAGACAGTGGACAGCTTCCAGTCAAGATAAGTTACCAAGTGCTTAAAGAGTTTATCTCACTTAATTCTCACAACAAAACATGAAGGAAACATTTTCCTATAATCTCTGCTCTGAATGAAAAAGAAACTAAAATTTAGAGGTGAAAGTTTCCTTGCAACTACATGTTTACTGAGTGGTGGAAATAGGATTCCTTCATTCTCTTTACCTCCACTCTCTCATTTAATTCTCACAGCCACTCTTGACAGCAAGTGGGTTATCCTTCTCTTATGGAGGAAGACACAGACTCAGAGGAGCCAAATTACTGTTTGAAGTACTAGAAGCTGCTAAGTCACTTCAGTCGTGTCCGACTCTGTGCGACCCCATAGACGGCAGCCCACCAGGCTCCTCCGTCCCTGGGATTCTCCAGGCAAGAACACTGGAGTGGGTTGCCATTTCCTTCTCCAGTTGAAGTACTAGAAGTGGGGAGCTAACATACTGTTTCTGTCAGGAAAGTTCAAGGTGGCCAAACAATACCGCCCTGCTGGCTGCCCTGTGGCCCAAAGGTAGCGGCTTTCAGTTAAAGCTGGGAAGCAGAAGAAAGTTCCAGAAAAAGGTTCAGTTGTAGAAGAGATTCTTGGGGACAAAATGTAGTTTCAGGTGCGGGTGAAGGAAGAAGTTGAAAGTCTGGGGAAAGAGGAGTTAGGGAATATCATTGAAAACAAAATCTCCCACTAACCCAGAAAATCCTTCCACAAAAGTTGAAGAGGAAGAAACACTTGTATTATTGAATAAGCATTAAACCAGAATGTGGCACACAATACAGGCAATTCACCAGAGAGGGCAAAGATGGAAAGAAGTGTATAGACAAGTACACGCAAGTTGCATACACGGTCTCCAGATAAATGATAACCAGAAGTGATCCATCCTAATTTACCTGCTAATTGGGGTGATCATGCACATTAGCTAATTGCCTTTATCCAAAGGAAAAATGCCCTTCTCTCATCTTCAAGACAGGAGCTAGTTTTGCTGTTTGGAACCAGGCACCTTAATTAGACTTACAGCCTCCACCAGACCGGGAGATAAAGGGCTCTGGTCCTTGATTACATTTCAAAGAGATGGCTCCCAGTCCCTGAGAAGGATGTTCCTTGATTGTAAAGCCTACAGGAAGCTTTTTTTTTTTTTTTTAATTACATCTCAAAGGAGCAGGGAAAGGATTTACAATTTCAAGTTTTCTGAAGTAAATGCTCTAAGGAAAGGGAGGAGGAAAAAGGCTGAGGGAAGAGAAAATTTCCCTCAAAGAGACTGAGGAAACAGGGGAACGTGGATGAGTTATGGAGCTTACTGCTGTGTGTGAACTGTGGCTTCTGAGCAGTTCTGAGCAGTCCAGACTTGTTTTGTGCCCTTCAGTCTGTCTCTCCCAGGGGTTCGAGGAGGGCCTGCCAATGGTATTACAGATTTGGGTACAAGTTGCCCAAGCAGCTAAGGTCACATGGTACCGAACAGGTACCATTTATATACACAGTGAGCACTGGTCATTGTCAGCTGGCCCCAGAAACCCAAGAGAAAAGGGGGGAACCACAGGACTCATTTCTAAGTATCACCACCCTTCCAAGGAAGGTGTTATCATCACCCTCTTCAAGCACCAAGGTGTATGTTTCTCTGTCATCATAACAGGGAAGTGTGTCCCTTAAACCTACATTCTCTTCTATCTAGTGTTGTCCTCCTGGGGACAGGGAGGCAGGACCTGGCCCTCAGTGCCATGATTCACTCGTTGCACATGAATAAGCCTGCAGAGCAGGACATGCGTCCTTGGCGTCTCAGCAGAATATCCTTTAAGGAAGCCCTGAGATGGTGTGTGTTCTACATCTACGTCATATAAAGCAAAGTTTCCCTGCCTGGACCCAGATTTCTAGGGGTCCATGGAGGTGGTGATGCAGGGCCTCTATTTGCTGTCTTTCAAAGACTCTAATAATAATTACACGCATAACTAATAAGGCTACACAGGAATAAATGTGAAATATCACTCCCTTTATTTTAAATTATATAAAATCAACATGCCAACTCTAATTCAGTTCAGTTCAGTTCAGTCACGCAGTCCTGTCCGACTCTTTGCAACCCCCATGAATCGCAGCTCGCCAGGCCTCCCTGTCCATCACCAACTCCCGGAGTTCACTCAGACTCACGTCCATTGAGTCCGTGATGCCATCCACCATCTCATCCTCGGTCGTTCCCTTCTCCTCCTGCCCCCAGTCCCTCCCAGCATCAGGGTCTTTTCCAGTGAGTCAACTCTTCGCATGAGGTGGCCAAAGTACTGGAGCTTCAGCTTTAGCATCATTCCTTCCAAAGAACACCCAGGACTGATCTCCTTTAGAATGGACTGGTTGGATCTCCTTGTAGTCTAAGGAACTCTCAAGAGTCTTCTCCAGCACCACAGTTCAAAAGCATCAATTCTTCAGCGCTCAGCTTTCTTCACAGTCCAACCCTCACATCCATACATGACCACTGGAAAAACCATAGCCTTGACTAGACAGATATTTGTTGGCAAAGTAATGTCTCTGCTTTTGAATATGCTATCCAGGTTGGTCATAACTTTTCTTCCAAGGAGTAAGCGTCTTTTAATTTCATGGCTGCAGTCACCATCTGCAGTGATTTTGGAGCCCCCAAAAATAAAGTCTGGTAGGAACAACTAAATAGTTATTTTAATTGTCCAGTTGGAAGGTGGGTGGGCATCCACTCTCCTGGGGAAATGGTGTAATGAGATATCTTATATATGACCAGATAAGGCCAGTTTATTTAAGATCCTCAGCAGCGAGAGCAAATCACTGGGGTGAAAGTGGATATATATGCACAGAGCCCAACAAGGCTTCTAAAAGGAAAAGGTCAAGACGCTGAGCCCTTCCCTCCTGGGATTAAACCATAACTATACTCTCCCTTCTTGTTATCCCAATAACAACATATCCCAATTGTGTTTGTTGATAGAAAATGATCCCAGGGGCCCCCAAAAGGGATTT
This sequence comes from Aepyceros melampus, assembly GCA_006408695.1. Taxonomy (NCBI): domain Eukaryota; kingdom Metazoa; phylum Chordata; class Mammalia; order Artiodactyla; family Bovidae; genus Aepyceros; species Aepyceros melampus. Next base: position 25,235 of record SJXQ01003191.1, read on the forward strand.
CACTACATAAGCCTGTCAACTAAAGCAATTTACAGTATGAGAGTTGTGAGTTAAGTTTTACTGGGGGCAAAATGAGGACTGTAGCCCAAGGGACAGTATTTCAGATAGCTCTGAGAAACTGCTCCAAAGAGGTGGGGCAGGGAGGGCGGGGGGAGTCAGTATATATGTGATTTTGGAGGAGGAGAGTACATGCAGTCAAGCACAGACTTTTTGCAGAAGGTTTCTGCTAGTCTCCTAGAAGTTATTGCTAGTCATGAGGAGCAGATGTCACCATGAAGGATTCTAGTACTTTTCTAGCTATGAGGAGATACAAGAACTGGGCTCACAAAATCCTCTCCTGAAAATATCTAACTATAGAGATATCTTATATATGACCAGATAAGGCCAGTTTATTTAAGATCCTCAGCAGCGAGAGCAAATCACTGGGGTGAAAGTGGATATATATGCACAGAGCCCAACAAGGCTTCTAAAAGGAAAAGGTCAAGACGCTGAGCCCTTCCCTCCTGGGATTAAACCATAACTATACTCTCCCTTCTTGTTATCCCAATAACAACATATCCCAATTGTGTTTGTTGATAGAAAATGATCCCAGGGGCCCCCAAAAGGGATTTCACTACATAAGCCTGTCAACTAAAGCAATTTACAGTATGAGAGTTGTGAGTTAAGTTTTACTGGGGGCAAAATGAGGACTGTAGCCCAAGGGACAGTATTTCAGATAGCTCTGAGAAACTGCTCCAAAGAGGTGGGGCAGGGAGGGCGGGGGGAGTCAGTATATATGTGATTTTGGAGGAGGAGAGTACATGCAGTCAAGCACAGACTTTTTGCAGAAGGTTTCTGCTAGTCTCCTAGAAGTTATTGCTAGTCATGAGGAGCAGATGTCACCATGAAGGATTCTAGTACTTTTCTAGCTATGAGGAGATACAAGAACTGGGCTCACAAAATCCTCTCCTGAAAATATCTAACTATCTGAAGGCCTGTTCTGCCAGTTTTTCCCAGAGCACAGAGTACCTCAGTCCTCATTTCCACTCTGAACCCCTTTCAGAAGTGTTGGAGGCCAGCAGCGGCAGCAGCACATGGTTTAATCCTTGTAGAGGCAGATGTGTGTGCATGCGTGCTAAGCCTCTTCAGTCATGTCCAACTCTTTGTGACCCAGTGGACAGCAGCTCACCACGTTCATCTGTTCATGGGACTCTCCAGGCGAGAATACTGGAGTGGGTTGCAATGCCCTCCCCCAGGGGACCTTCCTGACCCAGGGATTGAACCCATGTCTCTTATGTCTCCTGCACTGGCAGGCGAGTTTTTACCACTAGCACTATCTGGGAAGCCCAGAGGTAGATGGTAAGCGCCAATTTGTAGTTAGTAAGGCCCAAGGTGGGATGTTGGAGAAGCTGGCTATAGTCCAGCATGCAGCCGTGATGGTAAAAGCCACTTAACCCCAAACCTCTAGCCTGATGCCAGGCTTTGGGAACAAGGACAGGACATGAGGTCAACAGAAAGAACCATGATTTTGTGCCTGATCAGGCCTGGCACCGCTGTTGTGCTGGCTTGTCATCATTTGCCACACTGTCAAATTACATCTGGTGTGTTCTTGCCTGAAGTTAAGACTAAGAAGATTAGAACTTCCCAGGTAGCCAGGAGGAAGGAGAGCAGTGCCAAAGACCACAAACTCTAAGAAAATCAGTAGAGGAAACACAGTCCTAAGTTCTGAAGCCAGAGGCCCTAAAAAAAGATGGGGGCATCTAAGAATTAAGTAGGTGACGAAAGACCCTAGTTTCATTCATTTAGCAGCCCAGGAGACTTATCACCAAAGAAGTAGTAATGGTAGGACCAAGCAGGTTTCTGAATCTATTTGGATTATGAAAGAGGAACAGCATATTACAGTGGAAAGAGCCAGGACAAATAATCAAGCAACTCAACTTTGTAATTTATTTGCTGGATGACCTGGAAGGGTTATTCTAGGCAAAAGGAGCAGTTAGACAAAGTTGTGGTTGGGGAAAGAGCACTGAGCTGTCAGAGGAACCATGAAGTGATACATGGGAATATGGAAAGAAATTTCCAGAAAAGGACTAAAATTATGTTAAATTTTTGTTGTAAAACAAAATACAGATACAGAAATTTTTCTATACAGAAGCCATAAAACATTACTGTTAATATTATATTACTAATTAATAATTAGTAATAAATGAGGGCAAGGAGATCCAACCAGTCCGTTCTGAAGGAGATCAGCCCTGGGATTTCTTTGGAAGGACTGATGCTAAAGCTGAAACTCCAGTACTTTGGCCACCTCACGCGAAGGGTTGACTCATTGGAAAAGACTCTGAGCTGGGAGGGACTGGGGGCAGGAGGAGAAGGGGATGATAGAGGATGAGATGGCTGGACGGCATCACCAACTCGATGGACATTGAGTGTGAGTGGACTCCGGGAGTTGGTGATGGACAGGGAGGCCTGGCGTGCTGTGATTCATGGGGTCACAAAGAGTCAGACATAACTGAGCGACTGAACGGAACTGACTGAACTGAATAAATGAGGGAATAGGTCATATCCATGATGAAAAGACTCAATATTGTAAAGATGTCTATTTTTTCCAAATTATCTATAGATTCAATGTTATCCCAACAAAAATTCCACTAAGTTTGTTTTTCTTTCCTGGAAAGTAAAAAGAATCCTAGTTCTTAAGAACATAAGATGATGGAATAGCCCCATAATTACTTATTTACATTATCCAGGCTATGGATTTTCCTGTGGTCCTGTATGGATGTGAGAGTTGGACTGTGAAGAAGGCTGAGTGCTGAAGAATTGATGCGTTTAAATTGTGGTGTTGGAGAAGACTCTTGAGAGGCCCTTGGACTGCAAGGAGATCCAACCAGTCCATTCTGAAGGAGATCAGCCCTGTGATTTCTTTGGAAGGACTGATGCTAAAGCTGAAACTCCAGTACTTTGGCCACCTCATGCGAAGAGTTGGTTCATTGGAAAAGACTCTGATGCTGGGAGGGATTGGGGGTAGAAGGAGAAGGGGATGAGAGAGGATGAGATGGCTGGATGGCATCACAGACTCGATGGACGTGAGTCTGAATGGATTCCGGGAGTTGGTGATGGACAAGGAGGCCTGGCGCGCTGACATTCATGGGGTCGCAAAGGGTCGGACACGACTGAGTGACTGAACTGAACTGAACTGATACTATATAACAATAGTCTGAAAATCACAATGTTGAGGCTACCAACTTATTGCCTATGCGTGCTCCTCATTCTTCAGTTCAGTCACTCAGTCGTGTCCAACTCTTTGTGATCCCATGGACTACAGCACACCAGACTTCCCTGTCCATCACCAACTCCTGAAGCTTGCCAAACTCATGTCCATGGAGTCGGTGATGCCATCCAACCATCTCATCCACTGTCATCCCCTCCTCCTGCCTTCAATCCTGCCCAGAATCAGGGTCTTTTCCAATGAGTCAGTTCTTGGCATCAGGTGGCCAAAGTATTGATGCTTTACCTTCAGCATCAGTCCTTCCAATGAATATTCAGGACTGATTTCCTTTAGGATAGACTGGTTTGATCTCCTTCAGTCCAAGGGACTCTCAAGAGTCTTCTCCAGCACCACAGTTCAAAAGCATCAATTCCTTGGGGCTCAGCTTTCTTTATGGTCCAACTCTCACACCCCTACATGACTACTGGAAAAACCATAGCTTTGACAATACTGACCTTTGTCAGCAAAGTAATATCTCTGCTTTTTAATATGCCGTCTAGGTTTGTCATAACTTTTCTTCCAAGGAGCAACCATCTTTTAATTTTATGGCTGCAGTCACCATGTACAGTGATTTTGGAGCCCCCCAAAATAAAGTCTGTCACTGTTTCCATTATTCCCTCACCTGTTTGCCATGAAGTGATGGGACCAGATGCCATGATCTTCATTTTTTGAATGTTGAGTTTTATGCCAGCATTTTCACTCTCCTCTTTAACTTTCACTGCAAGGCTTTTTAGTTCCTCTTCACTTTCTGCCATAAGGGTGGTGTCATCTGCATATCTGAGGTTATTGATATTTCTCCCTGCAATCTTGATTCCAGCTTGTGCTTCATCCAGCCCAGCATTTCGCATGATGTACTTTGCATAATGTACTCTGCATAAGTCTTCCCTCATAGTTCAGTTGGTAAAGGATCTGCCAGCAATGCAGGAGACCTGGGTTCGATTCCTGGGTTGGGAAGATCCCCTGGAGAAGGAAAAGGCAACCCACTCCAGTATTCTTGCCCGGAGAATCCCATGGGCAGAGAAGCCCGGCAGGCTACAGCCCATGGGGTCCTAAGAGTCAGACACGACTTAGCGACCAAACCACCCACTTTGCATATAAGTTAAATAAGCAAGGTGGCAATGATAGCCTTGATGTACCCCTTTCCCAATTTGGAACCAGTCTATTGTTTCATGTCTCATTCTTATAGCACTATATATTAATTTGTTGAGTGTATAACTCTTTCATGCTCTGGGGCTCAGGAATCTTGCAAGTGCTTGTGGGATCTAGTTCCCTGATGAGGGATAGAACCTGGGTCCCTTGCACTGGCAGCATGGAGTCTTAGTCACTGGACCACCAGGGAAGTCCCTAGCTCCTTTTTAAATAAAAGATTGTAAGATCTGATCAGTTCTTTGGATATGTTTTCTTGGCATGCTTTCCTTGTCTGTAGGAATGCTATTCTGGTATTTTTCCTTTTTTACAAAAAAAGCTTTTATAATATTTAACTTTAATACCTTTCTTTTGTTCATTTTTACATAAAATTGGTATTCTTGAACTTTCAGAAGAAAAGGTGGTTCAGGGAGGCCTTTTTAACTTCACCATTTCCCTCTTCTGCTCTTTTCACATAGTGTTAAACAATAAATGTGCTGGCTTCCTTTGTCAGATTTCCCATTCTGTTCCCCTATCTCAGCTTCACCTTTTCTTCCCTGTATTTTTTTTTTTTTTGGCCACTCTTGTCCCTGTCCTGCTTGATTTTTATTCCACTCTCACCTGTTTCTCCTCCCTGGAAGGGAGCTCGGATAGTTTTATATCAACAAGGGGTTGACTGTCCTGGCCAACCAGCCACTTCAGACCCCCTACAGGCCCCTGGCACCCACTCACAAATGGAGTGAGGACAACCTCACTCCATTAATGGTGCCTTCCAGGGAATACCTGCTGGATATTTGGGGGATTTTCTGCTGTCGAGTTTGCAAGGTTTCCTATCACTTGCTTCTGCTCTCTCCCTTATAGACATTAATAATACACTTTCATGTCAGAAGGTGACTCACCCTCATCCCCTTGCATTCTGGGGTTTGTGAAGATATTGTAACCTAATTTTTTTATAAGTATTGTTTATGACTTAGGGATCTTGCTATTTAGTTACTCTGTATATAAGTGGGAATTCAGAAAATTCTAAATCTATGCTACAGCTGCCCCATTTTCTCAGAATCTCCTAAAAAGGAACTAGTGTTTTTTAAAGCCTTAATGCCATGCTAAAGTGTTTAGAATTGATCCTGCAGGTAATTGACTGACAAAGATTTTTAAAGTGAAAGCTGGCATGACATACGCTTTTTCAAAACTCCTTCTGGCAGAACCATGGGGGACAGAAAGACTGGAGGCCAAGATACCAGTTAGGAGGTTATTGTACATAGTTATAGCAGCCTGGACTTAGAAAGTGACTATAATGACAGATGGAATTTAGAGAATTGATGCATCCGTTCCCCTAACATACATGACATGAATATTGCTTGGACATGTTCTTTCTTAGGGAATATATACCCTTTTATTTTCAGGCACCTCTAACAACAACAACAGAATTTTTTAATTGAAGAAAAATGTACTCCTTTACACACTGAAGTGTTAGTTGCTCAGTCATGTCCATCTCTTTGCAACCCTATGGACTGTAGCCCACCAGACTCCTCTGTCCATGGAATTCTCCAGGAAAGACGACTGAAGTGGGCTGCCATTCCCTTCTCCAGGGGACCTTCTTGACCCAGGGATCGAACCTGGATCTCCCACATTTGCAGGCAGATTCTTTACCATCTGAGCCACAATACGTAAATACTAACAAATGAAAGTCCCCCAGCCACAGTTAAGTTGCCCGTCCAGATCCATCTTATCACATCCTTTCTATAGACTGAGGTGATGGCTCCTCATGACCATGACCACCACTTCCCACTAACCTCCACTGTCAATTCCCAAAGCAGAAACCTGCCGCCTCCTCCTTTAGTCAGCTGTATCCTCTGCCTGGTCCATGAAGCCTCCTCACTACTCCCATGGGTCTTTCCTTCTTGCACCAGAAGCCCATATTCAGCACATCAGAGATCACCTCTGAAGTAACCTCCACTTCATCTCTTCTCCACACTGCTCACCTGCAAGCTCTCTGAAAGCCCAGGACAGTTCACTGGTGTATCCTCCACGGTGTTCAAAAACAGCCTGGCTTCTTCCCCCAGAGGACCAGACTACAGAGTTCTCAGGTCATAACTCCACCCTCTTTCACATCAGGCCTCCCCCAGCGCTGGGTGAGAACCACCTGGAGAGGAAGACACGCTGCCCCACGATCCTAAGTCCTCCAGGACCTCGTGCCTCGGTTATTCTCCCATCAGAGACAGTGGGAGGACTGCCCACCTTTCTCTGGTACATAGTCCTGGCCTCAGGCTCACTGACCTGTCTATTGGTCTCCCTCTCAAAGATATTCTTGACCTAGGCAATTCCTGGGACTTAGTAAAATAAAAAGCAGAGCCTGGGCACAACCAGAACAGAGATTCAAGACTGCTGTTCTCAAAGAGAAGTGCTGCCATATATACACTGTGCTTAGTCACTCAGTCATGTCTGACTCTTTGCAACTCCAAGGACTATAAACCGCCAGGCTCCTCTGTCCATGGGGATTCTCCAGGCAGGAGTACTGGAGTGGGTTGCCATGCCCTCCTCCAGGGGATCTTCCCAGCCCAGGGACTGAATCCAGGTCTCCTGCATTACAGTCAGATTCTTCACTGTTGGAGCCACCAGGGAAGCCCAAGAATACTGAAGTGGGTAGCCTATCCCTTCTCCAGGGGGGGATCTTCCCAACCCTGGAAATCAAACTGGGGCCTCCTGCATTGCAGGCGGATTCTTTACCAGCTGAGAGACCATGTGTAAAACTGGTAACTAGTAGGAAGCTGCCGTATAACTCAGGAAGCTCAGCTAGGAGCTCTGTGCTGACCTAGGTGGGTGGGATGGAGGTGGGGACTCAAGAGGGAGGGGATACATGCACACACAGAGCTGAGTCACTTTGTCATACAGCAGAAACTAACACAACATTGTAAAGCAATTTTACTCCAATAAAAAAATAAATTGAAAAAAAAAAAGACTGCTGCTCTGGACTCAGCGCTGCCTGCTTCCTTGTCTCTAGACACTTGGAAGCAAGCGGCCTCGGTGGGAGACTTTGGTGTTCCAATAAGGTTAGCGAGGTAGGGAAACCTGCGGCAGGAGCACCTCTCCTTTGTCCCTGGAAGAACTGGGAAGAGATTTGTTTCTTTCCAAAGTTCATTCATTGATGAACACACACCAAGCACCTTCCATGTACAGGGAATTATAATATTACAGAAATGAAACAGCCAAGGGGTTGGCCTGGGCTGGATGAAGGTCAGTCTGCTTTAAAGGCGGGGTGGCCTGAGATGACCTCTGAAGGGAAGAACGGGCTGCCAGGGGAACATCAGTCTGCTCCCGCAGTGCCCTCTGCTGTCCGGGGTTTGCTGCAACTGTCCAGACAGCTGATCACGCTAGGACTTGTCTCCTCCAAGCACTTCTGTCCTCACTCACGGGAGGGCAGCCTCCAATGGAAAACGCACAAAGCTGGCAGGAACCAGTTCTTAATGCAGGGTTTCTCTCAGGCAGAAGTGTCCTGGGCCTGGGGGAAACAGGGGAAGGAAGGGTGGTAAACACTGTCAGTCCAAAGCAGGGACTTAGCATCCTCCCTGGAAAGGGAACTTTCCACTCAGGCCTGGTTCCAGTCCCGGTGTCAGGCAGTCTTGCATCAGCCAGAAAGCACTGGGAGAGCTGGCAAGGGGCAGCCCACATGCTGGGACGCCAGAACTGGCAAGGACTGGAGAGGGTTCTAATGAAACCCATTTGCTTTACACAGGAGGAGGGCATGGGCCAAGGGAGGGGCAGTGGCTTTCCAGAGAGACACAGTGAGGCTGCAGCAAAGCTTCGAGAAGAATCCAAGTTCTCCCGGCTGTTCGGCAGAGATGTTCCCTGGGAATGACATTCACAGACCAAAGGTGAACCAGACACACAGCAGGAGGCTTCCTGTAGACGTGAGGCTGTATAACCAGGGGCCAGAATTGCGCAGCTTACAAGCATCCGCAGTGGCGAAAGGAAAAAACATTCTAAGACAAAGGGACGGGCGGAAGGACCAGCTGACTGCTTAATGAATATGGCAACCCAGGCTGGGGCCCTAG
>SJXQ01003191.1:33935-57018 GCA_006408695.1 Aepyceros melampus
TGCATGCCTGCGTGCTGAGTTGCTTCAGTCGTGTCTGACTCTTTGTGACCCTATGAACTGTAGCCTACCAGGCTCCTCTGTCCATGGAATTCTCCAGGCAAGAGTACTGGAGTGAGCTGCTATTCCCTCCTCCAGGGAATCTGCCCCACCCAGGAATCGAACCCACGTCTCTCTTGTCTCCGGCATTGGCAGACGGGTTCTCTACCACTAGCGCCACTTGGGGGGCCCTAGGGGAGCCCCCATCCACACTCAAAACACATCCCCAGTTCTCACAGAAACCATCCTGCCGTGTGGGTCTCTTTTCACCATTGTTTCTCACCTTGATGCTCTACTTGATTGGGGCTACTTTGCTTGGCATTCCCCATACCCCCAACTCTCCTTGAAAACTCAGTCCTTAAAGGAGCCCTGGATATAAACACTGTCCTCTTTTCCTAACTGTAAACTCAGAAATGCTAAGTAAGAGTTTCGTGCTGGAAGAGAGAGGGGAGAGAGCCAGGCCGGGCAGCCAGGATGTCCCGTGAGACGCTCTGGACAATGTCCCTGTCACACCATCACTTTTGGCCCCTGACCTCCCCCAGGCTCGTGTGTGGAAAAACACCTTTTGTGTAATTGGTTTAACATGGCAGAACTAGTCTAGAATGTTCAGCGTGATTTTACTTAAGGAAAATAAACAGAGAATTTAAAAATGAAAAACCAGGATTCAAACAACCCGACTAACGGAATCCTGACTCTCCCAGGGAGCGCTCACTGCCAGGGTTCACAGCCTCCCGCTTCTATCCCCTGCCTCACAAGACTGTTGCTGGGGCTTCAGACACAAGTGGCAGGAATCTGAGTTATGACCCTCCCTGGTCCCTGGCCTGTGTTCATTATACAAAACTTTCTTCCACGCCACTGCCCAGAAATACATCAGTGATAGAGCCAAGAGCTGCCTCGGATAAACTCGTGTGGCAAGAAAGCCAAAACTCTAGGGTGGGTGGTGGGAGGGGGTGAGATGGAGGAGAGGCAGAGAGTGTGCCAGGCAAGACCTGAGGGTCAACCATTACCCAAAGAATTACCTCAGCCTTCAGAGGGACCTCCTCCTTCTCCCCAGGCCCTCCTTATACAAATCAAATTACATCGTTCTTATTATAGAATAATTTATATCAAAAATACCTGGCTACAGGGAACTCCTCTAGTAGCCCCGTAAGACTCTGTGCTTGCGGTCCAGGGCGCCTGCGTTCCGCACCTGGTCAGGGAACTGGAGCCCACACACCACAGCTGAGAGCTGGGCACGCCGCCGGCACAGCCAAATAAATACGAGCCAAAGTGTAAGTCGCTCAGCCGCGTCTGAGTCTTTGTGGCCCCATGGACTAGTCCTTGGAATTCTCCAGTCCAGAATACCAGAGTGGGTAGCCTTTCCCTTCTCTAGGGGATCTTCCCAACCCAGGGATCGAACCCAGGTCTCCCACATTGCAGGTGGATTCTTTACCAGCTGAGCCACAAGGGAATACATTAAAAATAAAAAAAAACAATTGACTACTGACCTCCTGCCCTCCAAAATAATGGCCTTATTTATCCAGATGTACATCTTTTTGTGGATTAGAGAATATTGCAGCAAGCTTTGGGTAATGTTAAAAGAAAGGAACTTTGGCTAGTATCAAATGAAAACTAGAAGAGTCAGAGGCAAATCTGACCATTTAAAATAAAATATTTTTATTTTGCCTGGTTTACAAAGAATTCCTCTAAAAGAGCTGGGTTCTCTGAATAAGACTCACAGTCAGTAGAGGAAAATGCAAAGTAACTGTTGGTCTGTTCCTTATGTCATTGGTAGGAAAACAGCAGTTCCCCGCATGAGTATCATAGCTACAAGGATTAGTATGCGGTCTGCAGTCATTGGTATTATAAAGCTAGAGATAAATTTCTTCTCACTAGTGAGTCAGCAATTCGTAGAATAAAGGGTCAGGAAAGAGGGACGGTGCTTGACAGCTGCTGTGGTTTGTTGTGGTTTATCACAGGATACAAAGATTGTTCTCTGACCGAGGCATGTGATGTGCACGTTTGGTCAAGATGGCTCCCTTGACTGGCGCTAGTTTTGCACTCTCAGTGGAGAAAGGTGGGGTCCCCTTGGGTGTAAGAGACAGAACTAAACCACTTACAATAGTCAGTGAGCAGAAGAGTGCACGTGGTTGCTATTCAGTAAACATTTATCAAGTGCGCAGATGAAGAATAAAGTTCAGTGGATGGATAGAGGGTGCCAGGGAAAGAGCATGGGTGGGGGAAGTGAAGGTCCAAGGAAGGATCCAGAGATGGTGTAAAGTTTTCTTGGCACAGGGGTGATTAATATTCACTGTTAGTGTTTTTGTGCTAGAATTTAACCCCAAATTTTCAGCCAAGACAAAAACCTTATGTTGTTGGTGCTCAGAGAAATGTAGAGAAAGGGGTTGTGTTCCATATCTGGGGAGGATTTAGGTCTCAAAGAGGGCTTCCCTAGTGACTCGGACAGTCAAGAATCTGCCTGCAATGCAGGAGACCCCCTGGATTGGGAAGATTCCCCTGGAGGAAGGCATGGCAACCCACTCCAATATTCTTGCCGAGAGAACCCCATGGACAGAGGAGCCTGGCGGGCTACAGTCGATAACATAGCGCAGAATCGGATGTGACTGAAGAGACTTAGCACACACGCAGGCCTCAAAGAAGAGCTTAAGGGATTAAGACAGATGACACTGACAGTGCAGCAGGAAGAGGAAATCACAGGGATCAAAAGAGCAGAAGCTCCTGGGAATCCACACAGACACTGACAAGACAGTCGAATTTCTCCCAACGGGAAGGTGGGTCAAGTCTATTTATTGTGTATTAAAAATAAATATTAGAGAAAAGCAGAGCTGGAGTCTTCCTCCCCTGTCCCCACATTGAGAAGGCTGGACTATAAATGCATGAAACAGAGAACATAGCGAACAGCAGAAATCACAGATCTGCCGTATACGTCAAAGCCTGACCCCATGAATAGCCCACGAAGGCTCCTCTGTCCATGGGGTTATCCAGGCAAAAATACTGGAGTGCGTCGCCATTCCCTTCTCTCTGCTGGTCGATGAATATGGATGGAATGAATTCTCCCTAAGACTCTTCTCAGCTAAGTGTCTGAGGAGGTTAAATGTTTCTCCTTACCCAACAGGCCACTTCCTTGTCATTAACTGAGAACAGGAATAGGAAAGAGGTCAGAATTCTACCCAGGAGAGCACCAGGGGACCAGAGGGAGCCAGGACTTATGGCCAACTGAGGACATTTCGGGACAGCAGCCCCCCAGAGTTCCTAGAATCTCTACAGTGACCAAGACAAGTTGCCTCCTGTAAACCTCAGGCAACCCTTTACCTCAGCCTCCAGCCCACAACACCCCAGGCATTCACATGAGTTATAAGAACATAAAAATCCTGTTCATCCAAGTCATCTCCATGAGGAAACTGGCTCTCCGTGCAGCCGGGCACCTCTAGGGATTAAGGAGGTGAGTCAGAATTACTGGAGCCTGGAGAAGACCCTGACCCTACTCAGCTGGCACTGGGTACTTTCAAACTGGTTCCAGTTGTCCAAAGGCAGAGAATGGCATGCAACCCAGATGACCCTCCTTTCCTCTTGTTTAAAACTCCACTCTGATGATTTACCTTGGATTTCTACCAACTGCCCCCTCAGCTCACATGCCCCAGTTCTGCATCCAAGCCTTACACTAATAAGTCCTCAGCACTGCAGGCCCACACTTCCATCTCCCCTCTTTGGCCTCCTTGTCCAGGAAATCTCCCCACATTAATTGCCTCCCTGCAAGTTCTGATGACTCCTCAGCTCTCCATCCAGTCAGGATAAAGGAATTTAGAAAGTACTAAGTGTTCCAAAGACCTGGTTAAGCCAAGTCCCAATTTGATGGGAATAAAAGAGGAGAACTTGTCTCAAGTAAATCAGAATTTCATCATCTTCTGACTTGTCAACTTGGGAAGCCATACTCATCCCAAGCAAACGTCCATTGTTCTAGAATTGTCTCCCCTTTTGAACTGACTTTCAGAGTGAGTTCAGGAGCCAGACAAAAAGGGAGCTTTGTGATGAATTAACCAGACTGAGTTTCACCCAGAGCTCCCTCCCCCTTGCTCGTCACCATTGGCTCTTGATGATTAGTTGATCATTTCCAAACATTAACTCTCCTTTCAGAGGCCCATGATGTGCCACTCTGAAATTGTTCACAGCCTGGAACATTGACTCTGAGGACATTTTTCTGGCAAGCCTATGTAAATTTCAGCCAGTTTAGCTTGGGTCCTCCTTGATGCCCTTGACAGAGGTGGCGGGTCACCTTCTACCAGCTCAGGGAGACCCCTCGAGGCTAGAGTGCCGAGGGGTGCTTGGAGAAAGACCCGCGAAGTCAAGGTGGTCAGGGTGAGATGACCAGGGAAAGGCACCTGCAATCTACGTCTTAGATGCAGGAAGCTCCCACCCTGTTTTTATTTATTTATTTGACTGCACTGGGTCTTAGAAGCGGCACATGGGATCTTTGACCTTCGCTGTGGCATGTAAGATCTAGATCCCTGACCAGGTATCGAACACAGGCCTCCTGTATTGGGAGCGAGGAGTCTTAGCCACTGGACCACCAGGGAAGTCCCTCCCATCCTCTTAGAAGAAGGCACACCTCCTCCCTCTGGACTCCGCATTCCCACCCTCCTTATACTGAGGATAGCGGAAGAGATGACAGGACAGGAGTGGGGTCAGGTCAGCGCTCTGACGATCACAAGGATGTTCAGCCAGCATCCAGCAGTCACCCCCTCAAGTGAGAGAGCAATGGCTGTCTTCAGCGTGCCATCCCAGCCCCAGCTCCACCCCATGCCTCCAAGCCTGCTCCATTTTGGGTAACAGCCTAGGCTTGGTAATGGGTCATCAAGGACCTGTTTTAAATGTATGAAAAGCATCTTGTTTTAAATTAACGAAAAAGTCTTTACCATACAGACCTCCGGCCCCTCACTACCACTCCCCGACTCTTTAATTCCTAAGGCCCAGACAGTGGAGGAGTCAGAGGGGCAGGACGGTGCAGAGGCTGTCGGCAGTGCTGACTCCAGACCCCAGGGGCTGCTTTCCTCCTGGAAAACACTTGTGCAAGCAGAAGAATTCTTCCTGTTGGCTGTGTAATGATCTGCCCAAGACGACTTTTGGATTAAGAAGAGAGTATCTGTCCCACATACCTCCCACTCAGACACACACACTCTCACGTAGCACACACATACCTCTGCATACACCACACTCCACATACTCCCACCACAACACCACAGACACACACATCACAATAAACACAGCACCCACACATTGCATACACACACAGACATACCACACACACCACATACAGAGCACACACCACACACATACACCATACACATACCCACGGATAAATACGCCACACACACATTATACACAGACACACACCACACACAGGACATATACACACAAACACACCACACACACCACACACACCACACACCACATACACATACCATACACGTATTATACATACACACACAGCACACCACATACATACACACAGGTAAACACAGCACACACACATTGCATACATGCAAAAACATACCACACACACAAACACACCACACACACACACCACACACATACACACACACCACACCACATATACCACATACATATCCACAGATACACACATTATACACACACACACACGACATATATACACAGACACACCAAACACACACACCACACATACTACATACATACCGCACACCATATACACACACCACATACATACCCACAGCTAAACACACCACACACACATTATACACACAGGCACACAACACACACATTACATATACACACAGACACACTGCATACACACACCACACACACCACATGCATGCACAGATAAACACAGCACACACACATTATACACAGACACACCACATACACACAGCACTCACACACACAAACACAGGCCCCCATGCTCTCCTGCAGCTGGAACCTTTGGCCCAGCCCAGGCCCTCCCCATCCCTGACCTCCTCCACACTGGGCTGCAGACCTTGGGAGCAAGTACTTCCTCTCCTCACTCTGGTGACCAAACTGCCTCTGAGCATCTCATATAATGTTTCAGCGCTTCTCCCCGCACATCCCTGAACCACTTCAGACTTCCCTTTTCCCTCTTCTTGGTACTCCCCACTACAGGCAATACTACTGCTAATAGCAAATTCTCCAGGGAAGTTTATTGCCAAGCCTGGACTGTATCCTCAGTGAGGGAAGATACCCTGTCACACTGACCCTTGTGCTTCCAGGGCCCGGTACTTGCAGAAGGACCAGAGCCCCAGGCATCTTCCTCTGAATCCTCCCTGCTCCCCTTCAGAGGCCTCCTCACCCACCTCGGATGTGAGAACTGACTCACCTCCTGACTCCCAACTTTATCCCCACCCCGAATACAGGAACTCCCCCACCCTTCCTACTGGAGATCCTGCTGGAGGCCGTTAGACACAGCACCCCATTCTCTCCCGAGCCAAGCACCCCCATATCTTCCCCTGTCCAGGGGAGTCCCACCACAGACTCCTGAGGAATTTGAAGCCCAGAGCCAGCTCTCTTCATCATGGAACCCCACAGAGACTCCCTACACCTTTAAGAACATGCAGGCTCTCTTTCCAGACTTAAGAAAGCTTCTATGGCCTGAATCACCAGGTTTCTGCCAGCACCAGAGCACCTTAAAAGACAGAGAAAGGGGCTATCAGGCTAGGTTCCCTATAGAAACCCCGCAGATATTCCAGCAAAGCATACATCAAAACAAGCAGCTGAGTGTATTAGAGAAATTCCCAGTTTCTAACAGATTAATGTTGCTAAGTAATCTAAGCTTAGTCCACCAGCTCCATATCTCTTCAGCCCACATTCTGAAGACATGTCGTTTCACCCGTTTATTCTTACCCCATCAAAATATGCCACTTTCTTACTGTGGGTCAGGCATCTTGGTTTGGACTGGGGATGCATGGACAGACTAAACACAATCCCCTACAGGGTTTGAAGTCTCATGTGGGAGACCCAGCTCTGCCCAGAAAGCCTTAGGTCAGCCTGATTGATACAGATAGAAGGACAAGGAGCCCACGAGACACCCCACCCAGGACTCTGACCTAACTCAGTGGGGAGGGGAAGGAGACTGGAAGGCCAAGTAAGTACCCAAGATTTAAATCTTGGAGGATGGATAAAATGAAGCCATACCATCCAAATGTAGGAGGACATTAAAGACAGTATATGGAGGAAAATACATGAAGAGGCAGAGGCAAGAATAACAAAACTTTGGGGAGAAATTGAAAGAAATTTGAGGGAGGGTTTGGTTGAGGGAGTCAGAGGGGGTTAAAACTGAAGCAACAGACCAGAGCCTGCTGATGAAAGGACACGTGTGTCCTGCCAGAGTTTGTGTATAGGAAATCACCTTAACAGCAGGGAGATGGGGTTGAGCTGAGACTACCGGAGGGAAGATCGGTTATGAGGCTGCTTCTTTCATGTTGATGGGAAATGCTGAGGCCCCACAAATGACAAAAAGGAAGCACATGAAGAGGAAGACTTGCTAGCACTCCAGGTCCTGGTAACATAGGTGTTTAGGAGGGAAGGGAAAATGTGAAATTACTCTCAGATCTCGATTTAGATTACTGGTGAATGCTGATGCTGTCAGAACAGAAATCAGTGGTGGCGGAGACAGAGATAATGAGGGAAAGGAGGGGGAGGCCCATTCAGACCAATTCTCAACTGGTAGGGTTCGGGAGACTTCAGTCCACGCTGGGATGGGCCATCGGTTCATGGATGTTCATGAGCAGGAGAGGGATCAGGGCCGAATGAACACGTGGGAGTCCCAAGCATGAATCCAAGGATGAGTCACAGGAGAGAGTATGTAAGAGGGAAGAGAAAGGGGCTGAGAATAGGACAGTGGAGAACATTGAAGGGGCAGGAATAGGTGAGTCAAAGGGTGTGAAGGGTGGCCAAAAATGAGAGGGAGCGGGGAAAGTAAAAGAGAGGGGGAAGACCTCCCAGCGTTTCCCAAGATGAGTGTATAGCAGGGTCACAAACCCACAGGCTGGAAAGCAGAGAGTGTACTTGAGTATACTTGTACACTCAAGAAAGAGAGAAAGAGAAGAGAGTGAATGTACTTAAAAGAGAGAGTGCACTTGTACTCAGCAAGACTGTTTCTATTCCAGGGATGGTGGTGGGAAAATTACGGTGCAGTAACAATGAAAAGTTAAATGAGGATGTCAAGGCCCAAAAAAAGAAAATACAGCTTTTTCCAAAAGCTTGATTTTTCAAGAGTTGGAAAGCAGCTAAAAAGGATTCATGTAAAGGAAACATTTCGCTTATTTTTAAAATGTCTTTGTGTTGAAGGGAGAAAGCCAAGACCTGCTCACAACTAACCGAGCAGGAGAGAGGAGCAGAAGCTGGACAGGACAGGCAGCCAGGAGAGCACATCCAGAGCTCAGAGAGGAGCCTCCCCCAGTTTACACCCCTGAGCTTTTCCCATCTGAGCTTCTCGAGTGCCCTGGAGACAGAGCCAGAGAGCTTGCATGACTCATGACACAACCCCAAGTCACCCAGCTACTAAATGGCTGGACAGAACTTCACCCCTAAACCTGTAAACTAGGAAGGGCATGCTTTTTCTTCCTGGTCCTGCGGTCTCCTGCTAATAGTACTGTCCCTTAGTAGCATTAAAACATATACACTACCACATGTAAAATAGATAGCCAGTGGGAATTTGTTGTATGACACAGGGAGCTCGACCCAGGGCTTTGTGACAACCTAGAGGAGTGGGATGGGGAGAGAAGTGGGAGAGAGATTAAAGAGGGAGAGGGCATATGTATACCTATGGCTGATTCGTGTTGATTTATGGCAGAAACCATCGAAATATTGTAAAGTGATTATCCTCCAATTAAAAATACAAAAAAAAAAATTTAAAAATAGTACTATCTCATCATCTGTCAGGGACCCTTGCCACCACACATCCCTCAAGACAACGCCACAACCTACTACCCATCTTTGTCTGTCTGAACCCATCATAGTGCCCAGCACTGAGAAAGCAGCTCAAGAGATGAATCTCAGTCCATTTTCATCACAGCCCCAGGGAATGAGTAAGAGCAGGAGCCACTCAAGCAGAGAAGACACCTTAGGGAAGTCAATGGCTTTGTCAGGACCAGAAACCAAAGTTTTCAGTTACCTTTGCTCCCCAGCTTGGGCCTAATACGGATGGAGGAAGGAGATGGCCAATCCTGACATAACATGTTCCTCAATAAACCCATCAGGAAAAGACTCTAATTTCCAGTGATCAAATGAAAAACAACTGAAGCAGGGCAAGTGAGTTGCCTCTCCCAAGACCACGCAGCCAGTAAATTACAAAGCTGAGTCACAAACCCATCGCTCCAGGGCTGATTCTGTCATCGCAGCACAGATGCAAATCCCCAAGCAGCAGTGCTGAGGGAAACAGCACCTTTGGATTTCCCACCCTGATTTATCCCATCACTGGTCACCTCCTCATCTGAAGGGCAAGCCGAGAACTGACTACATCCTCTGGCTGATTTACTAAGAGAATTTTCTGGAGCTCAGAATCATTATCTGGGCCTAAAAACCTCTTAGTCAGAGTCAACAGAGGCTGGGAAACTCTGGTTACTGTGTGGAGATCCCCAGAAATGATCCTGGCATCTCCAGGCCTTACTGAGGAGGATTCTCCAAGTACCCTGATGGCAGCCACCTGAGGTGGGCTTGGCCCACTGTGGGGAAGCCTCAGACACTCCACTCCCTCCTGCACATTGAGTCTGACCTCCTGACTCACACATTATACACCTATTAGCATAAATGATGTCATCTTAGGCCCCTACAGTTACTCCAGTCCTTTCCTTGTCCTGACCTGGGACTGTGCTGTGTAGTGAATTGTTTCCATCATCAAGGGCTTTGTAGTTAATAGATAGTTTAATAGCCATTAGGACCAGGTGGCCTCTATGTTCTGTTGATGCCCAAAGTTATGAAAACTTCCCTGACATAGGATTTCCCTGGTGGTTCAGCTGGTAAAGAATCCACCTGCATTGGGGGAGACCTGGGTTCGATCCCTGGATTGAGAAGATCCCCTGGCGAAGGGAAAGCTACCCACTCCAGTATTCTGGCCTGGAGAATTCCAAGGACTATACAGTCCATGGCGTCACAAAGAGTCAGACATGACTGAATGACTTTCCCTTTCCCTTTCCTGACATATTCCCAGCACCATGAGACCGTCCACCCATTCATCAAAGTTGACTTGGGAATACATGTCCTATTTCAAGCTCCCACCTCCATATGCTAGGTTAACTATGAAACTGTCCCAGTGGCCCCTCACTGGTGTGGAGAGCAGTCAGGAATGCTCCTGGATCATTGTCTATGCCATCCCACCTGGTGAGTCACTACATAATAAACAGATGCATTGATTGTATGGAACCGTCTGCCTCATTTTTTTTTTTTTTTTGTCTCAGGATGCCTTCTTAGTTCAGTGGGCACCTTTCATTCCCTCCATCTGCCAACACACACCCACTTCCACATGGAGGGAGAGATTTCTGGGCACAGCCCTCCTGCCACAGCCCTCCCCAGAAACCTCTCACAGTCTCCCAAAGGACCCAGATGTCACTGGAGATGGCAGCCCAAGTGTAGGTGGGACAGTGCGGGGGGGGGGGGGGGCAGGCAGAAGATACCTGGATGCCATTCAGAACAATGCCAGCTCAAGCTGCTGCCCCAGACCAGCCTACAGGGAAGGCGGGCACCAGCCAGCCCAGCCAGCCTCACTGACTTAACAGGTGACTCCAAGGTGGGAGAAGAGGAGGAGAAAACCACCACCAGAGGACTGGCTCCCATGGGTCCCTGTCATTAAAAGGGGCCCAGAGAGACAGTACAGACACACTAGAGACCAGAATCTCCTAGAATTTTGTGCTAAGCTCACTCTTGTACATGGATGCATGAGGCTTACGGCTCCCCTCCTCCTGGCAGCTCTGGCTGCAGCGCTAGAACGTGCCCGTGAGCATGGCCCTTCCCCCACACGCATCCTTATGGCCTCTAGAAGACTCCTGCTGTGCACCCCTCTTCCCTTCTTGGTAGAGGTGCTTCCCTCGAGTTCCTCTCTGCAGCCCACTCCTGCCTCCCAGCTGGTGCTCCACACAAGGACCTGTGCCCACCAATCAGAGGAAGCCAAGCACCCTCTGTCTCTGGCTTGCCCCCTGTCTCTACCACTCCGGCATTCTTTCCAGCTCCAGTGATCCACACAATCTCCCATCTCCCCAGACTCTTACACCTCTACTTGTCCCTTTTGCAGCCCACTCTTTGACCCCCCCCCCCGCCCTCACCAACCCCTCTTGTCCAGTCTTCCAGTGCTGGCCTGTTCATCTCTCCACATCAATGGATTTCCTCAGAGCAGCCTTACTGAAGCCCCAGAATGGTTTAGGTTTCTATTTTCCATTTTATTGCCTCCTTACTTTTCCTTTCTAGCACCATGTAATGTAATGAAATGAACTATAATGAAATGCAATGAAGTCATTGTTTGTGTAACTATGTTAATTCCTCCAAATCTTTTATGGATTATCAGCTTCCCCCAAAACAAAGACTGTCTATCTTCCTTGAAGCCATAGCCTCAGCTCCTAACACAGTCTCTGGTGTATAATATGTGCTTCAGTCTCGCGGCTGAAAAAATGAAGGAAGGGAGGCCAGGGGCCTCATATCACATAATAATCAGAACTAGTCCTGACGCATCACTACAACCAGGTCCTATCTCTTCCATTTTAATTGTGAAACTCCAACATTTAACAAGATTTGGAAGAGAATCCGAGAACAATTCCATATTCATAGGGTTGCTATGAGTCGTCTAGGTCTACTCATCCTAGGGAGGTCATCCTAGGGAGGATGACAGACAGCAGGGTTTGATTTCGATATCAGAACGTGTATCTGCTGGATCCTGGTGTGAGATTTCTCTCCCATCTGTCCACACCCATGCTCCTGAGATTAGCGGTCCGGGGACTCCAGGCAGCGCCCGTTGGATCTGGTGCATGAGCTTGGCCATACTTGTCACAGTCACAGTTCCCGCCTCTGCAGGCGACCCAGAGGCTGCCTGTGCCCCAGGATCAGTGGGTTATAAGTTCTTCCTCTCCCTCCTGCCCCAACCCCGGGAAGGTTAGTGACTGGGGGTGTGAGTGAAGGAAAGATGAGAAGTAGAAAAGAATGGAAGGGAAGGAACACTGGGATTCCTACGTTTAGGAGCCGGGGAGAGGCAAGCTTTATGCAAGAGTCATGCACTGGAGCAGAACAGAGAAAAAGGGTGTTCTTGCCTGGAAGCAGAGCAAGGCAAAGGAAAGGGAGGAAGCTCTGTATTAAATCGTAGGAGACAGATGACGGTAGGTAGGATTAGAAATGTTCATCATGTCCACTCTCAGTAACACTTTCGATTTAAAATCCTTTCATGGGATTCCCCATTTCCCACCACAAGACTCCCACTTCCTAGCCTGACATCCAAGGTACGCATGGTCTGGATCCAGGCTGCTTTTCACATCTAATTTCCCCAGACTCCCCTTCTTGCCTCCTCCACATCAGGCAAAATGAACTACTTCCCATGCCACGACTTTCCTTTTCCTGGACACCTTTCCAACCCCTCACCTGTCCAGGCCTGACATGCTTGCGTCTGAGCTGCCTTCTGCAGCCCTCCCCCAACACCCCCATCCCCACCCTGGGAAAGTGGTGCCTGCCCTGCCTCCTTCTCTCAGCTTCCCTCCTTCCAGCTCCCAGCATGGGCCGGTTCTATCTGCGTTCCCAGACTGTACGTTCCTGAGGCAAGATCTAATTCTCATTCATTCCTAGTGTCTCGGCAATGTACATACAGTGGTGCTTAATCAGTAGTCGGAAAGAGGAAATGTATTTCCATCCACCTTCACCCACTATGAGCCCCAACCATATCACGCTCCTGCCCGCCTCCTCATACACAACCTGGAACCACCCCAGCCCCACCCCAGGGAACACCAGATACCCTTCAGCTCCTCCCAAACACCTCTGGCACCTTTCACACCAGTGGGAGGACAGATGTTTTGATTTTCTGGATAAACAGATGGATGTGTTTATAGCTGTAGGATCCCCTTCAGGGCCTGAGAACAAGTTTTAAGGCACCAAATCCATCAAGGAAGCACAGATCCAGCATTCTGGATAAGTGTCTTTGTCCAGGCTTCAGTTCCAATGCATGAAACAGTCAAATCTCTAGGGGGAACATCTGCCTGAGGCTTACTCCCAGGCATAAACACAGGAACAGAACATCCAGACTCCTAAATGTAGGTATGGGTGCAAGGGGGTGGTGTCCACACAGTAAAATTTGCCTTGTGAGCCAGCCCGCCAACCTTCTCTTAAGAAAGAAGTTGGATTCCTCAGCAAAGGCAGGCCACCCTAAGGGTCTCCATGGTACGGGGGCCGAGGGAAGGAGGGTTGTGTTACAAATAAAGCCACTCCGCTGCCCCAAATCAAGATCTGTCCTAGAAAATGGTCAAGGTGGAGCAGGCAAAGAGCTGG
Organism: Aepyceros melampus; assembly: GCA_006408695.1. Classification (NCBI taxonomy): domain Eukaryota; kingdom Metazoa; phylum Chordata; class Mammalia; order Artiodactyla; family Bovidae; genus Aepyceros; species Aepyceros melampus. Next base: position 47,475 of record SJXQ01003191.1, read on the forward strand.
CTCATTGGAAAAGACCCTGATGCTGGAAAAGATTGAGGGCAGGAGGAGAAGCTGGAGACAGAGGATGAGATGGTTGGATGGCATCACCAGTTTGATGGACTTGAGTCTGAGTGAACTCCAGGAGATAGTGGAGGACAGGGAAGTCTGGCATGCTGCAGTTCCTGGGGCTGCAAAGAGTCAGACACAACTAAGTGACTGAAACAACAACTTTGCCATGTTGTAATTTAGGGATTTGTGCTGGCAACTGCTCTGCCATCCTCAGTACCTGGCATTAAGGTCATTCTGTCACCTTCATCACTGTTCCAACCATAGAAGTAAGGAAGCTACATGGCTTGGAGGCTTCCTGTGGCTCCTTCTCTTGTACTACCAAGTGACATGTGTTGATGGAAGAACTCAGTCTCATGGCCACACCTAACTGCAAGGGCTGGGGAATGTCTGACACTCCAGTTTATTCCAGCTCTCCCGCTTCCTCCTGACTCCCAAACCCTGAGCTGAGGGCACAGTTATCATTGTACTTCTGAAATAGCCTGGCCACATGGGAGCCGTGAGAATTCCTTCTGCTGAGATCAGAGGCAAGAGGACCAGATTTTTGTTTTCTTTGTGGACTTGTTCTGTGGCTCCCTGGAAACCAGGAACAGAAAAATAGAGTCTTTTACTTTAAGTCTGGAGAAAGCTTTCTGAAATTGCACATATCTTTTTCCCTCTGGGCCCTACCTAATGTCCACTAACCCCTCCAATATCAAAATGTTGAAAGATACTCTAATGGTTCTTTTATGTGTCAGCTTGGTTGGATCACGGTGCCAAGATATGGGCTCAAATATTAGGGTATTTTGATGAGATTAACATTTAAATTGGTAGACTTTGAGCAGATTGCCCTCCATTTATGGGTGGGCCTCATCCAGTCAGGTGAAGGCCAGAATAGAACAAAACACCAACTTCCCCTAAGCAAGATGGAACTCTGCCAGCAGATGGCTTTCAGACTTGAACTACAACATTAGCTGTTTCCTGGGTCTTCAACTTTTAGATTTAAACTATCGATTTTGGTCTTGCCAGCCTCTATAATCTTGTGAGACAATGCCTTAAAATAAAGAAATAAATATACACACACGATTAGTTCTGTTTTCCCTAGAGACTCCTGAATAATAAGGCACTGGTTAGTTAAGACTACAGAAACTTAAGCTGCCCTGGGGGGTCCAGTGATTAACAACCTGCCTGCCAAGGCATGGGCCAGGGATCAACCCTGGTCCAGGAAGATCCCACATGCTGCAGAACAGCTAAGCCCATGCGCCCAGCTACAGAGCCAGCGTGCGGCAGCTGAACTGCTGAAGCCTGCATGCCTGGAGTTCACGCTCTGCATCAAGAAAAGGCACTGCAGTGAGAAGCCTGCACACTGCCACCAGAGAGTAGCCCCCACACGCTGCAACTGGACGAAGCCCACAGACAGCAAGGAAGACTCGGTGTAGCTATAAATAAATAAGTACATCTTTCAAGAAATAGACTACAGCAACTTAATGCTACAGAGGTCTAACATTTCTTATAAACTGGAATTTATATTGAAGCCGAGATTTGGGGTTGATAGCAGACTCTGGAACCAGAGAGCCCACATCTGAAACAAGTTCTGCTACCTACTAACTGTGTGATCACAGGTCAGTTTCTCAACCTGCATTTGTCTTAGTTTCTCATCGTGAAGTGAGGGTATTAATAGCACCTATCTCTTTGGGTTGTTATGAGGATTAAATAACATTAAAATTTATAAAGCTCTCAGAACAGTGCTTGGCGCATATTAATGCCTGTATTTGTTAAAGTAGAATTGGAGTTTTTAAAATTCCACTCCATTGCTTTGTCTGTCACCTCCCTGTATAGGCCTAGATGAATGACCAAGGACACCAGGAGAATGTAGTAGAGCCCACCAGAGCTGGGCAGAGAAGACCAAACAGGAGAACCACAGCAGTCAGAGTAAGATGGCCTTATAGATACAACTTACATCTCTGACTTGGATGAGTCAGCTCTATGCCAGAGAACCTGGGTCACTTCCTCCCTTTGGAGCGTCTGCTACCTCTCCAGCCCAGGCCACAGGTGGAGGGGAAAAGGAAAAAGATATTCAGCACAGGTCGGACAGGAAGGGATGTTTAAGTCAGTGTCCTGGTAGAAAGCAGATGGCACACACAGAAGAGATTTTTTAAGAAACTCTTGAATGAAAAATTAATAATATTTTACAGAAGTGCAAGTAAGAACGTGCAGTAGCAGGAAGCCATTACCATCCCTCAAACAGAGGGATGGCAAGGAAATGGCCTTTCCTGAGATCAGTCAGGAGATGGAACCGGGGCCACCAGGCAGGAGCCAGAGTCTCAGAGGAACACGGCCATTGCCACACCAGGCTGTGCTCAAGACCTGTGGCCACAAGACAAACTATTCCAAAACCTACTGACTTCAACTAACATCATTTCTCATCTCATGGTTGCTGTGGGCCAGGAGTCTGGGATAGCTGAGTTGGTCTTCCTCTCAGCATCTCTGACAAGGCTGACAGTGAAGGCATTGTCGAGGCTGCAGTCACTTCAAGCCTCAGCTGCAGAAGGATCCACTCCAAAGCTCAGTCACGTGGTCATTGGCAAGATTCAGTTCCTCATATATAGTTGGACTGAGGGGCTTTACTCCTCCCTGACTGAGGCTAAAGCTGCCACATGGACATCCCCATTAAGCAGCTCACATCACAGCCACTGATTTCATCAGGGCAAGCAAGCTGAGAAGATCCAGAGAGAGTGTGGGTATATAAACAGGACAAGAGTCACAGCCTGTTATAACCTAATCTCAGAGTGATAGTCCATTCACTTTTGCCACTTTCTGGTTGTTAGAAGTGAATCACTAGGCCCTGTTCATGCTCAAGCAGAGAGAATTACACAAGGGCATGAGTATTGGAACATTGAGGCCACTGGGGAGCATCTTATAAGTATAAGAAGGGAGGGAGCAGAACAAATGCCTTGACCTCTCTCTTCCCATCAATGTCTCTTACTGGCCAAACAAAGCTAGAAGCTAGATGGTAAGGGAGCCCAGGTAATACATGCCACTAAGTTCATCTTTCCAGACAAAGCAGAGATGGACAGAGAACAGATCTGAGGCAGGGAGAGGAGGGAAGGATGATGGACAGGGAATAACCAGGACCTGAGAAAAGACACAGACTGGCAAACTGAGAGCCACATGGAAATCAGATAGAAGACAAGACACCACAGAGAACAGACCCTCACCCAGACACATGAGGTGTGTCTCCTTTCTTTAACATTCATATCCAAATCTTTCCAAAGTGCTATAAAGTGGGGTAACATTGAACCTGGGCTCTTATATAAAATAACAAAAGTTTTCTGTAGAACAAATATGCCATCTCATTTCATTCACTCCCGCTTATGTCAGTGCCTGCCTCTTTAATTCCTGAGGCTAGGAGGAGGACTGGGAGAGGAAAAAGGCTGAGCGGTGACATTTGCAGAGACCCTGCTCTGTGACAGCTCTAGTGTTGTTGCCAAAATTCTGATTTCCTCTTAGAAAAAACATGTGCAAATATTATAGTTTGCTTCTGTTGGCTTTTTTAATGTGCTCATTGAGCTTGTTTGGGATCTAGAGGCGAAGCTTCTCCGGTAGTATACACATGGACACACACACACCCCAGGGCACTGATGCAGTCAATGCTTCCCACTCCATCAGCCCTCCATCCCAGTTAAGAGCACCACCACCGTCAAGGCTCCCAGACCGGACCCTCAGGCAGGCACGTAGTTATCAAGTCCTATCTCTGCATTAATTCAGTGCATCCTTCTTCACCTACTGCCCACCATTAGGTGCCAGATAATGTTAAATATCAAATCATACAAGGAGTTAGTTGGGGAGCCCTTACTTGAACTCCCATTCCCACCCTCTATGTCTGGAGATCAGCTGCCTGTGTGTGACAGTCCTCTTAGCTGGAGGCAAGTTCAGTTCAGTCGCTCAGTCGTGTCTGACTCTTTGCGACCCCATGAATCGCAGCACGCCAGGCCTCCCTGTCCATCACCAACTCCCGGAGTTCATCCAAACTCACGTCCATCGAGTCGGTGATGCCATCCAGCCATCTCATCCTCTGTCGTCCCCTTCTCCTCCTGCCCTCAATCCCTCCCAGCATCAGAGTCTTTTCCAATGAGTCAACTCTTCGCATGAGGTGGCCAAAGTACTGGAGTTTCAGCTTTAGCATCATTCCTTCCAAAGAACACCCAGGACTGATCTCCTTTAGAATGGACTGGTTGGATCTCCTTGCAGTCCCAGGGACTCTCAAGAGTCTTCTCCAACACCACAGTTCAAAAGCATCAATTCTTCAGCACTCAGCCTTCTTCACAGTCCAACTCTCACATCCATACATGACCACAGGAAAAACCATAGCCTTGACTAGACGGACCTTTGTTGGCAAAGTAATGTCTCTGCTTTTGAATATGCTATCTAGGTTGGTCATAACTTTTCTTCCAAGGAGTAAGCGTCTTTTAATTTCATGGCTGCAGTCACCATCTGCACTGATTTTGGAGCCCCCAAAAATAAAATCTGGCACTGTTTCCCCTGTTTCCCCATCTATTTCCCATGAAGTGATGGGACTGGATGCCATGATCTTCGTTTTCTGAATGTTGAGCTTTAAGCCAACTGTTTCACTCTCCTCTTTCACTTTCATCAAGAGGCTTTTTAGCTCCTCTTCACTTTCTGCCATAAGGGTGATGTCATCTGCATATCTGATATTTCTCCCGGCAATCTTGATTCCAGCTTGTGCTTCTTCCAGCCCAGCGTTTCTCATGATGTACTCTGCATATAAGTTCAATAAGCAGGGTGACAACATACAGCCTTGATGTACTCCTTTCCTATTTGGAACCAGTCTGTTGTTCCATGTCCAGTTCTAATTGTTACTTCCTGACCGGAGGCAAAGGATGGATGGAATAGCCTGAAAAGTCTCCCTCCTCGCACCTATCATGTCCCACTCCATTCGTTTTCTCTTCCTTTATGCCCTGAAGAGATTAATGCCCTGAGCCCAAGCAGACAAATCACTCTCACATCAAAAGCTCCCTGACACTCCCTTTTCCCCCTGATCTTCAGAGCAGCTGTGAGGAGGAAAAACCTTCGAGGCCTCTGGGACTCCTGAGAGGTAAGACCAACTTGATGTAGAACCACAGATTGACATCCAGTATCCTATTCCTCAGGCTTCCCTGGTGGCTCAGACAGTAAAGAATCCACCTGTGATGCAGGAGACCCAGATTTGATCCCCGGATTTGATCCCTGGATTGGGAAGATCCCATGGAGAAGGAAATGGCAACCCACTCCAGTATTTTACTTGGAGAATCGCATGAGCAGAGGAACCTGACAAGCTACAGTCCATGGGGTCACAAAGGGTTGGATATGACTGAGCAGCTAAGCACACACATTTCTCCGTCCATCAGCCCCTCGACACTCCAGTTCTCCTTGGCCTTGATTGATTAAGCCTTAGCACCAGCCTAAGCCTTAGCACAAGCCTTGGCCTTGATTGATTAAGCTCTTAGCACCAGTCTGAACCAAACCTACCCAGAAAGATGAAACCTCTGCAAGGTATGAGAATTCCATACATCCCCATAGAAATGCATTGTCTACAAATGCTTAGCCATATGTTACTTCATTTAATCTCCATTACCGTCCTGCAAAGAGGAGTCATGTAACTCCTAGATAACAAATGAAAATCTTACAGTTTTCAGTATCTGATAGTAGTATACTGTCCTGTGTATGTGACGAAAGTGAAAGTGTTGGTCACTCACTCATGTCCAAGTCTTTGCGACCCCATGGACTGTAGCCCGCCAGGTTCCTCTGTCCATGGAATTCTCTAGGCAAGAATACTGGAATGGGTTGCCGTTTCCTCTCCAGGGGATCTCCCTGACCCAGAGATCAAAACCCTATCTCTTGTGTTTCCTGCATTGCAAGCAAATTCTTACTGTCTGAACCCTGTATGTGACAAAGCCAGAACTCAATATGTAGGCCTTTTAAATCCCAGCTTAGGGAAGGAAGAAACCTCAGCTCCAAAAGAGAAGCTTCTTCAGAATTATCTGGATACCTGGATTATTCACACCATGGACCAATTCTCCATTTGAGGGGAGAAACTAGTCCCAATTTCAGTCAATGTATGGAGCCGCAGAAACAGGGCGTCCCACTGATTAGGCCTGAAGATGGAGGTTGATAGGGGCCCAGATGAAGCAGGGAGAAGGCCTCCTGAGGGAAGATAACTTCAAGAACTGGGGACTCCTTCAGAGAAGGCACATAAGCCTGCAAATCTATCTCCTCAAGAGCAAAAAGGAACTATGAACTTAGCCCCCAAGTGTCCTGGGGGTGGCCTCTCAGGGAAAAAGCTCACTCAGTCTGGGGAAGTCTTCAAGCCCTGCTCTGAGTCCTCCATGAATGGAGAAGGCAGATGGGATTTCAGAGCCCCAGGATTCCCCCTGGAGAGACGCCAGGACTCCAGTTCCACTAGCACCCTCGGCAGACACATTCCAGAATTGCCCCAAACTGTCTCTGCCTCCCATCCCTGCCTTTCCAGAGGTGTAACCCCAGAGAGCAAGTGGGATGGAAAAGGAGGGAGGGAGGAAAGAGATGGCTGGAAGTCAAGAGGGAGAGGATCTCCTTGTTAGGATGCCAGGCAAGAGCCTTGTTGACTTAGCAGGTGACACTCTGGGGACGTGGGGGAGGAGGGTGCGGATGTCACACCCCTCTGAGCTTGATTCCCATTGGCTCTCGAGATCCTTAAAAGGGTCCTGCAGTCTCAGTAGCAGCATCCTCCGACCCTCAGAGGCTTCTGTGGTTACAGTCTCTCCTCAACCCAAGGCATGAGACGCATGACTCTCCTCCTCCTGGCAGCTATGGTCGGGACCCTGGTCTCTGCCCGTGATATGGCCCTTCCCTTGCACCCCACCAGAGCCCTCGGTGTGCAAGGCCACCCTCACTCCTGTCTTCCCGCCTCTCTTTCTCTCCCCGTGCTGTCCCATCTGCTGGTCTCTGCAACTGACTCCCGCCCCCTGCTCTTCACAAGCAGCCTCTTCACCCCACTGATTAGGGAGTCAGGAACGGCTCGGCCCTGCCTGCTCGCCTGGCCCATCACCTCACACACCATCCTCCACCCACTCTGCTCCACCACCCTGGCCTTCTTGCAAGGCCTCTGAGCCACTGCATATGCCTGGGCAGGCTGTCCCCTGCACGGGAGTGCTGGGCTGGGGGTGGTGGGGCCTGAAATCTGGCCCACATTCCACTCGCCCAGCAGGGCGCGCCCTATTCTCAGTCATGCCTCCCAGGATGCCTTTGCCAACCCCACAAGTATTGTTCAGGCCAGGACGACCCTGCCATTCCTGAAACGTCAGGACCTGCTTTCTTGCTCTTCCCTCTGCCTGGACTGCTTCTCCTCCCCTTGTCCCTTCCCCTAGCTGACTCAGTATCGCCTGGCCAAAGCTTTTGTTACCTATCAAATCTCAGTTGAGGTATCAGTTCCTCAAAGGTGTCTTCCATGGACATGGAGAATAAATTAGACCCCATTTGCCCTTATTGCCCCCTGTTGTACCTGCCCTTCTAGCATGATCACCCTGGGGATTAAGTAATTACATAATAGACTGCACTCTGTCAGGCAGGGTCTGTCTTCTTCAGCACTGAACTCCCTTCAATTAGCAGAGAGCTTTGCATAAATATGTTGAAAGACTAAAGGAATGGGGGGTCCAACCTCAGAAGTCACCAGGCCATGCACTGTCCCTCTCCACTACAGAGGAGCCTGAGTCCCTCCAACCTTGGCCAGCTCCCCAACAGGGATCTCAGGGAAACTCATAGGCCAGGAGTAAGTCAGAGGGCAATTTTTAGTTGTTGCTGTTGTTAAATTTTGATAAAGCTTTACAGAAAAAAAATTCATCAGAATTTTAAAAAATAAAAAATATTTTAAAGTAAAACAATAATGTAAAATAATACTAATAATTATAAAAATAATATAATAGTACATATTTTGTTTATCTTAGAGAAATTGTATTGCTTACGATTATTTAGCAGCCTGTTGTGTGTGTTTAGTCACTCAGTCGTGTCCGACTCTTTGCAATCCCATGGACTGTAGCCCGCCAGGCTTCTCTGTCCATGGGGATTCTCCAGGAAAGAATACTGGAGTGGGTAGCCTTTCCCTTCTCCAGGGGATTGTCCCAACCCACTGATCGAACCCAGGTCTCCCGCATTGCAGGTGGATTCTTTACCATCTGAGCCACCAGAGAAGCCCAAGAATACTGGAATAGGTAGCCTATCCCTTCTCCAGGGGATCTTCCCAACCCAGGAACCGAACCGGGGTCTCCTGCATTGCAAGCAGATTCTTTACCATCTGAGCTACTAAGAAAGCCCACAAACACCCAAGCATGGCACTACAGATCTAAAGAAAGATTTGATGATAATTGAGTCTTTACTCAAAACCTTAAGACCATATTCAGTCTAAAAGAAATTTCCCTAAAAGGAATCAAAAGCTGATTATAGGAGCCCTAACTGGAGATTAAATGAGTAATTCCTTTCTCTTTGCAACTTCAGTCTTGTAAAGCTTGCTTTGTACATTAATGTCAACAATTACCTCAGAAATCTTTGACGTGATGGTAGCTGAATACACAATGCTTGGTGGACATGGCTTTACAGACCGCGTGTCAGTCCCCTGTATGCAGCCTATAACATTCAGTTAAATGATGGAATGCTTGACCCACAGGACTAATTTTAAGTCTAGACTTTTTTTTCTTGATTTTTCAGTTCTACTAATTAGCAAATTCAATTTCAAAATAACAAATTATCAGGAATAACTACATGACCCTGCTGGATCATTCTTGAAAATTATGTAAAAAATAGCCTCAGAAATGATGGACAGGTTGAGGAGTACAGAGCCTGCTTCAAGAAACTGCGGAAGTTAATCATCAGAAAGAACACCTGGGTAGCCTAGTGATGGGGCAGAAGGCTGCGTTCAACCTGTCTCTCGTGTCCACAGGCATCCTGAGGGCTGATTGGGAATGGACGGAGGGTGACTCTAGGGGCAGGTTCAGTCCTCACTGTCATCTCTTTCCTCCGTTACAGAAAATGCTTCCTCTGCTCTTACCGAGGAACCCTTGATCAGTGAGTCCTTCTCTCCCTCGGGTCCCTGCCTGGGGGGAAGGTTAGGAGTTGGGGATGTCATCGGAAGCTGGGAGAGGAATCCAGGGGGAGGGGAGAAGGGTCTTGCTCTTGGTGTTGATGGGAGGAGTGTGAATTGAGGTGGGACAGGGGTAAGGACAAAACTAAGGCTAAGGATAACTAGGCAAGGAAAAGATTTTTTGTGAAAAAAGTGAAAAAAAAGATAAGGTTAAATAACAAGGGAAATATCCCCATGGTATTAACATCTTCACCCACAAACACCTCCCCTCACTGCCAGCTGCCTAGAGAGGTGCCTTCTAATCAACCTCACTCATTTCCAGTCCCGCGTTCCATTCTGCTCCTTCCTGTACCACCCACATCAGCTCAGCTGAACTTGTTTACATTCCCCACACCTGTCCCACCCATG
>SJXQ01003191.1:58019-114481 GCA_006408695.1 Aepyceros melampus
CCCACCCACCCTCCCATGAAAGAGAAGCTCTGTCCCTCAGCAAAACCTCTCCACTTTAGGAATTTGTCCAAGGATAATGTCTGGTCGAGGACAGGATTGGGGAAGAGGTGGGAGTGCTCTTTAAATGATGCGATCTTTCTGCTGATGTGATTCTTCTGCTCCAAAATTAGAACTCGGGTTAGATAAAGGTCTCTTGATAGCCCAAGGAATAAGAAGAAAAATACAAGAAAAAATTGAAGAAGGAAAGAAATTCATCGAAGGTGAGTGCATACCAACTCAAAGTCTTGTGAAACTGAGAAGACTCACCACTTGCCAGGGATGGGAGGTGGACCGGATATTGTCACCTGCCCCCCACACCTGAGTCCTGGCGATGTCACCACGCCTCCACACTGAAGCTGCCCCCATGCTGGGCCTTCACATGCCTCCAGCCTATCACCCACATTCAAACTGCCTGATATCAGCTTCCCCCTGGGGTCTGACTGCCAGACTTCCCACTGCACTGCCTGCTACTCTTCCTCTTGCTCCTGCCCAGGTCGGGGCAGGGTCAGGGATGGGCAGGTCCTTCAGCCTCTGCTGTCTCTAACCTCCATCCCTGATTCCTGGGTAAGGCCCTCCAAGGGCTCAATGAGGCTAGGAAGCAGGAGATGGAGTGGAGGAGGGTAGAGAGGGTGGAGCTGGTGCCCGGGACCCCTCAAACCTCATTCTTATCTCTACCTTCTTCTAGAGGGGCCTGAACTGGCACAAAGGATAAAGAAAAAATTCATTCCAGCAATATTGTTGCCTGGTTTTTGAGAAGCTGAAGAAATGGAGTCTCTGGACTTAACACCTTAAACAAACTTGTAGCCCATAGCAATTAAAGTGAAAGCATCCAACTTGCCCTTGCCAGTGCTCTGTGGGGTGGGCCCTAGGGCACAGGGGAAGCAAAGCCCGACGTGACCCGAGCTCCCAGTCCGTCACAGCCTGCCTTGGGGACACAGTCTGTGACAAGCCCTTTCATCCACCCTGACCCAGAGTTACACTCATGGGCCTTGTGCAAATCCAAATGCCACTCCAGTTCTGGTCTACCTCTTTGCTCTTCACTCATGGCTCCCAGTGACATTTGAGCATTTCCAAAACCTAAGCCAACCTCCAGAGAAGCAAGATTTATCATCCTGAAAAATAATTGAAGCCCAAACCATTGCTATTACAGCTATGTTCTGGCACTGTTGTCAAAAAACGCATCTCCCCTGCCGTACATTCATACTTTGTCCACTGGACCAAAGTGAATGGCAATGGCCAGTTAGATCAGATCAGTTAAATAATGAGCTTCTGCAGCAAAGGCTTGACCAAAAAGGCCAACTGAGTCCATCACAATTACCCACGTGCTCATCCTGTGTCTCCTCCTTCCCTGCATCGCAGTCCAAGGCTGCCTGTCACAGACGGACAGGAAAAGGCACGCATGACCACAGAAGAGAGAACCATCAGCTCTCCTCCCGCCTGCGCTCTCCCAAAGCCCAGTCCATAGCATGTCTTGGATCTAACACCCCCAGAGCCACTGATTCTAGACTAACCTTCTCCCCTGCCATCAGGTTCCCTCCCCTTCTATCCTGGGCATGAGGAGCATTCAAACCAGACCTTGTTGCTTTTGATTTTGTTTTGTCTGGGGGTTTTGCCACACTGAGTCTTCATTGCTGTATGTTGTTGGCTTTCTCTAGTTGCAGTGAGCAGGGGCTACTCTCTAGCTGCAGTGCTCAGGCTTAAATGCTCCGAGGCATGTGGGATCTTCCCGGACCAGGGGTCAAACTCGTGTTCCCTGCATTGGCAGACAGATTCTTAGCCACTGTACCACCAGGGACGTCCTAGACCCTGTTTTCAGAGAATCAAGCAATGTATTCTCTTATTCAGCCCTCCTACCTCCACCGCAGATCCTCCTTTTCCAAGAACACTGCCAAGGAAACAGAGGGGGACCCTCAGGAAGAGGAACCCTCGGAGCACCCATTATGATCAATGCTGGGTGCACAAGGCACGTCACACTCAAATAGCCTACCACCCTGTACCTGGGTTGACTGTTCCCCCAAAAGGCCTGCTGAAGTCCTAGTCCCTGGCCCCTCAGAAAGGGACCTTATTTGGAAACTGGATCCTTGCAGATGTAGTTAGTTAAGGTCCTGCTGGAGTAAGGTGAATCCCCAAACCAAAATGACCATGACCTTATAAGAAGGGAGGAACTTGGACACGGAGACACACAGAGGAAAGACAGCGTGAAGACACACGGGATAGACCGTCGAGTGGAAACAGAGGCAGGGGCTGAGAGATGCCTCAAGACAAGGGAGGCCAGGACTCCCCAGCAGACACCAGAAGCTCCAAGAGGCCACAAGAAAGGCGTCTCCTGGGACTTCCCTGGTGGCTTGTGCTCCTCGTGCAGGAGACACAGGTTCAGTCCCTGGTCAGGGAACTAAGATCCCCTATACCACACGCCCGAAAAAGAAAAAAGAAGAAAGGAATCTCCTGTACAGGTTTTGGAGGGAACATGGCCCTGATAACACCTTGATTTCAGACTTTTAGCTTCCAGAACTGTGAGACAATAAATTTATGTTGTTTTAAGTCATCCAGTTTATGCTATTTTATTATGGCCGCCCTAAGAAATTAACACACAACACCATTCTCAGATTCATCCACCATCAGGCTCCCTCCTCATCTTCTACCCAAACTTTCAGATCCTGTGGCCACCATCACCTGTTTCTCCCGCCTCCCAGCCCCTGGTAACCACAGTCTGCTTTGTTTTGTGCTGTTTCATTTTAGATTCTCCATCTGAGATCACACTGAATTTGCTCTTCTCTGTCAGATTTATTTCATAGCATAATGCCCTCAAGATCTATCCAAGCTGATGCAAACAGCAGTATTTCCCTTTTTTCTCATGGCTGAATAATATTCATATAATATAATATAATTATAATATAATATCCATATAATAAATAATGGGTTTTCTCATGTGGCTCAGTGGTAAAGAATCCACCTGCCAAGCAGGAGATGCAGGTTCAATTCCTGGGTCAGGAAAGTTCCCTGAGGAAGGAAACGGCAACCCACTCCGTATTCTTGTCTGGGAAATTCCATGGACAGAAGAGCCTGGCAGGCTACAGTCCATGGGGTCACAAAGAATTGGACGTGATTTAGAGATTAACAGCAGAACAGCATAATAAGTAATATTTATATAACACATACTTATATATATGTCCTGAATTTTCACCACACAGATTTTTCACCTCCTAGGTTAAATGTATCCTTAAGTATTTTATTCTGTTTGATTCTATTGTATACAGGATTGTTTTAATTTCTCTTTCTTACAATTTGTTCTAAAAGAATTTTTTAAATGAAGCTTTTAAAACCCCTTTACATATGTTAAAGCTGGCGTCTAGAAATTTTTATTCAGAGTTTAAATAATTGCAAAAAATATATTTTAACATCAACATGTAATCTAATGATTCACCCCCTACTGCCATCAAATCTTTGTTCAAATGTCACTTTTTCAAAAAGGACTTTCCTGGCTGGCGTGTCTAAAATTGCAACTTGCCCCCCATATAATCCCTACTTTGTTTTTATCTTTATCTTTCTTTTCAGGTTTCTGAGGTGTAGTTAAGATATTAAAAATTGCACATATTTCATGTATACATTGTGGTGAGTTTGGATGTAGACACGGACCCATGATACCACTACTGTAATCAATATAATCAACATATCCATCACCTCCACAAGATTTCTTGTGTCTCCTTGCTGTGTGTGTGTGTTAAGGACACTTAGCATCTTGGCATGAGATCTACCCTCTTAACGACACCATATTGTTAACTATTGGCATTAGTTTGTACAGCAAATCTCTCAAATTCATCCTCTAGCATTTCTCACTATCTAACATACTGTATAATTTACTTATTTGTCTGTTTCCTTCACTGGAACTGAAGCATCTCGAGGGCAGGGATTTCTGTTATTTTCACTGTTATATCCACAGGGCCTAAAACAATGCCTAGAATGTTCAGGCCCTTGATAAATGTTAGTTGAATGTTGAATGAATTCACCACTCCTGCCCACCTCTCCATTCTTATCCTGTGAAGTCAGTGCTCCATCCTGTTGTTTTATGCTGGTCTGAGTCTATCAATGGCGAATGCTGTGGCTGGACGAGCCCTTGCCATCCTTCAGCAATAACTGTCTGGAAACCTTGGCGGGGGCGGGGGAATGTATTATCTTCAGAACTGAAAACTACATGCCCCAGCTGAGACCACACACCATGTTCATGGCGGCAGGGTGGAAAACTCAGGCCTAGGGTTTTGCTTTTATTGAAATTGAGAAGTAGGCCTAGGGTTAAGGGCCCACTCTTTATTGGTGCATTTAAAATGTAAGGCAGGAGTTTAAAGTCTGGGAAGAAAGGGCTTTCCTGGCGGCTCAGTGGTGAAGAGTCTGCCTGCCAGTGCAGGCAACATGCACTTGATCCCTGATCCTGGAAGATCCCCCAGGCTGTGGATCAACTGGACCCATGCACCAGAACTACTGAGCCAGTGCTCTAGAGCCCAGGAGCCTCAACTACGGAAGCCTGAGTGCCCCCGAGCCCTCGCGCCACAAGAAGAGAAGCCACTGCAAGGAGAAGCCCACGCACCCCAACTAGAGAGCAGGCCCTGCCCCGCCACAACTAAAGAAAAGCCTGCACAGCCACAAAGACCAGCGCAGTCAAAACAAATTTAAAAGGTTTTTAATTAAAAAAATAAAGTATGGGTAAAGAAGAAGCAATGACCCTAAAGGCCATTTATCAAAACCAGCCAAGATCGCTAAAATAAAGGAGCCATTGGTGGGGGGTGGAGAGGTGGCTGGTTCTTTACCTAGTCTGTGGCTGGTAATTGTGTTTATTCAAAATAGTCATCTTCTCTTTTTTTTTCAAGATAGCCATCTTTGAAGTGGATGCCTCTCTCCAGAGGATGCCCTGACAATCAAGGAGTAAGTTAGGCACTTGTGTTACTGAACTAGGAATCAGATTCCTTTGCCCAGCGTGCAGCAAGCCAAATGCTGAGATACCAAGAGATTTGCAGCATAGAAAGGGTTCATTCACAAGGCAGCCAAGTGAGGAGAACAGATCTCAAATCTGCCTCCCGAAGGCAGAGGGCGTGGAATATTTAGAGAAGCAGGGTTGTCTGAGGTGTGGGCAAAAGTATTAGGAGGTAGGAAAAAGATGAGGTAATCCATATTCTGTGCAGGCATGTCTGAGTTACATGCTTCTTCACGGAATGCATGTTTGGAAAATAGCTATGTTAGCATGATCTGAGGATGGAGTTTCAGGCCCTCTGACATCAAAAGGTCATTCATTGGACACTTACGTGGACCTAGTTTGAGGGTCAGGGTCCCCATGACCTGGGTTACCTTTAGCCAGCTCAAACTGGACAAGAGCTGACTCCCAGTTCCTGAAAAACAATTTAAGCAATCATTACTATAGCAACCCATCTGTCATAGGTATTATCTATAGGCAGAAGAAAGGAGCCTTCTGATGTATTATCTAGGCTACATGAAGCTGGGAAGGTACGCAATTTTCGAAATAATTAAATCAAACTTAGTCAGTGAAGGCAGGTTACAGGACATTACTGATTAAACAAGTTTAAGGGATCTTATCTGATGACTGCCCTCAGTTTCACTTGCATTACAAAAAAAGAGAACACTGTCAGGACTAATGTTACACCTCTCTATTCTCAGAACGTGTTTTTTGCCTGTGTACTACCTTTTCACCAGACAGGTGAAGATGCAGGTTTATGTGAAAGTCATTCAGTATCCCTAATATGCAACAGGTAACAGATGCTTCTTTCCGTATATTAAAAGAAGGGGATTCCTGCAGTTCAGGCTCTTACCTGCACACACTTCTCCATTCCCCCACTGACAGTACCCACCCAGGCTCCTGTGATTCCTGTCATCCAGCACCCCAACACAACCCAGATCCTCCCTCCTCAAAAGAGGGCAGACCAACCATCTCTCATCCAAACATCAGTGCCCTTATAAGCACGGAAATCATGACAAAGCCTAATGAAGGGGAGCAGCTTCCCCAGACAGTTTCAGAAGAAACTTCAGCTGGGATAAAATCTTTTTCAACCCTGAAGACAATGGCAGTAGCAGTCCAAAATTTAATCTCCTTCCCTCTCCACAGGTCCCACATCTGTGGATTCAATTTGAGGCAGGAAGTAGAAGGGGCCCTTCCCAAGGAAAATGATTGGAGATCCATTCCATCCAGTGGATCGAAACTGCAAGAAGAGAACAGCAGGTCAATTAACGGAGGAGGCTGGGCCCTGCCCAGACCACATGTTTCTGATTCTCCAAGTCAGGAGACCTCCCTGACCACACATGTGCAGAAAGATTCCTGGAGGTCAAAGGGGAAGTGATGCCAAGGGGCGTTCTAACCACAGGCCTCTTCAGTAGAATCCGTCTAGGCTAAAAGTTACATCTGCCCACATGGAAGGATCCTGAGATATACCAAATATGGACTGAGAACCAGGCAAATCAAAATGATTGGTCAAAAGAAACCAGAAGAAATGCCCCGTATAAGTGACTCAAACTGCCACGAGGGCACAGCTCAGGGACTCTCCCTGAGTCTGCCCCTGTGTCTATCCACATACACTATACTCTTTTTCTCACTTAATAAATACTTTACTTGCTTCACTGCTTTCCATCTTTGTGGAAATTCTTTTCTGCTAAGTCAAAGGGCCAGGGCCCTTGTCACTGACACTGGTCTTATGGTTAGGATCTGGTGTTTTTACCACAGTGACCCAGCCTCAATCTCTGGCTGGTAACCCAAGCCCCACTCCAAGTTGCTGCAGGCCAAGGTTGCCCAAGATCATATCGACCACAAATTGAAAATATTCAGAAAAAAATTCCAGGAGGTTCCAAAAAGCAAAACTTGAATTTGCCCTGCCCTGGCAACTATTTATATAGCTTTTAACATTACATATATAATCATCTATATAGCATTTACATTGTATATACAGCTATATACATAACATTTACATTGTATGAGGTATTACAAGTAATCTAGAGATGATTTAAAGTATATGAGAAGATTACATAGGTTAGATGCAGATACTAGGCAATTTCATCCAAGAGACTTGAGAATTCAAGTTGGTAGGGGGAGAGGGGAGGCTGTCCTGGAACCAACCCCCGAGGATACCAAGGGAGGGTTACATAAGAAAAAAGAAGCAGACCACTCCTCCTTGTGGTACGGATCTGTACACTTGAACATTACTTTGGGTGGGGGCAGGGTGCAGTGCGTATTAAAAAATAGAGACATTACTTTGCCAACAAATGACCATCCAGCCAAAGCTATAGTTTTTCCAGTAGTCATATATGGATGCGAAAGTTGGATCATAAAGGAAGCTGAGCGCCGAAGAATTGATGCTTTTGAACTGTGGTTTTGGAGAAGACTCCTGAGAGCCCCTTGGACTGCAAGGAGATCCAACCAGTCAGTCCTAAAGGAAATCAGTCCTGAATATTCATTGAAAGGACTGATGCTGAAGCTGAAGCTCCAATACGTTGGCCACCTGATGTGAAGAGCCAACTCATACGAAAAGACCCTGACAATGGAAAAGATTGAGGGCAGGGGGAAAAGGGGGCGACAGAGGATGAGATAGTTGGATGGCATCACCGACTCGATGGACATAAGTTTGAGCCAGCTCTGGGAGCAGGTGATGGACAGGGAAGCCTGGCATGCTGCAGTCCATGGGGTCGCAAAGAGTCAGACACGACTGAGCAACTGAACTGAACTGAAATGAAGGTGCAGTGTCTATACATAGACAGTCTGTGGGACCAACCACTCAAAGTAGACGCAAACACATCTGTGTCCAAAAGGAAGGCTAAGCGTGACTTTCCACCTCCCTTCCCACCCTAACTTTCATGAAATGACAAAAAAATAATTATTTAATTAAAAATAGGCATCTTTCAGGTCTTCCCTGGTGGACCAGTGGCTAGAACTCTGCACTGTCAATGCAGGAGGCCCAAGTTCAGTCCTTGGTCAGGCAGCTAGATTCATATACCACAACTAAGAGTTCGCATGCCACAACTTAAAGAAAAGATCCCACATGTGTTGCAGTGAAAAAAGAAAAAAGAAGAATGAGTTTTTCTCTTTCCTTTTTCTGAGAACAAAGAGAATAAAGACATCAGTGAGCAAACCTGAACACTCCTCCTTTTTTACTTTCACTGAAAGACACTCAGTTGTGTCTAACTCTTTGCAACCCCATGGACCATCCAGTCCATGAAATTCTCCAGGCCCATACAGCCCATGGAATTCTCCAGGCCAGAATACTGGAGTGGGTAGCCTTTCCATTCTCCAGGGGAACTTCCCAACCTAGGGATCGAATCAGGGTCTCCTGCATTGCAGGCAGATTCCTTACCAACTGAGCTATCAGGGAAGCCCTTTTTACTTTAACTGCTCCTAACTCTATATATCTATAACTAAGTTTGCTTTTCTGACCCCTAACTCTGCAGGAGTTCCACTTCACACCTATTTTCCTTTGACTCTATGCTAAATACATCCTGTGTCTGGTGTTTACTCTTACAACACCCTTCCTCTTGTAGTTACATATCAGAGCCACCAAACTGCCAGACTCAATTACTGAGTTACTGGCACCAGTGCATGACTGTCTTTGGGACAATGCAACAGGAAGAAATGAAGATCCTAAACACCTCCTCATCGACTCCTGACCGCAAGCCTCATCTTACAGAAGCCCATAGGCGCCTCATGGGAAAGGGGGCACAGTTCTTTAGGCATGAGCC
This sequence comes from Aepyceros melampus, assembly GCA_006408695.1. Classification (NCBI taxonomy): domain Eukaryota; kingdom Metazoa; phylum Chordata; class Mammalia; order Artiodactyla; family Bovidae; genus Aepyceros; species Aepyceros melampus. The sequence goes on from SJXQ01003191.1 coordinate 66,783, forward strand.
TACTGCGTGCCCCTCTTCACTGGCTGAGAATTGAAACTACCTTTCTATTTTCTCCAAACTCTGTCTCCATATTTTCATTCAGCTTCTGTGAGTAGAGGAAGTCAAGATTTTGGCCAACAACAACTTCCACCCTAAATTTCATGAAAATGACCATACACAAAAAAAGTTAATTAAAATAGGCTTATTTCAGGACTTCCCTGGTGGTCCAGTGGCTAAAACTCTGCACCCTCAATACAAGAGGCCCGAGTTTGGTCCCTGGGCAGGGAACTAGATCCACATGCCACAATTAACTTTGCATGCTGCAACTAAAAAAAGGCAAAGATCCCACATGCTGCATCTAAGACCTGACACAGTCGAAGAAATAAAAATAAGTGTTTTAATATATAGACTTATTTCTGGGTGTGCCATTGTTTACCCAGTCTTATGGAAGTTTGAGTTCAGATATGAACATGGCAGCGGTGGCGGCGGGGAGGACCCACTCAGTAACACAAATCCAAATGTAAGGAGCAACAGTAAAGATACATCTACCAACCTCTTATCTCTGAAGTCAGTTGAATTGATTACAACAAGAAAAATAAAAGCAGGTGTGTAAATCCCATTGTGGATGAAAACAGAAAGTACTAACCCCAAATAACACTTTCTATGACAAACTTCTGCCAAGCCCAGTGAAGCTGGAACCAAACTGAGGGAAGATGCTGACAGTGTCCCTTAAGGACAGATCAGGGGCAGGCCTGGCAGAGGATGACTGCTCTGAAGTGCATGGTGCGCTCAGAGGAGCAGGATCACGGGCACTTTATTTATAAGGGGATCCACCATGTGTATAATGACTGCTCCTGAAAAAAAGAACTCAATGCCTAGAAAAGAAAAACATAATTGAAGACAGCGTTTCTTTAAAAATAAAGAAAACATGAATCTTGCTGGAAGGAGGGGGAAACGGGGAGCTGTTGAAGGGTTACAGCTGTGCAAGATGAGAAGGTGCTGGAGATGGGTATACAACATAAACATGCTTCACACCATCGGACTAGACACTTAACAATGATTTAGATGGTGTCCATTGAAAAAAACGCGCAACCTAAAACCGGAGAATTATGTTTTATTTCATGTACTTGCTGAGTACTTAGGTCTGTAAGTCAGCCTCTCAGATAGCTCTGAGGGGCTGTCCCAAAGAGGTAAGGAATGAGCCAAGATACATAGGAGTGTTTGAAAAACAAAATAGAACAACAAAAAATTATTGTTAATTAGAGAAAACCAGACATCTCAAGTTAATGAATTTAGTACTTTTTTATGAATAGGAAGATGGAAGAGTCTGGACTCACTGAAATAATTTCTTTGATATGCACCTTAACTCTCTAGGACCAGTATCCTGTTCTTGCCCCTCCAGAATCCTCTCTGGGTGCTCTGTTGGGGATAGCTGCAGTGACTGAAGGCTTGATGGCAGGCATCTATTTGTCTGCATCAGAGTTCCCTTGGGGCTCACCATTGAGCCAAGGCTGCTGTAATGGCTGATGGTTTGATGCCCGCAGCATCCTTTGCTGATCTGGCAGGCAGCATTCTTTGTCCTCATGGTAAATTCGGTGTTACAGGTATTTTACCATAATTTAAAATCTAAATTAAAAACTCAGACTTCACTGGTGGTCCAGTGGTTAAGAATCCACCTGCCAATGCAGGGTACACAGGTTGGATCCCTGGCTGGAGAAGATCCCGCATGGCTCAGAGCAACTAAGCCTGGGCACCGCAACTATTGGGCCTGGGATCTACAGCCTGTGCTCTGCAACAAGAGAAGCCACCTCAGTGAGAAGCCTGCATATCTCGACTAGAGAGTAGCCCCTGCTTACTGCAACTAAAGAGAGACCACACAGCAACGAAGACCCAGCACAGCCAAAAATAAAATAATAAATAAAATTTAAAACTTGAAGTTATAGAGTGAAAGGAAAAACGGATTCAAAACGGTCAGTGCTAAGACTGGCCTAGTAAAGTTCCTTATCTTCAAAAATAAAGAATCATTGGGCATTCAACATACCCACTGAGGTAAGAAAACACAAATACACACACACAAATATGGGCTTTCCTGGTGGCTCAGACGGTAAAGAATCTGCCTGCATTGTGGGAGAATTGGGTTTGATTATTGGGTTGGGAAGATTCCCTGGAGAAGGAAATGGCAACCCACTCTAGTATTCTTGCCTGGAAAAATGAGGAGCCTGGCAGGCTACAGTCCATGGGGTCGCAAAGAGTTGGACACGACTGAGCAACTAAGACTTTCACTTTTCACACACACACAGTTTCGTTCCAGACTTCAATAACAAAAGACAGTGGAGAAATCCCTACAAAGTCCTCCAGGAGAAGAAAAGTGAGATCTAAGCATTTTGTACTTCATCAAACCATTTTACCAGGCTAAAGGCAACAGACAAATATTCTAGCATGCAAGAATTCAGGGAATTTCAATCCTATGAACACTTTCCAAAAAAGCATCAGGCAATAATTCTAGCCAACTGAGAGATTAAATGGAGAAAACTAGATAAAAGGATTAGTTGTGAGTGTTAAACCCACTGTAAAGCAAGACAAGAGCTAAAACTGCTGCAGGAACCCACTTCAGTATTCTTGCCTAGAGAATCTCATGGACAGAGGAGGCTGGTGGGCTACAGTTCATGGGGCCGTTGGACACAACTTAGCGACTAAGACAAAAAATGTTAAAAACCATGAGAATGTACTGAAAGATCAGAATAGGAATGATAGAGATAGAAGAGAGAGCAGAATAAATGTAGGTAGGCAGACATACAACTTCTATAGTTGGAGTATCAAAAATTATTTTTAAATCAAGGAATAAATATATAAAGGAAATTCGCAAGAAAATTAATAATAATAGTATGACCCATGAAAATCAGTTGGTGAAGAGGAAGAGAGAAAGGAGAAAATACACTTTTTATTTTTGTTGTTGTTATGTAATATTTTTTAATAAATCAGAAAATAAAAATTGTACACTTAAGGCATTCAATCTGTACATCAGTATAAAGAAACAAAATGTTATGTTAACCATTAAAATATTAGGGAAAGTACAATTACACAAAATTTGCTGCAAGAAAGTTTACCATTGATATGTATTTTTATGAATTTATTATGGCAGTGTAACCATAGAGCTTGGGCTTCCCACATGAGTTACTGTTACTAGATGCATGCTATGGTGTCTGATACTTTGGGACGTCATGGACTGTAGCCCACCATTTTCCTCTGTCCATGGGATTCTCCAGGCAAGAATACTGGAGTGGGTTACCATTGCCTCCTCCAAGGGATCTTCTTGACCCAGAGACCAAGCCACTTGGGAAGCCCCCAGAGGTAAAGAATCTGCTTACCAGTGCAAGAGATACAAGAGATACAGGTTTGATCCCTGGGTCAGGAAGATATCCTGGGGGGAGAAATGGCAATCCACTCCAATATTCTTTTTTATTTTAATTTTACTTAATTTTACTTTACAATACTGTATTGGTTTTGCATACATCAACATGATCCGCCACGGGTGTACTCGTGTTCCCAATCCTGAACCCCCCTCCCACCTCCCTAAAATACACTTTTTAAAAGAGTTGTTCTGTCGCTAGGTTGTGTCTGACTCTGCAGCCCCATGGACTGCAGCACGCCACACTCCCCTGTCCTTCACTGTCTCCCCAAGTTTGCTCAGATTCACATTCATTGAGTCAGTGATGTGACACCTTCTCACCTGGGGGGCTCATCTCCTGGTGTCCTATCTTTTTGCCTTTTCACACAGTTCATGGAGTTCTCGCGGCAAGAATACTGCAGTGGTTTGCCGTTCCCTCCTCCAGTGGACACGTTTCGTCGGAACCCTGCACCACGGCCCGTCCAGCTTGAGCGGCCCTGCACAGCATGGCTCATAGCTTCATTGAGTCACACCAGCCCCTGCACCACCACAAGGCTGTGACCCATGGAGGGGTTTTTTAAATTGACGTTTAGTTAATTTCCAATATTGTATTCGTTTCAGGTGTACAGCAAAGTGATTCAATTATACATATATATTCAGATTATTCTCTGTTATTGGTTATCACAGATATTGAATATAATTCCCTGTGCCATACAATAAATTCTTAGTGCTTATCTATTTTATGTATAGTAGTGTATATCTGTTAATCCCATACTCCTCATTTATCCCTTCCCTCCTGCCCTTTATCCCTTGGTAACCATAAGTTTGTTTCGAAGGTCTGAGTCTGTTTCTGTTTTGTATATGGATTCATTAGTACTATTTTTTTGGATTCCACATTAAAGTGATATCATATACAGCAAGTCCCCTACATGCAAACAAGTTCTGTTCCAATTTGTTCATAAGTCCAATAAAGTTAGCCTAGGTACTCAACTAACACAATTGGCTATATATTACTGTACTGTAATAGGTTTATAATACTTTTCACACAAATAATAAAAAACAAACACCAAAAGCATTTTTAATCTTATAGTATAGTACCTTGAAAAGGACAGTAGTCAGTACAGTAGCTGGCATACAGAGACTGGCATCAACTGAAAGGTGAGAAGAGTTCCTGATTGAAGCAGGGAGAGAAGGTGGGAGATGGTAGAGTGGAACGATCATCAGCCATAGGGGACAGAGGGCAATCTGCAATTTAACTCACGCCTTACGTGATTGGACATGGGATGCACATGCTAATCTTTGAAAGTCTGCAATTTGAAGATTCATATGTACTTACTGTACTACTTCTTCTCTGACTTACTTGGTATGATATTCTCTAGATCCGTCTATGTTGCTGCTATTTTATTCTTTTTATGAATGACTAATATTCCATTCTATGTACATATAAACCAGAAAGTACACTATTTGAATGATTGCTAGTAGAGGGAGTCACCTCTAAATAATAAAGCACTGAGTATATTATTTGAAATTATGGTTATAAAGTTAATCAAAAGGACTATAAACAAACTACAAATCTTTTCTATTACCAGAAGAGATACACATAAAAGAGGAAAAAGAAGCACAAATAGTATAGCAAAACATGATAATAAAAAATTGTTAAAACAAGAGGACAGTATTAAGATAAAACTAGTATCTAACACATCTTTCATATAAATAAATAAAATAACACAAATTCATAGACTGAAAGCAAAAGATTCTCAGATTGGATCACAAAGCAAAACCAAGCTATAAATGATGGATCAATAGATATATCAATAACAACGTAATTGCTTCATATTGTCTTTCTTCCAACTTGCACTCCTGCCTTCCTTCCCAGTAATTCAGCACAAAAGCCTATAGGTAGAGCCCAGCAAGACAGACATCTACATGGGCAGGGGCTGGGGGATTGCTGGGAAGCTGAACAAGATTTTGGAAGTGGAGTGGGAGGAGCGTGTCTGCCCAAGGGACAAGTGTGGAGGAGGAAGTAGTGGCCCAGTATGGGGTGTCAGAGCCCGAGGAGGGTAAGGAGGAGTCTCCCTGCTGCAGGGTGGCTGAGCCTGTGTTCTGTGGAGCCAAACTGGAATTGGAGGTATCACTGGCAAATTATATATATATATGGGCTTCCCTGGTGGCTTAGTGTAAAGAATCTGCCTGCCAATGCAGGAGACACGGATTTGATCCCTGGGTCGGGAAGATCCCCTGGAGAAGAGCATGGCAACCCACTCTAGTATTCTTGCCTGGGAAAGCCCATGGACAGAGGAGCCTGACGGGCTACAGTCCATGGGGTCACAAATAGTCAGATACAACCACCACCACCACCAACAGCAAAATACATATACATATATGTGTGTGTGTGTGTGCACATGTGTGTATGTACATATATACATCTAGCTGTAGAATATGTATCATGTGTTATTTATCTGCATGAACATACATCCATACATTCATATGTACACAGATGCAAACACGCACACATCCTCTACCTTTAACCAATGGGAAGGCCTGGAAGCAGCAACATCCTAAGAACAATGAGCATACCTACAGCCTGTATCTTTGTTTCTAAGTATCATTAAGAGGACAAAAGTCCTTGAAGAAATGGCTGGTACCAGGGCTGGGGTAGAGAGAGTACACGATGAGCCGAAATGCCTTGCTGTGCCAGAAACTAAAAAAGTGCTCAAAGGATGATAGAGACACGTCAGAAGAATACACAGGCTAACCAAAAGGGCGGCTTAATCCCCTTACTGTCAAACTGTCTCAGACTAACCAAATTTAATGCAAAAGAAAAGCACTATAAAGGATTATAATTATAATAATCATCATAATAACAAATAAAATTATAGCAACAGGATTATCATTCATTGACTAAGTAGAAAATCATGAGTCCATAGTGATATAAATAAATGAATAAATAAATGAGGAAGTAAGAAACTCAGCTATTTTCCTTCCAGCAGAATAGCAGCTAATGAACAGAGAAAGAATGATTGAACCAGAAAATCACTATTTGGCAACCGTTACAGGAATAAAGAACTCATCCAAGAAACATCAATGAATGTGAAAACTAATTGGTAAAACTTTGATGAGGAATATGATATTTACATAGCCTCGAAGCAACTTGTCACAAAATATTTATTCATTACAAAGAGGAAAAAGAGTAAATCCCCGCCGAGAAACCTGACGGACACCATATTAATCAGTGATCAAAGTTAACATCACAAAAGTGGGCCAAGTCAAATTATGTCCCACCCGACAGAATGTGAATATGAAGAGTATAGTGTCACTTCTTGATATTTCTGACAAAAAAAAAAGAAACTGAATCTAATTACGAGGAACATTCTGCACAACTGGTCTGTAATCTTCAAAAGTGAAAATGCCATGAAAATCAAGGAAAGACTGAGGAACTGTGACAGCTAAACGATCTGCAGAATCTTGGATTGGATCCCTTTGTCATAGAGGACATTACTGGGACAACCAGCAGCATTTAAATAGGTCCTATGCTACTCATAGATACAGAGAACAAACTAATAGTTACCAGTGGTGGCGGGGAGCAACATCGGGGTTGGGTAGTGGGAGGTATAAAGTATTGTGTATAAGATAGCTGATATTTCACAATAACTGCAAATGGAAAGTAACCTTCAACATTATATAAAAGTGTTTAAAAATTAAAACAAATCAATGAAATAAAATAAATGAGACCTGTGGTTTAGATGGTAATAAGATATTGATAATATATCAAATGGTAATTTTCTAGGGAACCCTCCTAGGCTGTTGGTGGGAATGAAAATCAGTATCACCACTATGCAGAACAGTATGGAGGTTCCTTAAGTAAGCAAGTAAGTAAAGTCACTCAGTCATGTCCGACTCTTTGTGACCCCATGGACTACAGCCCACCAGGCTCCTCAGTCCATGAGATTCTCCAAGCAAGAATACTGGAGTGGGTTGCCATTTCCTTCTCCAGGGGCTCTTCCCTCGACCCAGGGATCGAACCTGGGTCTCCCACATTGGAGGCAAACGCTTTAACCTCTGAGCCACCAGGGAAGTCCATGGAAGTTCCTTAAAAACCTGAAAATAGAGCTCCCATATGATCCAACAATCCCCCTCCTGGGCATATATCCAGAGAAAAACATACTTTGAAAAGATACATGCATCCCGGTGTTCATTGCAGGACGATTTACAATAGCCAAGAAAGAAAGCAACTACTCCAGGGGCTCTTCCCTCGACCCAGGGATCGAACCTGGGTCTCCCACATTGGAGGCAAACGCTTTAACCTCTGAGCCACCAGGGAAGTCCATGGAAGTTCCTTAAAAACCTGAAAATAGAGCTCCCATATGATCCAACAATCCCCCTCCTGGGCATATATCCAGAGAAAAACATACTTTGAAAAGATACATGCATCCCGGTGTTCATTGCAGGACGATTTACAATAGCCAAGACAAGAAAGCAACTTAAATGTCCACTGACAGATGAATGGATAAAGATGTGGTATGTACATACAGTGGAATACTGCTAGCCATAAAAAAGCATCGACGCTGTGGACGGCCCGCCACCTTTCTGGACATCCTGGCCCCGCCCTACGACCCGACGACGGCCGGGACTGCCACGATTACCGCCACTATTACCGACTGCTGGAGCCCGTCAGGGCCAAGGAGGCCTCCGGCTCGGCCTGTGACCTGCCCCGAGAAGTGTGGCTCCTGGAGACCCCGCAGGCCCACGACTTCTGGTGCGAGGGGGAGCCTTATCCAGGTCCCAAGGTCTTCCCTTGAAGCCGCCGGCGCCCGAAAGCGGTGGGCCGAACACCCGCGACCCCATCTCGAGGACTTTCTTCCTTCCCCCAGCCCCCATGGGTGTTGGGTCTACTGGAATGGGCAGTAGCCGCTTCCTCGGGAGTCTTGGGAAGCGCGGGCGACTGGATTGCAACCTCCGGCACGGTTTTGGGGGCGGAGTAGGCAGGGAAGCTAGGTTGTTTCTTGGCTCTGTCACTGCCACTGGGGTTTGGAGTCGGGGGAGCGGGAGGGAGCAGGGGGCTTATCTGAAGTGCTTCCATCTTAAAGCCATAATGAACATTTTCTTTCCTCTGTTCCCATCCTATTCAAAATATACAAAGTGGTTTTCTCCGCCCTCCTCTGAGTAAATAGGGTTTGTTTTCCACTGTGTCCTTATGTCCTTTTACTGCTTATTGTTATAGTTCTAACTTATTGACTATGCGTGACCTAGTGGTTTGAATAGTTTTTAGTTCAAGTCATTGGTAAAAACTAGGTTTAAAGAGCTGAGCTACTGTTTAAAGTGAGCTGTCCGGCCTAATTAAGTTTTGTGAAAATTCATCTTTTCAGATTTGAGGGGTTACACTCCAACTAACTATGCATGTAGAGGACAAGTTTCTTTTCTTTCCTACCCTTGCCCAGTAACCATATCTCGGTTACGCTAGCAGCAAAAACTAAGCAATTCAAGCACCTGTGTATCTCAGTGACAAATGGTCACTTAGGGCTTCCCCCGCTGAGTCTCCAGATCTAGAGTTGAGCAGGTGTTTTTACTGCAGGTTCACCTTCAATGCAAAAACTGTATTATCCTGAAGTGACTTTTATGTCTTAGTGTACTTTAGGAAGTAATAAAGTAATTCTGTATTTTCTAACCAGAGCGGAATCAGTATGCTTCCAAACAACTGAATGTAAAACACTGGTAGCCAGCTGTTGAATTCTATGTGCCCCTATTTACTTCCAGCATCTTTCTGCAAAAGTAGAGGAAAACATTGATGACTGTTTCAAATTCTCTTAGGAGCTCTAATGTTCGAGGGGCTGGTGGTTCCTGCGGTGGTGTTGGTGGCAATGTTCTTAGGACAGCACCCCTCACTGCTTGCTTCATCTGGGGTGGGTTTTCTGCAGGAAGAGAGGCACAGATGACCAGGGCTAGAGAACTGAGAATTAACTACACTGCTAGCCACTTTAGGGCACCCAAACTTGGGACAAAACACTTCCCACTCCAAACCTCTTGAACAGTTGTGCTATCTATGACTAGTTTTATCTTTGTCCTTTTAATAGGCTGAGCAGCTTTACCTTTTTTACAAATGTATTGACACCATTTGCTTCAGGCCAAGGAACACTCCTGTTTCCCCCCTTTTTACTATTTATAGGATTCCTTTTTTCACAAAACTTTTAATAAAAACAAACTGTAGAAATAAACACATTAAAATTTGCCCCCCCCCCAAAAAAGCAACCTAAATGTCCACTGACAGATGAATGGATAAAGATGTGGTATGTATATACAGTGGAATACTGCTAAGGCATAAAAAAGAATGAAATAATGCCAGCTGCAGCAACATGGATGGACCTGGAGATTATCACACTAAATGAAGTGTCAGACAAAAACAAATATCATATGATATCACTTGCATATGTAATTTTAAAAATTATCCAAGTAAATTTATTTACAGAACAGAAATAGACTCACAGACTTAGAAAATGAACTTATGGTTACCAAAGAGGAAAGGTAGGAGAAGGCATAAATTAGGAAGTTGAAATTAACATATACACACTACTTTATATAAAATGGGTAATCAATAAGAACACACTAAATGAAGTGTCAACAAAAACAAATATCATATGATATCACTTGCATATGTAATTTTAAAAATTATCCAAGTAAATTTATTTACAGAACAGAAATAGACTCACAGACTTAGAAAATGAACTTATGGTTACCAAAGAGGAAAGGTAGGAGAAGGCATAAATTAGGAAGTTGAAATTAACATATACACACTACTTTATATAAAATGGGTAATCAATAAGAACATACCATATAACACAGGATACTCTACTAAATACTTTGTAATAAGCTATAGGGGAAAAGAATCTGAAAAAGATTCTGTATCTATATATCTAAATAAATTTGCTGTACAACTGAAAATAATATGAAATTGTAAATCAACTGTACTGCAATATAAATTTTTAAAATTTAATGTTAATTTTCTGATTTTGATGGTTGTATTGAGGTTATGATGAGGATGTCCTTGTTCATCAAATTACACAAAATTCAATAGAAAAGAAAAGAAGTAACTCAGAAATTTGTTGTTGTTCAGTCACTCAGTCGTGTCCAACTCTGCCACCCCGGATTGCAGCACACCAGGCTTCTCTGTCCTTCACTATCTCCCAGAGCTTGCACAAATTCACGTCCGTTGAATGGGTGATGCCATCCAACCACCTCATCTTCTGTCACCCTTTTCTCCTTCTGCCCTCAATCTTCCCAGCATCAGGGTTTTTTCCAGTGAATTGGCTCTTCACATCAGGTGGCCAAAGTATTGGAGCCTCAGCTTCAGCATCAGTCCTTCCAATAAATATTCAGTGTTGATTTCCTTTAGGATGGACTGGTTTGATCTCCTCGCTATCCAAGGGTCTCTCAACAGTCATTTCCAGAGCCGCAGTTGAAAATCAACAATTCTTCAGTGCTCAGCCTTCTTAATAGTGCAACTCTCACATCTGTACATGACTACTAGAAAAACCATAGCTTTGACTATATGGACATCTGTTGACAAAGTGATGTCTCTGCTTTTTAATATGCTGTCTAGGTTGGTCATAGCTTTTCTTCCAAGGAGCAAGCATCTTTTAATTTCATGGCTGCAGTCACTGTCTGCAGTGATTTTGGAGCCCAAGAAAATAAAGTCTCTCACTGTTTCCACTGTTTTCCTATTTGCCATGAAGTGATGGGACTGGATGCCATGATCTAAGTTTTCTCCATGCTGAGTTTTATGCCAGCTTTTTCACTCTCCTCTTTCACCTTCGTCATGAGGCTCTTCAGTTTCTCCTCACTTTCTGCCATTAGGGTGGTGTCACCTGCATATCTAAGGTTATTGATATTTCTCCTGGCAATCTTAATTCCAGCTTGTGATTCATTCAGCCTGGCATTTAACAAGATGTACTCTGTATATAAGTTAAATAAGCAGGGTGACAATATACAGGCTTGATGTACTCCTTTCCCAATTTTGAGCCAGTCCATTGTTTCATATCCGATTCTAACTGTTGCTTCTTGACCTGCATACAGGTTTCTCAGGAGGCAGCTATGGTGCTATCTCTTTTTTAAGAATTTTCCAGTTTGTTGTGATCCACATAGTCAAAGGCTTTAGTGTAGTCAATGAAACAGAAGTAGATGTTTTCCTGGAATTCCCTTGCTTTTTCTATGATCCAACAGATGTTGGCAATTTGATCTCTGGTTCCTCTGCCTTTTCTAAATCGAGCTTGTACATTTGAAAGTTCTCGGTTCACGTACTGTTGAAGCCTAGCTTGAAAGATTTTGAGCAATTTTGAAATACTGAAAGTCAAAGGATGGGCAAAAGCACATAAGAAAAATTTTCAAAGCAGAATATTGATCTCAATATCAGATAACATTTATATCAATACAAAGACATTAAATGAGAAGAGTATTTACATGAATAAAGTTTATAATTCACCAAAAAAATCTCACAGACACAAATGTTTCTGCACCTTCTAAAAGAGCACCAAAACTTGGGACAAGCAAAATTAGTGATTGGAGAGGCTCTAATTACCTGTCTCAGTCCTCAAAGGTCTAGTAGAGCAGGAAAATATGGCTATGGAGTATCTAAGTGACTTAAATAGTAAGATAGGCTAATTTATTAGTTTTGAAAAGAACATAGAGTAAGTAGAGAGAGTGAAGTAGCTCAGTCATGTCCGACTTTGCAACCCCGTGAACTGTAGCCTACCAGGTTTCTCCATCCATGGGATTCTTCAGGCAAGAATACTGGAGTGGGTTACCATTTCCTTCTCCAGGGGATCTTCCTGACCCAGGGATCGAACCAGGGTCTCCCGTGTTGGAGGCAGACACTTTAACCTCTGAGCCACCAGGGAAGCCCATTTCATTTCAAAGCCTCAAAAAAATGCATCAAAAAGTATATCATGATAAATAACCACAACAATAATTATGACTAACATTTCTATAAACCTTAAAAATGTGTCTGGCCCTGTTCTAAGCACTTTACAGATTTCAATTTTTTTAGTCCTCATAACAATTCTATGATGAAACTCGAAGCAGAGAAGTTAAATAAGGTCATGTAGCTAGTACATGGTGAACTGGGGTTTGAACTGAGTCAATCTGGCTCCAAGTCCACATTCTTAGCCAACACCTTAATAAGCTCTAAAATGTGGAAGCAATGCAAATGGACATTCTCTCATGTAAAACTGTAAAACTAGAAATTAAGGATAGAGCTAGATAATCCCCCTTAAAAGTTTTCTATCCAAATAGGAATTTATAAGCTTCTTAAACAGCTATTGATTCAAAAGGGGAAATAAAAGCAGAACTACTTAGTATCTAGAATGCAACAGTAATAAAATACTACATATCTGAGATATTGCTAAAACAATATTCTTAGGAAATTTCAAAACCTTAAATATTCACATTCATTAAAGAAAAGATAAAAATAAATTACTTGAGCAACCAACTCAAAAAAATTAAAGAACAAACTACATTTAATGACAGTATATAGAAGACATTAGTAAAATCAGAAATTAATTAAAAGGGGCTTCTCTGGTGATCCAGTGGCTAAGACTCTGAACTCCTAAAGCAGGGGGCCCGGGTTCAACCTCTGCTCATGGAAATAGCCCCACATCCTAGTCCCGCATGCTGCAACTAAGATCCTGCATGCCGCAGCTAAGACCAACCGAACAACCAAATAAATAAATGAAGAAAAATAAATATTTATAAAGAAACAAAATCTTTAAAAATAAATTAAATGGAAAAAGTTATAAAACCTAAACTTAAAAAAAAGTCCAAGAGCTGGTTATTTAGGGGAAAATAGAGATACAGTCATCAAACTTAACCAAAAAAAGAGGTGGAGGGAATGGGGTGAGAAAAATCAGAATAAGAAATGAGAATGAAGACATAGCAAAGATAAAAGGAGACAAATAGTTAAAAGATTATTTTGTTTCAATATGTACAAATAAAATTTTAAACCTGAATAAAATGGATTGTTTTCTAGAAAAATATCCAAGAAAACTGACCCTAGAAGAGCTAAACTACATAAACAAACAAATTAATAAAGAAGAAACAGAAAATATCAAGAGCTATCACACACACACACAAAAGCACCAGGCCCAGAGGACTTCACAAGTGAGTTCCATCAGCCCTTTAAAGACCCTGATTCCATTTAAACTGTCCCAGAGCACAGAGAGAGGGGGAAACCTCACAGATACTAAAATGAAGCCAGTAGAACATTGATTTAAAAACCCAAAAGAGTGCCCACGAAGGGAGTGGGGAGAAAAAGAAAATACAGACCAAATTCTCTTACTTTCAAACACTGAAAATCCTAAGTGAGATATTACCAGCAGAATCCAGCTGAAAGTAGAGTCCATTCTTGTCGTTTAGTCACTCAGTCATGTTTGACTCTTCGTGACCCCATGGACTGTAGCCCACCAGGCTCCTCTGTCCCTGGGATTCTCCAGGCAAGAATACTGGAGTGGGTTGCCATTGCCTTCTCTAAGGGATCTTCCCTACCCAGGGATGGAACCCACATCTCTTGTGTCTCCTGCATTGGCAGGCAGACTCTTTACCACTGAGCCACCAGGGAAGCTCAAGTTGAATTCATACCAGGGGCAAAAAAAAAAAAAGGTTCAGGGACTTCCCTGGTGGTTCAGTGGCTACGACTCTGCACTCTCAAGCCAGGGGCCCAGGTTCGATCCTTGGTCAGGGAACTAGATCTCACGTACTGCAACTGAAACTGGCTCAGCCAAATAAATAAAAATAATGAATATTTAAAAGAATGGTTTAATAATAGGAAATGTATGAATGTAATCATATAAACCAATGAGCAATAAAGGAAAGCATATGGTTATATCCCAAGAATTCTACATAGGAATTTGACAAAAATTCAACATTCATGCTTTTTAATGATGATATTATCATTTAAATGATACCAGTAATAAAATCACACTCAAAAATTTTGCCACAAAAATTTCTACTTAGAAAACAATCATGGAAGAACTATTCAAATAATTCAATCTAAGAAGATGAGTTAAGAGATGTGGCAAATGAATAACCATTAAATAATTGTTTAAAGGACTAAGGAAAATTCAAAAGAATCTCATAGAACTAAATTTATAATATCATAGAACTAAAATTCAAGGCAATGTCAACATGGGGAGGTGTGGGGAGAGAGAAAAGGGAGAGAACAGCACGAAATATTTGTCTGATTAGACAGAAAATATAGATTTTCAGCAGGCTTCCCTGGTGGCTCAGCAGTAAAGAATCCACCTGCAATGCAGGACCCCCAAAAGACGCAGGTTCAACCTGGGTCAGGAAGATCCCCTGGAGGAGGGCATGGCAACTCACTCCAGTATTCGTGCCTGGAGAATCCCATGGACAAAGGAGCCTGGCGGGCTACAGTCCATGGGGTCGCAGAGAGTCAGACAGGACTTAGCACTTCATTCTTCTTGTCAGTGTTTCAGCAACTTCCCCACTTTCTTTCTCCACTGGTGTTGAAGGGAGAACTCGAAGTTGGGACGGAAAAGTGGAGGAAGTGAGTGCTGAATTGGACGTAGTAATGAACCCCTAATGCCCCAAGTCAGAAAAGTGAAGTCGCTCAGGTGTGTCTGACTCTTTTCAACCCCATGGACTGTAGCCGGCTGGGCTCTTCCATCGATGGGATTTTCCAGGCAAGGATACTGGAGTGGGTTGCCATTCCTTCTTCAAGGGATCTTCCTGGCCCAGGGATCGAACCCAGTCTCCCGCACTGCAAGCAGACTCTTTACCATCTGAGGCCAGAAACAGACACATACAGACACACACACACACACACACACACGTACACAAAAGAATAGGCTCTCTGCCTCCCAAAATTCTTATCAAAACAAAAGCTTGAGATTTGCTTACAAGCCGTCATCCTGTCTGCCAAAGAGCATGTGATCCTCAACATCTCCAAGTCAGAATGGCCCTAGACACTGGCTTTAAATATGTGAATTCCTGGGCTGCATCTCAGACTTATTACATGCAAATGAAGGGGAAGTTTCCCAATGGACCCTGTGTGCACTGAAGTTCAAGGCTAACCAGCCTAATGCTGCTATCCTTCTAGAAATGGCAATCTCCAGTAAGCCACTACCCTTGACCCAAGAGGGTGTCAGATCCTGAAAGACAGGAACCCTGGAGACCCTTGGAGACCCCTCAGGACACTTCCTCTCCTTGCTGGAGAGAACGAGGTCTAGAGGGGGTGAGTGGCTGGCCAAGGGCCATACAATGAAGTCACAGCAGACTGACCTTTGGACCTGGGTGTCCTGACTAAAAGCTAATTTTTGAAACAAAATAGGCTTTTCCAAGTTTATAAGTCACTCCAGTTACATCAGCTGACACAGCAGGAAGGGTGATCAGGAAAGCATCTCAGCAGGCCCTGTAGAGTGCTGTGCAGGGAGCAACCGGAGTGGGCTGTGAGCCCCTCCAGCTGCTCCGGCGACATTCGTCGTGCCGTGACATCAGCCCCAGGGTGCATATGTCAACCTCCCTCTGTCTCGTTGGCATCTCTCTGCCTCCCCCTTCCTCCTCTGCAACTACCACTTTTACATCTCATTGAGTTTTCATTCTGTCTACCTCACATTCAGAATTCACTGAGAAGGATTTCGTTGACTTGGTTAGAGATCATCCTGTGTGGAGCACCAGAAGTGGACACGTCTCTTACCCAGGTATCCTCAGAAGCCACTGATCTTCCTTGTGCCAGCCCAGTGATATCTCTCTCTGGATAAGACCCAGGCTTCCTCACCAAATATGAGTGGCCAGAGGAACAGGGTCATCTGACGCAGCTGGGAACTTGTGCGTTAAGAACCACTGTGACCTCTTTTCTCAGAAGGAAGCTACAGGCCTGGCACCTGGACTTCAGTCCATTGTTCCCCTGCCTGTGAGCCCTTAGGCAACAGGACAAAGCTCCAGCTAGAAGGGACAGGTGGCAGAGGGTGGAGACTTCTCTGGAGCCTTGGGGTAGGATTGCCAAGCTTGGCCAACAAAATACACAACACCCAGTTAAATGTGAATTGAAGAAAAATGATAAGCAACTTTTTAGTATGAGCTGGTCCCATGCAATATTTGAGTATATACTTACACTAAAAAAATTATTCACTGCTTATCTGAAATTTAACTGAGCAACTTGCATTCTATCTGGCAATCCTATCTAGGAGAGCAGGAATCCCAGAAGTTTTGCTCACTGTTGAAGCTCAAGTACCTATCACATACAATTCTTGTTGGAATATTCAATTATTGAAGAAGACCTCTCAGAGGTCCCTCCCTCCCCACTAACAGTAAACATATCCTCCAGGGGCCAACTTTGAACAGACAAATTGACTCATTCAATTTTCCAAACTGGAGCACTTAGCAAGTGTCAGGATCAGTGCTAAATAAATTGAGATAGAGAAATAAACTATGGCTCCTGTCCTCAAAATGGTAATTGACCAGTAGGAGCAATCGATCAAAGCAGAGAATTACAATCAAGTGTGATAAATGCTAGACAACAAAGGCCATTGAGACAGGACCAGGAGATTTTGCTCACCACCGTATTGCCAAAACTTATAACACAACAGCCACTCAAGAAATAGTACTGGGATGGAATCACAAAAAGACGAAGATGTGAACTTTATCATGGGGACCACAGAGGCATGGCAATTAACCAAGGGAATCGTCTTGGTGAGAAGGTGGGGTTCACTCGAGGGAGGAGATATCATTGATGTGGACTATGATACAGAAGCCAGCTGGCAGACAGAGAAGGAAGAGCAGACAGAGGGACAGCTTGAACAAGAACACTCCAGTGAGTGAGGAATAGTTCAAAGGGCCAAGAGATAAAGTCAGAAAGGTGGAGCACCTCGAACACATGCCCAGCGCATTTGGACTTTACCCTGTGGATGGTCATTAGACATTATGAGTAGGGAAGAGGGCTTAATTAATCCTCCAGCATTAGTGCTAGAGTGGAGACAGACTGGACGCCAAAAGGGCAATGAGAAACTGTGAGAATTAGCCTAAGCTGGAGATAGTGGAGGCCCGAACCTGCCAATCATGAAGTGTGTTAGGAAACAAGCCCACAGAGCTACAAACACATACTGGAGAACACGGTGAACACCCTCCTCTCTCCCTGCCCTGTTCCCAAGTGCCCTCTAAGAGGGGAGGTGGCCCGTCAGTGGGGTAACTGGGGAGGAAGGGGAGGTGGGAGGCAGCCCAAGACAAGCTGCCTTCACATCACAGCCTTGCTTAGGGAGAGAGCAGAGCCCAAGCCATTGGAGGGGCACTGCCAGCCCTCTGGGCTCTTCCCTCCTGCAGCCAGAGAGAAGGGAAGCCCTGGCTGACACAGCTCACAGCTCTCTGTGGTCCACAGGTGGGACCTTACCCTCTGTGGGACCCCCACGTGCCCAGCAAGCCATGCTTCCTGCTGAGGACAGGAAGTTCAGTCACAGAGACAGTAGCCCTCACCTTCCTGGACATGATCCAAAAACAGTCTCCAGAGGGATCATCAAATCCTCCAGCCAGAGGAGGGCACAGGTCAACCGGTTCAGTCCCAGGCCCAGGAACAGGCCTCAGGCCCTAGGCGCATCCCCCACCTCCTCTCCAGATGCCTCTGGGCGTCCTGCTATTCTCTCTTGTCTGCTTCTAGAACTACCAGCCCCTGTATTATAAGACATAGGGTCTAGAGTCAGACTAACATAGGTTCAAATTCACCCAGATGTGTGACCTTGTGTAAGTTGCCTCACCTCCTTGAACGTGATTTTTTGCCATTTAGATAGCATATATTTTAACAGCCATCATGATTTAAATAAGATCCCATATGCACAAACTCAAGACAATGTCTGGCATATAGGGAGCCTGGGGCTGGCTCCCTTGGCACATTCCAGGCCAGGGGGAGTGCTGGCACCTTGCTTTCCTGTTAACTGGTTTCCCAGAAGTTCCAGTTCCCCAAAACAAATGTATTCAGAATAGGGAAATGGGGAGGGGAAACCTGGTTTGTTCCCAGGTCCAATCCTGAACCAGGTTCCCAGAGTCAATCCCTACCCTCAAATAAGGCCCCTGCCAGGCAGCAGCCTCCTCAGCAGCACCAAGCAGCCTGCCCGGGGGAAATCGGATGCTGCCACAGCCCCACCATGAAATTCCTCTGCGTCCTGCTTCTGGCCAGCTTGGCCGCCACCTCTCTCGCCATCCTTAACGGTGAGTCTGGTTTCCATCAACCTCCCCCTGTCCCCTGGGGTCACTGAGCCTTCGCTGGAGAGGCCTCAGTGCTCCAAAGACCTTTCCTTAATCCTTGTGATGTGTTGTGTGAAGAGGTCAGGAGATGCAGTCAGAACCAAACATTCACAACTGGATAAACAGGGACGGAGGCAGGGGGCTAGGACACGTGACCCCAGGAATCCTGCACCCTAGAAAACCTGTGGCTGGGGCCAGAGGGGCCAAACAGATCCCAAATCAGGGCAGACTATGGGTCAACAGAGATTCAGATTAGATTCCAGGTTCAGATGATGCTCAAACCCCCAGTAGAGTCACTACCCCTCCGTGGAGCTTTCTGCTTTCTTCTGTATGTGTATAGATCCACATACATTCAACAGCTATTTATTGAGCACCTAATGTATGCCAGACGTATAGTTCTAGATGCTTGGAATACACTCTCAAAATACAGAGATCTCGATCATCATTGAGATTACACCCTAGGGGAATAAACCAACAGTAAGCACATTAACGGAGAAAACGATGGCACCCCACTCCAGTGTTCTTGCCTGGAAAATCCCATGGACAGAGGAGCCTGGAAGGCTGAGTCCATGGGGTCGCTAAGAATCAGACATGACTGAGCGACTTCACTTTCACTTTTCACTTTCATGCATTGGAGAAGGAAATGGCAACCCACTCCAATGTTCTTGCCTGGAGAATCCCAGGGACGGAGGAGCCTGGTGGGCTGCCGTCTATGGGGTCGCACAGAGTCAGACACGACTGAAGCGACTTAGCAGCAGCAGCAGCAAGCACATTAGATAAAGGCCAGGGTGTTGGAAGTGCAAAGAAAAACATAAAACATGGTAAGGGAGAGAAGAATGCTGGGGCAAAAGGAGCTGCATAAGAGCATCTCACATGTTAAATGTCTTCAGACCTTCAGAAACTTTAACCGTCTTATTTTTCAGAGCCAGAAGATGAAACCCACGTGGAAGCTCAGCCCACTGATGCCTGTAAGTCTCACACTGGCATCCTTTAAAGTAAGTCAGTGGTGGTAAAAGATTGTTCAATGAGTGACGAATGATGACGAATTTTCCATCTGAGAAAGAGGTGGAGCAAAGACAATCCCTTCTGATGTTGGATCTTAATCCTTCCTACAGCACTAACTGGCCAAGCTCTAGGGGCCAGAAGCTCTTTGAACAGCACTTCATGCTGGTTAGTCATTGGAGATGGGTATGGGGACTACATCTCACACCTGAATGCTAGCAGGTGAGGAGTTTCAGCTCACCCTGAGGTGAGGATGCTTCTGGGGCTCCTCGGTCCCAAGCTCCCTATCTCACAAAAACCTTGAACTTTGCAGCATTCTGCTTTGTGGATTATCCATAAATATGGTTTAGTCTCAGGCTAACTTCCTACACACACACACACACACAATTTACACGGCAAAAGCCAGAGAAGGCAGACTCAAGCAATACCCAAAATTCAGGGGGAAAAAACTAAACCCCCTCCTATGCGCCAGACAATAGGACAGGTATTTGCATAGTTATTCTCTTTTCATTAGGAAGGTAAATTTGCTAAACGTGCAGTTCCTAGTCAAGGGCATCCAAAACCAGGTGCTTGTGGATTTGGATATAACTGGGCAACGACTCAACCCTGTTGGCCACCAGTGGTAAGGGAGATAACAGAGCACTGACTTGCTGCTCCTTCCCATGAGCTCACTCTCTGCCCTCACCTCCTCCATCATCTTTGTCCCAGCTGCTCACTTCATCATCAGCAACCTCCAGATCCCCAATGAGGACCTTTCTAAGGAGCCTTCCATCTCCAGAGAAGATCTGATTTCCAAAGAGCAAATTGTGATCAGATCTTCCAGGCAACCACAGAATCAGAATCCCAAGCTGCCTCTGTCCGTACTCAAGGAAAAACATCTCAGAAACGCTGCCCTTGGATCAGAAGAGACTACAGAACACGCTCCCAGTGATGGTAAGAGATGGGGAAAGTGGGAAGGGGCTGGGCAAACAGTAAGCAGCAAAAGAGGGTGGAAATGGTTGGGTTAGAAAGAGAAAGGAAGCTGTAGCAAAAAGGAATGAGAGAGGAATTGAGACAGTAGCATTGAAATATATACGGTACCGTACGCAAAGTAGACAGCTAATGGGAAGTTGCTGTACGACACAGGGAGCTCAGCCTAGTGCTCTGTGACAGCCTGGAGGGGTGGGATGCAGTGGGAGGTGGGAGGGGGGGAACATATGAATACCTATGGCTGATTCATGTCGATGTATAGCAGAAGCCAATATAACCTTGTAAAGCAATTATCCCCCAATTAAAAATAAATGAAAAAAAATTTAAGAAATGATAATGGAAAGCAAGTCAAAGAGCCCATTAGTTGCCTTTGCCAGCACTGTGGCAAAGGGTGGGGGAGTGGTGAGGGTGCAGGGCAATAGCTCTACCCTGACTCTTCTCTCCCGATATTCCCCAGCATCCACCACAGAAAGAAAACTGATGGAGCTCGGTCATAAAATCATGAGGAATCTGGAAAACACAGTGAAAGAAACCATAAAATATCTGAAAAGCCTATTCCCTCCTGCCTCTGAAGTCGTGAAGCTGTAGTAATGGGGATGCCCACAGCCCAGGTGGGCCACTGCCAGTGCCTGCAGCACCACCCCGCTTGCCCCATCACCACCATCTCTCAGCTCCTCAAGTCCTTTATTAAAGCATTGCATCCCAAGCCTGGCTCTGTGTTGGCTTTGTAGCACCAGGAAGGAAGGCCCAGGCCCCCAGTCTACCAGGATTCTTCCTTTAGTCACCCCATTCCTTTGATTTTAAACTCCTTCTCCTCCACCACTGGCTTCTTTGGTGGCTCAGTCAATAAAGAATCTGTCCACAATGCAGGAGACCTAGGTTCAATCCCTGGGTGGGGAAGATGCCCTGGAGGTGGGCATGGCAACCCACTCCAGTATTCTTGCCTGGAGAATCCTCATGGACAGAGGAGCCTGGCAGGCTATGTAGTCCATGGGGTTGCAAAGAGTCAGACATGATTGAGCAACTAACACACACTTACTTACTTACTTACTCCTCAGTTTACAAACGTGTTCAGGTCTCCACATTCCAAAATATTCTCTGTGAAGTCTTGGCCCTTCTCTCCAGCTGCCCCTCCACCTCACACACCACTGCCCCCAGGCTCCCTCACCCACTATGCCCACCTCACTGGCCTGCAGTTTACCTTGCCCACCCACCAGCCTGCAGCAACTGCTTTCCCAAAGCCCTCTGAGCCCAGTGAACCCTGTGCTTGTTTCACAGTCTTGACTCTCTTTACTCTGTAGAACTGGACAGAAGATTCTAGAATGTTCTTCTCAAGGAGATGCTGCTCTGTCCTGGTTCTCCAAGCTCCAGGTTCAGGTCCCTGCACATTCTCTGACTGCATGCTGTGCTCCCAGGCCCCATCCAGTGCCTTCTCATTCCTTCTTCACTTTTCTTCCTCATCTATACCCTCTTCTGCCAAGACTTCTGCTTCAACTCAGGGTGGGCGACTCCATCTATACACACAACAAACATCCACCAAGTGCTTCCTACGTGCCAGATTCATCTACAAATGTGTGCCAGTCTCCCTCAACTGCAGCCAGTTTTCACTGTCAAGGCATATGGAACTCATTGTGGGGGAAAGAGCATGGGAAAATACAGAATAAACCTCTTTTTTCTTGCAACTGGAGAGAAGATTCTTCACTCCAGGACAGATAGGATGACCGGAAGGGAGACGTGAGATAATAGAAAATGTGTATATTGGTCTCTGCCCCTGGTTCTTGGCATAGAACTCCTAAAACCCTCATAACTTCCTAAGTGATGAGCACATTTAGGAGCATCTCTTATTCTAACATTTGGTCTTTGGCCCCATCTATGACCCCTAAAACCCTTGTATATTCCTAAGTGATGAGGGCACTAGGAACATCTTTCGTTGTATTGAGGCATCTCTGGGTAAGCTCCTGGATGGCAAACCATGGTTAGAAGCTGGGAATTTTCAGCCCCTCCCCAAACTTGTCCAGAGTGAGGGCAGGGCCTGGAAATGGAGTTAATAATTGATCATGCCTATGTGAAGAAGCCTCCATAAAATCCCGATAGTGCTGGATTCAGAGAATTTCCAGGTTGGGAATACATCCACGGACCAGGAAGTTGTACAGCTCAACTCCATGGGGACAGAAGCTCCTGCCATCAGGACCCTCCCAGACCTTGCCCTGTGTATCTCTCCACCTAGCTGTTCGTCAGTATCTTGTATCACATCTTTTAATAAGCTG
The DNA here is from genome assembly GCA_006408695.1 of Aepyceros melampus. Lineage (NCBI taxonomy): Eukaryota > Metazoa > Chordata > Mammalia > Artiodactyla > Bovidae > Aepyceros > Aepyceros melampus. The sequence goes on from SJXQ01003191.1 coordinate 89,625, forward strand.
ATAAATGTGTTTTCCTGAGTTCAGACATCAGGGCCATTATGTGTCCAGAATCTAGTGCATGGCTATTTGTGGGGGTTTTTTCAGGGCTAAGGTGGAGGCCAAGAAACTCTTATTGAGAGTTCAGGGTACAAGAGAAAGATATTGTGGAAATGCCTCATGAGTGCACATAGGCTCTCTAGTGCTGCTGCACCTGCTGCTTGGGGAAGAGCCTGTCTGGTCGGTGCTGCTCTTGAATGTGATCTTCAGTGGGCAGCTCATGGCAGAACAGGGGCAGAAAGCTAGCTTACTCAGTCAGGGCAGAATACAGTTGGAACACAAGAGGTGATGGCCAGGCATCTCCAAGACAGTTTCCTCCTGACAGGTGGGGGCACTGAGCTCGGCCAATCAAGTTGCCAATGCTTGCACCGCACATAGAGAAACTCAGTGGTACCTGAGAAATTAGCACCTCACCAGGATGCTCTCAGTCTATGCCATCTCTTTCCCAACATGTGAATTTAAACTCCAACTGAGAGAAACCTCCAACTGTTACCAAGTCCAAGCTCTCTCCACTAGCCACATGACAGGCCAATGCATCGGAGACAAGGTGTTGAGTCAGCTCACCAAGAAGATGGCAGACTAATGTCTCAAAATAACCACCTTATCGGGGTCTGGATGCCAGGTTCTTTTGCAGATCAGAGATGGGGGGAGGTGAGGAAACAAACCATGCTGCTGCTGCTGCTGCTGCTGCTAAGTTATGTCAGTTGTGTCCAACTGTGTGACCCCATAGACGGCAGCCCAAGAGGCTCCTCTGTCCCTAGGATTCTCCAGGCAAGAACACTCCAATGCATGAAAGTGAAAAGTAAAAGTGAAGTCGCTCAATCTGTCCGACTCTTAGTGACGCCATGGACTGTAGCCCACCAGGCTCCTCCATCCATGGGATTTTCCAGGCAAGAGTACTGGAGTGGGTTGCCATTGCCTTCTCTGTATAAAGGCCATTAATCTTGTAAATATCTCCTAGAATGGCAAGGGGAGGGTGTGGGAGGGGAGAGGGATGGATTAGTTTCTTCCTGCCTGCCATCTACAGGTTGACAGGATTCTGAACAAAGGCACTTTAGTTTAACAGCCAGGCAGAGTGGCTGGATTCTGAGGCAGACCATTATGTATGATTATAATAACAAAAGCAATGAAAAACAAGTTAAAGAAACAGTTCCAACCTGGAGTCAGAATTGGCTTTTCTCTACAACACAATGAAGGATTGATTTGGGTGTTAATTTTGCCATATCGGGATGAAGGCATGCCTACTGTCTTCTCTCAAAGAAGGGCACTTAAGACATTTTGTCATCCTGCAATATGTAGAAATTTAAAATAATTCTGCTGGTAGTCCCAATTTAACTCAGATGTGACTACATCTATTTCTTTCCTGATTAATTCCCCTTCATGTATGTTTCATCTTCTCATGACTATGTGTCCTGACGCCGCAAATTCCTGGGTGTGGGCATGGGCAATACACACACCACTCAAATAACTGTGTCCATTTAAAAGTTACCTACCTAATGACACTCACACTACTCCCACCGAACCACCTGGTCCTTTCCTCCCTCTTGCTGGGCAACTGTCTACACTAGTTTCCCGGGTCCATGCTCCCTCTAGCGGCCTCACTCCACTTTGCATTGTCAAATCTGCTCATTCGTCCCCCTTCATCTAGAAATGAATATTGTGCTCCTTTCTAGTTCTGCCCTTAAAATCATTGAGGTGTGAAAATATTTCCTTTTTCTCTTCATACATCCCAAGCATACTCTCTAAAAACAAAACATTTTTCTCAAGAAAGTCTTCTCTTTTCCCCTAGTTTGAGCAATAGAACTTCCTTCTTTTTCTCCTTCCCCTTACTTGCTGACTTTTCTCACTACAAGACCAAGACTCATATCTCACATGGACCTCATGCTTGCTTGATTTCCTGAATAAGTCTGATTTCTAGAGACAGAATGTTCCAGGTACCAGATGTGTTCATTTCTCTCTTATCTTTCAGTTTGTGATAATTCCAAATTGAGGTTTTTTTCCACTTTCACACACATTGGCATTTTCTCCATATGAGGGGTCCTGGTCTTTTTATCAGTATGAGGCCCACCACACCTCTGTGGTTAACCCCACAGCAAACTGCACAACATCTGAATACATAGGGCCAACTTCATAAAGGTACAGCTCCAAGCCAGCTTGAAACTGTGTAGCAGGAAATAATTCCAGGAACCTGGGGACAGGCCACAAGCAAAACCCCTCCATGGTTCCTTCTGTGACCCTAAGTGAAATTCATAATAGCATAGATGATCAGGATCTGGGACACTCAATTGAGCATCACTTGCTCATGCTCCTACTAAAGATGAGCACAAATAATCTGAAGTACAATTTTAAGTTTTGTACTCTGTACCCACATGGACCTGTGATAATTTCCTTCCAGCTTCAACTGTACCTATAAAGCTGCAGGCAGAGGTAACTTCAGAGCCTTTTGCCTTTTTAAATCCACTGTGCTGGGTCTTCATGGGCTTCCCCGGTGGCTCAGCTGTAAAGAATCTACTTGCAATGAAGGAGACTGAAGAGATGGGAGTTTGATCCCTGAGTCGGGAAGCTCCCCTGAAGGAGGCCATGGCAGCCCACTCCAGTATTCTCACCTGGAGACTCCCATGGGCAGAGGAGCCTGGCGGGCTGCAGAGTCCATAGGGTCGCCAAGAGTCGAACACGACTGACGTGACTGAACACACAAATACGCAGGTACTGGGTCCCCAAAGGCCAGTCCTTGATTTTACCATCAGGGCCATAGGAAGGCCCATCATGTTGTCATCCCTTCCCACTCTGAATCTGGTCAGTGGAGAAAGCACCCAGAGAACAGAGGGCAGAAGGGAGACAAAGTATCAGTTTTATTAATGACCGTGCCAGTGCCAGCCAACCCACAGCACTCTGACCTCCCTGGCCAGCTGAACTGGAGTGTACACTTGAGACACGAGACTGAAAGGGGCCTCCTCTCCTTCCAGCCTGCCTAAGCCGCTGCACAGAGAGGGAAAGAGCAGACATTCTCAGGGGAGAGGCGGGGCGGGAAGCCTATCCAAGTGTGGATGTTTGCATTAGGAGTGGGCAGTAGGAAATGGCAATCCACTCCAGTGTTCTTGCCTGGAAAATCCCAGGGACGGGGAAGCCTGGTGGGCTGCCATCTATGGGGTCACACAGAGTCAGACACAACTGAAGCGACTTAGCAGCAGCAGCAGAGAAAGAGACAGTGCTATTCAGGAACGCTCCTGTTTATGCATCAGCTCCACTCCTGGGTGAAACATGGCCCAAAATGCTGTGCCTTACAAGCTGCCATAAGGTCTCATCCCACAGCCACCGAGAGAAAAAATTTTTCATCTTGTACTAGTTTTCTCTTTTTTGTTGAAGCATAGTTGATTTACAATGTTGTGTTAGTTTCTGGTGTGCAGCAAAGTGAGTCAGTTTTATATATACAGATATGTATGTCATCAGTTCAGTTCAGTCGCTCAGTCGTATCCGACTGTTTGCGACCCCATGAATCGCAGCACGCCAGGCCTCCCTGTCCATCACCATCTCCCGGAGTTTACCCAAACTCACATCCATCGAGTCGGTGATGCCATCCAGCCATCTCATTCTCTGTCATCCCCTTCTCCTGCCCCCAATCCCTCCCAGCATCAGGGTCTTTTCAATGAGGTAACTCTTCACATCAAGTGGCCAAAGTATTGGAGTTTCAGCTTTAGCATCATTCCTTCCAAAGAAATCCCAGGGCTGATCTCCTTCAGAATGGACTGGTTGGATCTCCTTGCAGACCAAAGGACTCTCAAGAGTCTTCTCCAACACCACAGTTCAAAAGCATCAATTCTTCGGCGCTCAGCTTCCTTCACAGTCCAACTCTCACATCCAACTCTCACATCACTGGAAAACCATAGCCTTGATTAGACGGAGGTACATATATACATACATATACAGTGGCTGCACTTTGTTGGAGCAGCTGTGAAGAGATACCCCACATCCAAGGTAAGAGAAACCCAAGTAAGATGGTAGGCTCTGAGAGAGGGCATCAGAGGGCAGACAGACTGAAACCACAATCTCAGAAAATTAGCCAATCTGATCACACGGACCACAGCCTTGTCTAACTCAATGAAACTAAGCCATGCCCTGTGGGGCCACCCAAAACGGGCGGGTCATGGTGGAGAGATCTGACAGAATGTGGTCCACCGGAGAAGGGAATGGCAAACCACTTCAGTAGTCTTGCCTTGAGAACCCCATAAACAGTATGAAAAGGCAAAAAGATAGGATACTGAAAGATGAACTCCCCAGGTTGGTAGGTACCCAATATGCTACTGGAGATCAGTGGAGAAATAACTCCAGAAAGAATGAAGGCATGGAGCAAAGCAAAAACAACACCCAGTTCTCAATGTGACTGGTGACAGAAGCAAGGTCTGATGCTGTAAAGACCAATATTGAATAGGAACCTGGAATGTTAGGTCCATGAATCAAGGCAAACTGACGTGGTCAAACAGGAGATGGCAAGAGTGAACATCGACATTTTAGGAATCAGCAAACTAAAGTGGACTGGAATGGGTGAATTTAACTCAGATGACCATTATATCTACAACTGTGGGCAAGAATATCTTAGAAGAAATGGAGTAGCCATCATAGTCAACAAGAGTCCGAAATGCAGTACTTAGATGCAACCTCAAAAACAACAGAAAGATCTCTGTTTGTTTCCAAGGCAAACCATTCAATATCATGGTAATCCAGGTCTATGCCCTGACCAGTAATGGTGAAGAAGCTGAAGTTGAATGATTCTATGAAGACCTACAAGACCTTCTAGAACTAACACCTAAAATAGATGTCCTTTTCATCACAGGGAACTTGAATGCAAAAGTAGGAAGTCAAGAGATACCTGGAGTAACAGGCAAATTTGACCTCGGAGTACAGAATGAAGCAGGGCAAAGGCTAATAAAGTTTTGCCAAGAGAACGCACTGGTGGTCGTAGCAAACACTCTCTTCCAACAATGCAGGAGAAGACTCTACACATAGACATCACCAGATGGTCAATACTGAAATCAGATTGATATATTCTTTGCAGTGAAAGATGGAGAAACTCTATACAGTCAGCAAAAACAAGACTGGGAGCTGACTGTGGCTCAGATCATGAACTCTTTATTGCCAAATTCAGATTCAAATTGAAGAAAGTAGGGAAAACCACTAGACCATTCATGTATGACCTAAATCAAATCCCTTATGATTATACAGTGGAAATGAGAAACAGATTCAAGGAATTAGATCTGACAGATTGCCTGAAGAACTATGGATGGAGGTTTGTGACATTGTACAGGAGGCAGGAATCAAGACCATCCACAAGAAAAAGAACTGCAAAGAGACAAAATGGTTGTCTGAGGAGGTCTTACAAATAGCTGTGAAAAGAAGAGAAGCAAAAAGCAAAGGAGAAAAGGAAAGATATACCCATTTGAATGCAGAGTTCCAAAGAATAGTAAGGAGAAATAAAGAAAGCCTTCCTCAGGATCAGTGCTAAGAAATAAGGGAAAACAACAGAATGGGAAAGACTAGAGATCTCTTCAAGAAAATTAGAGATGCCAAGGGAACATTTCATCCAAAGATGAGCTCAATAAAGGACAGAAATGGTATGGACCTGACAGAAATAGAAGATATTAAGAAGAGGCGGCAAGAATACACAGAACTGTACAAAAAAGATCTTCATGATCCAGTTAATCACGATGGTATGATCATTCACCTAGAGCCAGACATCCCGGAATGTGAAGTCAAGTGGGCCTTAGCATCACTACGAACAAAGCTAGTGGAGGTGATGGAATCCCAGTTAAGTCATTTCAAATCCTGAAAGATGATGCTGTGAAAGTACTGCACTCTATATTCCAACAAATTTGGAAAACTCAGCAGTGGCCACAGGACTGGAAAAGGTCAGTTTTCATTCCAATTCCAAAGAAAGGCAATGCCAAAGAATGCTCAAACTACCGCACAATTGCACTCATCTCACATGCTAGGAAAGTAATCCTCAAAATTCTCCAAGCCAGGCTTCAGCAATACATGAACCGTGAACTCCCAGATGTTCAAACTAGTTTTAGAAAAGGCAGAGGAACCAGAGATCAAATTGCCAACATCCTCTGGATCATGGAAAAAGCAAGAGAGTTCCAGAAAAACATCTATTTCTGCTTTATTGACTATGCCAAAGCTTTTGACTGTGTGGATCACAATAAACTGTGGAAAATTCTGAAAGAGATGGGAATACCAGACCACCTGACCTGCCTCTTGAGAAACTGATATGCAGGTCAGGAAGCCACAGTTAGAACTGGACATGGAACAACAGACTGGTTCCAAATAGGAAAAAGAGTATGCCAAGGCTGTATATTGTCACCCTGCCTATTGAACTTATATGCAGAGTATATCATGAGAAACACTGGGCTAGAAGAAGCACAAGCTGGAATCAAGATTGCTGGGAGAAATATCAATAATCTCAGACATGCAGATGACACCACCCTTATGGCAGAAAGTGAAGAGGAACTTGATGAAAGTGAAAAAGGAGAGTGAAAAAGTTGGATTAAAGCTCACCATTCAGAAAACTAAGAACATGGCATCCAGTCCCATCATTTCATGGCAAATAGATGGGGTAACAGTGGAAACAGTGTCACTTTATTTTTGGGGGCTCCAAAATCAGTGCAGATGGTGACTGCAGCCATGAAATTAAAAGACGCTTACTCCTTGGAAGAAAAGTTATGACCAACCTAGACAGCATATTCAACAGCAGAGACATTACCTTGCCAACAAAGGTCCATCTAGTCAAGGCTATGGTTTTTCCAGTGGTCATATATGGATGTGAGAGTTGGACTGTGAAGAAAGCTGAGTGCCAAAGAATTGATGCTTTTGAACTGTGGTGTTGGAGAAGACTCTTGAGAGTCCCTTGGACTGCAAGGAGATCCAACCAGTCCATCCTAAAGGAGATCAGTCCTGGGTGTTCATTGGAAGGACTGACGTTGAAGCTGAAACGCCAGTGCTTTGGCCACCTGATGTGAAGAGCTGACTCATTTGAGAGAATAGCATTGAAACATGTGTATCATCATATGTGAAACAGATCACCAGTCCAGGTTCAGTGCATGAGACAGGGTGCTCAGGGCTGGTGCACTGGGATGACCCTGGGGGATGGGATGGAGAAGGAGGTGGGAGGGGGGTTCAGGATGGGGAACACATGTACACCCATGGCTGATTCATGTCAATGTATGACAAAACCACTGCAATATTGTAAAGTAATTAGCCTCCAGTTAAAATAAATAAATTTTTTTAAAAAGAAAAGACCTTGATGCTGGGAAAGATTGAGGACAGGAGGAGAAACGGACGACAGAGGATGAGATGGTTGGATGGCATCACTGACTCAATGGACATGAGTTTGGGTAGGCTCTGGGAGTTGGTGATGGACAGGGAAGCCTGGTGTGCTGCAGTTCAGGGGTCGCAAAGAGTTGGACACAACTGAGTTACTGAACTGAACTGAACTGACTGATATACATACATATATATCTGTTCTTTTTCATATTCCATTCCATAACAGTTTATCAAAGGATGTTGAATATAGTACCCTGTGCTTATACGGTAGACTTTGTTGTGTATCTGTTTTATATAGCACGCATCTGCTAATCCCCAACTCCTAATTTATCCCTCCCCTACTCACTTTCCTCTTAGTAATCGTAAGTTTGCTTTTTTATGTCTGTGAGTCTGTTTCTGTTTTGTAAGTAAGTTCATTCATATCCTAATTTAGATTCCACATATAAGTGATACCATACGGTATTTGTCTTCCTCCTTCTGACTTATTTCATGAGGTCCATCCATGCTGCTGAAATGGCATTATATCTTTCTTTTTTATGGCTGGATAATATTCACTGTGTGTATGTACCACATTGCCGGAACCCAGCATGAGGAATCCCGCCCATGGCAAAGGTCATGAGGAAGGAAGCCTGACATACTCAAAGGCGAGATCCGGCTTCAGGGGTTCCCCCTGGGTTTTCCTGAACATCTACCCCCCAAAACCAGAGTCTGCCTGCCTTATTGTACTGTGCTTTCCACTCTGCTGATATAACAGGGGGCTATTCCTGACCACCTTTCTCTGGAAAGAGTTAACTCAGAGTTCCAGGTAACAGTCTCCTGCATATTTGATGGCTTTCTAACTTGCCTGACAGGTTCCCCCGGACTTTTACAACATGTGATTGTTTACAGCCTCCCAAAGAAGCTTAAAACATCTTAAAGATACAGAGCCTTTTTTAAAGAGCTAAGAATTATATTGGTAGAGGGTTTTCACTGTTGATTCAATGACTGCTGCCAGGCCTCTATATTCTTTATCTTTTAGGCACCTGAAGGATATTAATCAATGTAATTGGGATATGGAAAAGGGAATATAGTAGTTTTGATGTTAGCAACACTATAGACTTTTGAGTTAATTACTTTTCTTTGTTATAAATCACTGTACTTCTTTCTTGTTATAAATTGTTGTGTCCTTGCTATGTAAGAATGTAACTTTATTTAGTGCTTTCTGAGAGTGGCACCAGACTTTGGGAAGAACACTATTAAGGCAAAATAAGTTCTCTGGCTGACAGACCCTCATCAGAAAAGGGCCGTAAAATGTTAATTGGCCTTCTGGCCAGAAAATGATGTAAATCACCTAAGACTTGTGTATACAACTAGGTATGCAGAGAGAAAGCCTGGTCTCAATAAGAGTCAGGGCTGCTGACACTGCATAATTTTGTATTATCCACTGATTTCTGTGTACAACCAAAAGTATAAAAAGCCTTCTGGACAATAGAAGATGGGTCAGTCACTGGAAAGACTGGTTTCCCTCGTGTCGAATCTCTCTCTCTCTTTCTCCCTCTCCCTCCCTCTCTTTTTCAGGCTGAATTCCCATCTGGAGCGCAGAGGCTCGCCAAGTCTACTTACTTGCCCTGGCTTCTAAGACCCACGAGAGAGGGAGCCCAAGGCAGGGCACCCTCCGCTATTCAAACGGGCACCGGTGGCCTAACGTAGATGGTGCAAACCTCTTGTCCTGAGGTTTTATTAGTTTTCCACGTAAACCAAGTTATTCAGCCTCTTTTCTCCACTAATTTTCCTATTATACCATTTCTTCCTAATCTCTTTTTAACTTCTAAATATGTAAGTTTTTCCTCACCTACTCCATCTCCCCTTCGAATTACCCTGGATCCAGCCCGGCACCGCGTCTTCTTTATCCATTCATCTGTTGGTGGACATTTAGATTGCTTCCATGTCTTGGCTATTGTGAATAGTACTGTTATGAACACTGGAGTGCATATATTTTTTCAAATTAGAGTTTCCTCTGGATGTATGCCTAAGAGCGGGGTTGCTGGATGTATGGTAGCTCTATTTTTAGTTTTCCAAGGAATCTCTATGCAATTTTCCATAGTGGTTGCACCAATTTACATTCCTACCAACAGTGTAGGAGGGTTTCTTTTTTTTTCACAGCTTCTTCAGCATTTGTTATTTGCAGTGATGGCCATTCTGACTGGTGTGAGGTGATACTTCATTCTAGTTTTGATTTGCATTTCTCGAATAATTAGTGATGTTGAGCATCTTCTCATGTGCCTATTGGCCATCTGTATGTCTTCTTTGGAGAAATCTCTGTTTAGAGCTTCTGCTCATTTTTTGGTTGGGTTGTTGAACTTTTTTGTTATTGAGTTGTAGGAATTGTTTGTATATTTTGGAAGTTAAGCCTTTGTCGGCCAATCACTTGCAGATGTTTTCTCCATTCTGTACATTATGTTTTCATTTTGTTTACGGTTTCCTTTGCTGTGGAAAAATTTATACGTTTAATTAGGTGCCATTTGGTCTTGGGCTGTTTGTTTTTGGTTTTATTTTGGTTTTGATTTTTCCTCTATTTTGGGAAACTGATCTGAGAAAACCCTGGTACAATTTATGTCAGAGAAAGTTTTGCTGAGTTCTCTTCTAGGTGTTTTATGGGGTAATCTTATATATTTAGATCTTTAAGTCACTTTGAGTTCATTTTTATGTACGGTGTGAGGGAGCTGTATTTGTTTTCTAATTACAAATGACCACAAACGTACTGGCTTAAAACAACACAAATTTATCATCTTGTAGTTCTGGAGTTCAGAGGTGCAAGATGGGTCTCACTCAGGCTAAAACCAAGATGTCAGCAGAGCCACATTCCTTTTTGAAGGCTCCAGGGGAGAATCCACTTTTATGTCCTTTCCAGCTTCTGGAGGTCACCCACATTCCCTGGGTCATGGCCCCATTCTCTCACTTGCAAACCCAGCAACATCCAGCCAAGTTCTCACTTTGCTATCAATCTGTTTCTCTATTCTGAGTCCCTCTTCCACACTAAGGTGTCTTATGATTTCACTGGATCCACTCAGATAATCTTGGATAATTTCACTGTTTTAAAGCCAGTTGATCAGCAACATTAATTCCATCTAAATCCTTATTTCCCCTTTGCCACATAATCTCAGATATTCACAGGCTCTGAGAAATCTCCAGTTCAAGAATCCCACCCTCACCTACAACCTCCTGACAGTCCATCTCCTTTACTCCAGAAGTCCATGTGCATTCACCTTGTCCAGACCTCCAATCTACTGATTCTACCATGATTTCCATGTAGCTAATGACTACATTTCCCAGACTTCCTTGCAGCTAGATGTGACCCTGTGACTAGACTGCGGCCTGTAGGGTATAAGCAAATATGACAAAGGCAGTTATGGGCAAGGTCCTTGACAAAGGAGGAGTGTGTCCTCCCCTTCTCTCTTCTCCGTTTCCCAATGACTGGAATGAGATGAGGGGTGGGAGTTGAAGCAGCCATCATAAACCACTAAGTAGAGCCACATTTTGAAAAAAAAAAAATATATATATATATATATAGTAGCAGAGACTTCCCTGGTGGTCCAGCAGTTAAGACTCAGAACTCCCAATGCAGGGGGCTCAGGTCTGATCACTGGTTAGAGAACTAGATCCCACATGCCACAGCTAAAGATCCTGCATGCGGCAACTAAGACCTCACACAGACAAACTGAAAAAAGGAAAAGCTGCAAGACAGAAAGAGCCTGAATCTTGACTATTGCAGAGCCACCACACTACCCCTGTTTAACTTTTGTTAAAGCTGCAGTATTATGACCTTATTACTGCATCTGAACTAGTATCTTAATATACTTGTCCACTTCATCTTGCTAGCTCACTAAATATAACCTCCCTATAATCAATTATTCAAGCCAAAAACCTGAGTCAGTTTTGATTCGTGCCTTTTCTTCAATCCTCACATCAATAAGGCTTTGAATTCTATCTCCAGGATATATCTTGACTTCCTCCCTCTCTCACCTTCTCCTTAGTTCTACCACCGTGATTCATCACTTAGATGTCAGCAACAGCCTCCTGACTAAACCTCTCTACCTCCACCCTTCCCCCTTCCAAGCCACCCTCCCTTCAGCATTTAGACAAGTGATATTTTCAAGGTATATATCTAATCAGGTCAGCCAGTCTGCTGCTTAAACCCTTAAGTGTTCTCCAGCTGCACTTTCATATAGAATCAAACCCTTTCCCTGGGCCTACATGCTCCCAGCTATATCCCTTCTACCTCATCCCGCCCTGCCTTCCTACTCCATACCACACAGCTATGCTGGCCTCCTTCATGGGACACAGTGTTCTGGCCAGCTCAGAGCTTTCACCCTCATGGCCACTCCCTCTGCTTAGAACCCCATTCTTCTTGCTTTTTGCTTTGCTGACTCCTGCTCATCCTACACGTCTCAGCTCAAACAACTCTTCTCAGGGAGAGCTTTCTCAGATACCCGACTCAGTGCCCAGCCCATCTCCCTTTCCACCACTTACTTCTGTCACCCATCCCTGTTTATTCCCTCATTGCACTTACTGTGCTCTGACGTTTTTTTATATGCTTGTTTACTTGTGTATATGGTTTCCACTTCAGAAAAATATAAGCTCTATGAAGCCTGAGAACTTGTCAACCATTAGCATTCACCATTTTCTCCCTGGTGCCTTGAACAATAATAACTGGGCAAACAGTTGGAGTCCAGTGAATGAATTGACTCCGTGGGTGAACTGAATGAATGACTGAATGAATGAATTAGTGGTGAATTTAGCCACTCCTTTCCTAGGAAAGAACAAGTAACAAACCAAGAGAAGCTAGAAGTGTTCACTCAAAATCCCATCCCCTGGGGAAGAAGGGAGCAAAGTCCTCTAATGGAAAGAGGCATGGGGAGAGGGCTGCAGATAAGGGTTTCCCTCCCTGAGAGTGGTTGGGAAGAAAAGATCCCGGGAAGGGCTGAGAAGCCTTTGCTCAGAGGTCCGGTGCTCACTTCCCCAGCCTCTATAGGATTAAGGCAGATATGAGACCACGTTCCCAGAGAACAAGGTACAGCATCAAATGTACAGGCTCTACGGCGCGGAAGCCTGAGGTTGTGTCTTAAGAAGGGCTTCTCAACATATGTACAGATAGTTGTTGTTTAGTCTCTAAGGCTTGCCCAACTCTTTGCGACCCCTTGAACTGTAGCCCATCGGGCTCCTCTGCCCATGGGATTTCCCAGGCAAGAATACTGAGTGGGTTACCGTTTCCTACTCCAGGGATCTTCCCAACCCAAGGATCAAACCTGCCTCTCCTGCACTGGCAGGGGAATTCTTTACCACTGAGCTGCCAGGGAAGCCTCTGTACAGGTAGGGGAATCCCAGAATCGGGACTTTCTTTTACTGAGGGTGAGGAAAGGATCTTTAAAAAGAATATCCCCCACTAGACTTCCTACATAGAATCTGCAGTTCAATCACGAGGAGACAGGAGTGGGGACAGAACAACCTCCACAGAGCCTCCTGCCTGTATTCCCTCACCCAGTGAGACAGGAAAGCTAAGGCTTCTTTCTGAGTGTCTGGCCCAGGACCAGGACAGACACTGGTTCTCTCCACTGTCGACTCCGTCTCCCCTGTCTCAGGGCTCCTTCTCCTCCAAGGGGAATCACAGAAGCTTCCATTCATGGACTCCGATGCACAGTTTCAGAACAACCTAGGATCCCAAAAAGAGTCCTTAAAGGTCCAACTCTAGGCCTAATGTAAGGAGCCCCCAGACAGCCTCTGGGCACTTCCAGAGACCGAGATCTCCTTACACACATGCAGCTTCTTCCAGGTTTGGGCAGCTCTGCTTATAAGAGGGTCTTCCTCCCAGCCAGCTGAAATCTTTCTTTCACACCAGCATCACTAGTTCAGGCTGATTGTTCCCATGTGACAACCTTTGAAACATCTGAAAGCAAGTATCATTCTAATAATAAATGCTGCCATTTAATGATGCTTACCAGGCACTGCACTAAACATTTTATGTATATTATCTCATTCAATCCTTGCTGCATCCCTATCTTGGAGGAGTTATTGGTCCCATTCTGGAGATTAGGGGAAAAGCTTGTGAAGTAATCAGCCCAGGGCCACCCAGGTATTGGAAGAATCGGGATTTGTTCCAAGGCCAATCTGACTCCATCCAAAGCCCATGCCCCCACTTCTCCTGTTATGCAAGGTCATCCATCCCTAACAGAGTCGTCTTTAGTCCTAGCTGGATGACAACAAATCCTTCAAGCGCTTTTCTCTGAGAAGCTCAGGGCACCCATCTCCCCATTTGCTCAGAGAACTTTCAGGTTCAATAAAATCCTTGCAATATCTAGTCTCAGACCCTCTTCTGGAGACTGGAGAGTGAAAAGGGAAGCTCTGCTTCTGTGACAGCAGAAAATAGGAGTCTTCCCAAAGGTCCCCCACTGGGCCCCAGTGCCCCCTCAGTCCTCAAACAGCCCTGACGACCCACCAGTTTCCACTACCCCCGCCTCCCTTATCACCTATCAACTCCCCTGTCTCCCAGGATTTGTCAGTCTGGCCCCTCCTTATCTCATGCCTCTTCTACCCTAAAGGTCCACTCATCTTTAAATAAACCCAACTCCAATTTCCCCTCCTCCGGGAAGCCTTCTCCAGCTCCTTCCCCTTCCTCAGTGCTCCCAAAGCCCTCACTTTTCCTGTTTCCAGCTTCACTGAGATATAACTGACATATAACACGGTATACACTTAAGGTGTACAATGTAATGACCTGATATATATATATATAATGAAATAAGTACCACAATAAGTTTAGTTAGCACATCCATCACCTCACATTGCTACAATTGTGTGTGTGCGCGCGCGATAAGAACATCTAAGATCAATTCTCCTAGCAACTTGCAAACACACGATACAGTATTGTGAACTGTAGTCACCACGCCGTATGTTACATCCCAGAACATTTTTATCTCACAGCTGGAAGAAGGCACCTTTGGATCCCCTTCATCCGTTTTTGCCTCCCCTGCCCCTGGCAACCAGTCGCCTACTCTCTGTTTCTGTGGCTCTGCTACAAAGCCCTTGTTTCTGCCTCTACAGCAGCAGCTGCTCTTTTGCATTTCATCATGTCTCCTGCAGCTCTGCCTAGGCTTCTCTGGGCCAGAAAGTGTGGCTTTAATGACTAGGCCCGTCACAGAGTAGGTGTTTGCTAACTGGATGCTACTGTCAAATGCAGACTGACATCTTTGATCCTTCAACTGGAAGAACGGTGGTTAGACTGCAGAAAGTCAGAAAGCAGGGCCACACTGAAGAACCAGTGCAGATACCAGCAGAGTGAGCCCCTCCACGTGGCCCAGCACCTGGGCACCACCTGGTCTCCAGGAACTGAGTGAAAGAATCCAGACTCAATGAGTCCAAGGAAGGGAACAGGGTTTGAAGCAGGATCTGCTTCTCCCTGGTGACCATTCCACCTCATGGCTATGTGCTTGGTATTCTCTCCTTCCTGACACAGAGAAGATGCTAGCATGAATTTAAAACCTAATGCCCCTTTCTCCAGGCACAATCTTAACTGTCCCAAATGATTTTGTAACAGAATATTAAAATCAGAATTTCAACTGGGCACCAAGATACAATAGATGACATTTCAAATCATCATATGAAGAATTTCAAAAGAAATGTTTAAGAACTAGTTTCTGACCCCCAGATCAAGGATACAAAAAGAATCAAGGATACAAAAAGGCATCATTTTAGGGAGAGGAGGTATTAGCGAGACAATAACAAGGAAGTGTGTGTGTGCTTAGTCGCTCAATTGTGTCTGACTCTTTGCAACCCCATGGATTGTAGCCCACCAGGCTTCTTCATCCATGAGGATTCTCCAGACAAGAACACTAGAGTGGGTTGCCATGCCCTCCTCCAGGGAATCTTCCCAACCCAGGGATTGAACCCTGGTCTCCTGGATTGCAAGCTGATTCTTTAGCATCTGAGCCACCAGAGAAGCCCAAGTCATTAAGTCGTGTCTGACTCTTTGGGACACCATGGAATAGTCCGTGGAATTCTCCAGGCCAGAATACTGGAGTGGGTAGCCATTCCCTTCTCCAGGGGATCTTCCCAACCCAAGGATCAACCACAGGTCTCCCACATTGCAGGCGGATTCTTTACCAGCTGAGCCACCAGGGAAGCCCAAAAATACTGGAGTGGGTAGCCTATCCCTTCTCCAGGGGATCTGTCCAAACCAGAAATCAAAGCAGGGTCTGCTGCATTGCAGTCGGATTCTTTACCAGCTGAGCTACCAGGAAGGGATGGGGTTAAACCAGAGTATATCATACTTACAGAAGTAGAATACCAGGCAATAAGAGAAATTGTAACATACACTAGACAAACTTAAGAAACAGAGCATACATTTCAGAACCCTTCTGTGTTCTCTTTACTGATGCTTAGGAGAAAGGTGAACTATGACCTCCTAGGTCTTCAGGTGGAAAGAGTAAGTCTCAGTAATTAATGATTTTAAAAAGAAAGAATGCAGAAACAAACAACTATTTTCAGGAAAAGAAGTAACCTTAGGAAAGATAATAAATCAGTCTAAAAACGTCCATTTCAGAGACTTCCTTGGTTGTCTATTGGTTAAGAATCTGCCTTCCAATGTAAAAAACGTGGGTTCGATCCCCAGCTGGGGAACTAAGATCTCGCATGCCGCTGGGCAGTTACTGAGCCCGGCACCAAAACTAGAAAGAAGCCACAGCAGAAAATCCTGCATGCCTCAATGAAGAACCCTCTAGGTGCAACTAAGACCTGACACAGCCAAATAAATAAATACATTTTTGAGTAACAATAATAAAGGCACTCAGCTCTGTTTCAAAGGTAAAGATCAACCTGAAGCACATTCTTGAACTGTTCTACAGGATCCAAAGCCCCTCGACCACTCAACCAGCAGATTCGCTAGAGCCCAGAGAATGAGGATGCTGACCTTGGCTGAGCCTCGTGACTTCACTCAATGAGCTGCCTGGATTTTGTCAACCTAGAGTGCCCTGTTCCTCATTTTAATGCTAAAACCTCCACTCCAAGGGCCGGAATCGCCGCCATTTTTGAACATGCAATGTATGTTTGAACATGTCACACTGCACATGCATGTCTGGAATTCCACATCTACAGGGATGATCACATTCACCCTTTCGTGAATATGCATGCATTTTAGCTTAAAACTTCCCTCATCCTGCTGTTATGGGAGACAACACTTTGAGAGCTATCTCTGTGTCTCCTTACCTGTCACAAGTAATAAATTCTTCTGCTTTCATCAAAAGTACCTGATGTGTTCATTGGCTAAGCACCCCAAGCAATGGACCCATTGCACCACTAACAAAGGGAGGATTTTGCAAGGAGGAAATGCATGCAGGAAGCTGTGCTGTGCACCTCATCCCATCTCTGCCAGGGAAAGGGAGGGGACCTACCCCCTTACAGCAAACCTAGTGGATGCTGGCATGGTTACCCCAACAACAGAATATGTGGCCCCTAGAGTGGGAGGGTGGAAGTATCCTGGGGCATGGGTGCCTTCCAGAGGTTTAGAAGGAGAGACAAGGACGAGGGACCAGCCTGTGAGCAGGCTAGCTAAGCTGGCGCCTTGTGGCAACCTGGGCTCCCAGAGTTTGCCTGGCCAGGGAAGAACTGAGTTCCCGGTCCTGGGAGAGAAAAAGATGAGTCCCCATACATCCATGCTGGGTGCTTCCAACACAGCTTCCTCAGGGGACAGAGACCCTAGCAGCTGAGGAATGAGGCTCAAGTTCCCAGGATAAGGAAATACAGGTGGACAGGGCTGCTCGCAAAGCTCTGAGGAGCCAGGAAAGCACCCGTGCGAGAATGGTCGTCAGCAGAAAACATCCAAGAGGAAGGGCAGGAGCACTGCCAGCTGAGGGAGGAGGAGGCTAAGTGCCAGAGGACGTAAAAACTCACCTACCCCTTCCTGTCTGCTCTGCACCCCCCCTACCGGGCAGGGCTTGGGGGTGGGGGCAGGGGAGGAGGGAGCGGAGAAGCCAGCCACTGGCCCCTTCGCAGCGGCCAGCCGCCAGCCGCCAGCCGAAGCGAGGCCCAGCAGGCCACAGAAGAGTGGCAGTAAATAGAATATTATGCTTAGTGAGACGAGTCAGAGAATGACAAATACTAAATGACATCACTCGTGTGGAATCTAAACAATAATAAAATCAATCTATATGCAAAACAAATAGACTCATAGACATTGAGAACAAATTCATGGTTACCAAAGGGGAGAGGAAAGGAGAGAGGGACAAATTACAAGTATGGGATGAACAGATACATACTACTACACATAAAACAGATAAGCGACAAAGATGTACTGTATAGCACAGAGAATTATACCCATATCTTGTAACAACCTATAACAGAATGTAATATGCAAAAAAAAAACCGGAAACAAAACTGAATCACTATGTTGTATTCCTGAAACGAATGCAATATTGTAAATCAATTGGACTTCAATTTTTTAAGAAAAAAAAAAGACTAAAAGAATAGAAAGCCAAAAAAAAAAAACCTTAAGTCTCAGGTTTTGGTTAATATATTGATTGATGTGGTCATTGTAATTTCTGAATTGAGCCTGTCTCTTATCTGAGAGCAAGCAGAACAGTTAAAAGGCTTTACTGGGTTTTCTCCAAGGAGTAAGCAAATAAATTCTCCCTGCCCACCAGCCCAATAAAGTATAAAGGATTGCATCATGAAATCAAACTCATCAGGTATTCAAAATGTAACTTTATTCTTTTATTACATGACAAATTGTGGTTTTCATATAATATATAGTATATAACATACACAGTAATACGTGTAATATAGAATATGTACAATGTAGAATGTAATAGGGGTTACACTCTCCCCTCCAAAGGGTCTGCATTACTGGGACCCAAGGTTTCCCCTTCAAAGTCCCTTCAGCCTTCTTTCCTGCAATCCAGAGCACCCCTGCTCCCATCCCTCTGTCTCTGTACCTTCAGTAGCCTTTTTTTTTCTAGGCTTCTTGAGAGCCAGTCCACACCCACCCATAGGTCCTGAGCACTTCCTCTCCTCCTTGGGGAGGGGGAGAGACCTCCCATACCAGCTCCAGCACAGCCTCCTGGAGCACTCACCACCTCCCTGCCCCGCCAGGCACTCTCACCATCTGTCGTGGGTTGAAGAGAGTTTCAAAAAAGTTCGAGTCTACCTAGAACCTCAGAATGTGAACATTATTTGGAAATAGGGTCTTTGCAGATGAGGATCTTGAGGGGAAATTATCCTGGATCTAGGGTGGGTCCTAAATCCAACGACTGATGTCTTTACAGGAAGAGGAGAGGACGCAGAAAGATATACAAGAGGGAAGAAAGCCATGTAAAGAAAGAGGGAGAGACTGGAGTTACTGTGCCACAGCTCAGGAATGCCTGGGGCCATCAGAAGCTGAGAGAGGCAAGGAAGGATTGTCTCTGAGAGACTTCAGAGGGAGCAGGGCTCAGCTGACACCTTGATTGCAGGCTCCTAGCCTCCAGAACCCCAAGAGAATAAATCCCTACTGTTTTAAGCCATCCAGTTAGTGGGACGTCGTGACAGCAGCCCGAACTAACAGACCGTCTCCCCCTGTTCTTCTGGCTGGAGCCACATTCAAGGGCCAACCCCTGGCAAGAGGAATGCCAAGGCTTGGGCTGGGGCCCAGTGACCTCTGCCAAGCCTGGGAGGAGTGGGGGAGGAGGACGGGCTCTGACTTTCAAATGACCCCTTCCATCCTGTTTTTGCTGAGCAGCCCCAGGAGAAACCAGGCCTCTGCTCCCCAGCCACCTACCCTCAGTAATGCCCTATCCCTCCTACTTCTAGTAACCTACCTCAGTCCAGTCCTGTGGCTAGGGAATTTTCCATCCCACTCCCAAGTCAAAGTCATTAGATTTAATCATTAACAGGCGGGTGTTAATTAGCAGGACAGGGTGATCATCCATGCTGATGAGGACACAGCTGGCTATCAAGAACAGCTGACCAGACAAGGGTGCGGAGGGCAGGCTCTGGGTAAAAAGGGGCAGGGGGTGTTCTGCAGACTCCTTCCCAAAGCCCCCATTTCTTTTTTTTCTTTTTTTTAAATTTATTTTAATTTAGAGGATAATTACTTTACAATATTGTGATGGTTTCTGCCCTACACCAGTATGAATTGGCCATTGGTATACAGGTGTGCCCTGCACCCCGAATCCCCCTCTCACCTCACTCCCTACCCTATCCCTCCAGGTTGTCACGGAGCATCGACTTCGGGTGCCCTGTGAAGCTCCTATTTCTGCATCCCTGCCTTTTCCGGAGTCAAAGGAGAAAACACTAACTAAGGTGAGCTCCTTGCTACTCATGTTCATTTCTCAAGAGCTTGATGGGTGCCAGGCACTGAGCTAGTCACTCCTGTGGACATCACCTATCCCATCATCACTAGAATAATAGAGGCATTAATACTTGTTATTTACAGATAAAGAAACCGAGGCCCAGAGAGGGTAAGCATCTTGCCCAACATGGCAGAGCTGGGATCTGAACCCAGGAGACTGTTATCCGAGCAATCAGAGGTCACATTGACCTTCCTCCTTCCCCGGCTGTACCTCATCCTTGCACTTTCACTTTGCAGTATCTATCATTTATAATCACTTAGTCACCCTACTCCACCCGGAGCCCTGCTAGGCCGTAGGATGCCAGTGGACAGAGACTGTACTTGTTTTGTGCTCCACTGTATCCCCAGCACGGAACACAATGCCTGGGACACATGAATACCTGATAACAATTTGTTGGAAATATAAATTCAGCCTGTTGAGAGTTGAGGTAGAAGGTGAGAGATTGGGTCTTCTAGACAGGTGATGATCACAGGGTTAAATCATATTTCAGGAGGTCCTGGGGTCCATGCCTCTGTTTCAGGTCTGGCTGTGGCCCTGCCATAGCCTTCAAATCTGGGGAAAGTATGGCCTCGGGTTTGAGTCCCTGAGAGAGCTGCTGCTTCTCTCTTGGCCTGTTTCCCCTCTTGAGCTCAAGGGGGTGGATTTGGCTGATCTTTAAGTCTCTTCCATCTAGACCAGTCTTGTGGTTCAAGAATAGGCAAAGCACTTGGGAAATGAGCATCCCTTGGTTTGAATCACCAGCTCTGGCCCCATTCCCAAGAGTGCCAGCTGCAAGGGGGTGTGCACCCAAGCCTGGCAGAATTGCAATGATGGGCTTTTTCACAGGCAAACTAGGGCCCATGCAGTTGGAGGAGGCTGGGCCTTCTGAGACATCCCCCGAGAGGCCACACATCTACCCCAGTGGTGCTGCTGGGGCTCACAAGAAGCTCTGGAAACTTCTCTTGAGGAGATGCCTTCTAGATGGGGCTTGGAGCCCAGGGAACAGAGAGTCTCACCGCAGGTTGCCCACACCTCGGCTCTAGGTCCAGTTCTGCTCCTCACCTGCTTCCCCTCCTTTTCATAAGGCACAACCCCTAAAGACTCTCCCTCGTTTCCAGAAGAGCAGAGCCACCCCAAAGGAGAAAGATTGGCTCCCCAGTAAGGATTTACAGAGCAGATGCCACACATTCTGAGCTGATTCCAAAAGAATTTCCAGAGATGTTTGAGAAACTGCAGCAAATTGGTGGGAACATATGGCTTCCCAGGGGGACCACTTGGCTAGAGTTCTCACTCCTACGGGTGTGTAAAGTCTCAGCTGAGTGTGTGCAAGTGTGCACGCATCATGTTTTCAACAGACAGGAATTCCTCCCTGCCACACTGGCCAGCAGGGAGACACAAAGATAGAGGTAAGGGCTCCACCTCCTGGGTTCTAACCCTAATTCTGAGACTTCCTGCCTGTGTGACAGTGTGTGTTCAGTCGCTTCAGTCATATCCGACTCTTTACAACCCTACTGGACTGTGGCCCACCAGGCTCCTCTGTCCATGGAGTTTCCCAGGCAAGAACACTGGAGTGGGTTGCCATTTCCTTCCCCAAGGGATCTTCCACACCAGGGATAGAACCCGTGTCTCTTATGTCTCCCACAGCAGCAGCCGGGTTCTTCACCATTAGCACCACGTGGGAAGCCCTTGTGTGTGTGTGTTAGTCGCTCAGTCATATCCAACTCTTTGCAACCCCATGGACTGTAGCCCACCAGGCTCCTCTGTCCATGGAATTCTCCAGGCAAGAATATTGGAGTGTGTTGCCATGTCATTCTCCAGGGGATCTTCCCAAGCCAGGGATCGAACCCAGGTTTCTCGCATTGCAGGTGGATTCTTTACCATCAGAGCTATCCGGGAAGACTGCCCATGTGATGGGAGCATTCCTAACTCAGAATGACAAAAATTAGAACCTGCACAATCACCTGGTCTTCCTCGTTTTACAGATGAGGAAACCAAGCCCTGTGTGTGTGTGTGTGTCTGTGTGTGTCTGTGTGTGTGTGTGTGTTGGGGAGAAGGGCGAGCGATTGCTCCAGGGTAGCCCAGAGAGTTGGAAGCAAGGGAGGAATTGAACTCTGACCTCCCAAATCCCAACCCAGATAGACCTTCCCAGCATCACCTCTCTACACACCCTTGCTTTTGAAAAGTAAAATAAAGATCATAATTCTACCCAGGTTGGGTGTGGGGATTAGTGAATTAACATGGGAGAAGGTTAGTGAGGAATGAAGAAGACAGACAAATAAAAGCAGAAAGTGCTGAGAGCCACAAAGAGCAGCCCCCATTAAGCCCGAGTCCAGCTGCGGAGAGTCGGAAGGGTGGGAGGTACAGAGTAATTGCATGGCCGCCACATCCCTGTAACCTTAAATATTTCATGGACCCAGAAGTACACCACGTGGAACAGCCACTGCTCCAGTGGGCCAGGACTGCAGCAGGGACGTGAACGCTTGCACACACACACACACACACACAAGTACACCTTGCACAGACACATGCAAGCGGGGAAGGGCTGGGACAGGGCAGGCTCTGACTCTCACTCATTCTAGGAAGGGCTCCAAGAGCAGGCATGGCAACTCCCTGCCCCATGTGCGAGCAACACACGTTGTCTTCTTCCACCCACAAGCAACAGACACCCACAGTCACGCACCCAGCTCTGGGCATTAGAAAGGTCAAAACGACATCACCCAACACCTTCACAGACAGCTTCCAGCTTGTGCGGCAACCCCAGCACCCAAGGCTGCAGCCAGCCACACTCCCCTCCCCGCTCCCCAGAAGCGCTGGCCCCCGCCATCCCCAGCCTCCTCCGGGAGCCAGAAGCGGGGAGCTGCCTCTCCTCCCTCCCGCTCTCGCCTCCTCTGCCTCCACCCCAGCACCGGCTGCTCCCAGGACCCCTCGTCCCACGCAACCCCCATCAGCCATCTCTTCAAAGCCTGAGCACTCTGGGCCCTCTCCTGACCTGAAGCTTCTAGGGGAGGGAGTCTGAGAATCTGAAGCTTGAGAAGGGAACACGAAGGGGGGATGTGAGGTTTTGAGAGGAATTTCCACAACCAAACCCAAGTTTGAAGGGCATGTAACAAACTGGGTGATGGTGGGTATGCAGGGTCTTCTTATGAGAGCCTGGAAAGGTGACTCCCCTAATTCTGCTGTCTGCCAGGAGACACCACGACAGTAATGGGGGGGGGGGGGGGTGAAGTTGCTTCGGTGGTATCCGACTCCGAGCAGTTATCGGTTAATTGAGGGCCTCCTACATGCTTACCTCCTATGACAGTCAGTCCTATCGTAGGGAAAATTCTGCCCGTTGTAAATGTGGAAATCGAGGCTCAGTGAGGGGCATCTGAGGGCCTAGATGTGCTGTTGTTCAGCCACCCAGTCGTGTCCAACTCTTTGTGATCCCAACACGTTGGGCTCCTCTGCAGGGCCGTGGGAATCCTGACTTCAAGTTCTAGGTTCCAGGGTCCTGGCGGAATAGGCGAGGGGAGGGGAGGGACAAGTCACCTATTTAAAGGACACTTTGGCCCCGGGTCTGTGTATGTGTGGTTAGGAGAGAGGTGAGTGGAAGGAAAGCCAGAGAGCACGTCCTGTTGAGCCCCCGTGTCTCCCACCCTATCCTATCCTCTTCGCTTCAGAGCCTGCACATGTGCTCCCACCATGGCCACTTGTGCAGAGAGAAGCAACTGGGGGAGGCGGGTATCTGGCGCTCACAACCAGCTGTTTTCTGGGCTGGCCCTGCTACATCAAAGAGAGCACAAAGGGACCACACAATCATAGGTTGGGTGTAGGGGGTCATTCCTGGAGCAACAGCGAAACAGAGGTTACTTCACAGCAGACAGAGGTCTGGCTGGCCTATTGGGTCCCTTATAACCCCAGCCTTGCCCTGGGAAAACTGACCCAGGCCTGTGGTGTGTAAAGGGATACGGTTAGGGGGAAGGCCAGAGGTTATTTTGGGAGGTAAGAGGGAAAGGGGCAATGTGAAATCCAGGCCAGGGAAGGGCTGCCCGGGAGAGGAGGCAACTGAGGATTTAGGCTGACCCCTTAGAGGGGAGGATGATCCCAGGGTCCCCAGAGGACCAGGCGACAATCTTTGTAGAAGGAGCCAATTGTTCGGTTTAAGTTAAAGAAATAGATCTTTGGCCCAGGCTCCTGGTCAGCGCCCCCTCAGAACTCCCTGTCCCTGCTCCCTGAGCCCAGTTCTCCTCCTCCCCCAAAGAGGCATCATCCAGCCTTGCCCCGCCCCCAGTGCCCAGCACCTCTCCTCCCTCTACCCAGCGGCCCCCAGCCCCTGGCAGAGTGCCCAGCAGGTCTGGTGAATACTCCGTCTCCCTCACTCACTAGTATTGGCGTCTTGGTCCTACACCAAACTAGTGAGTTCTTCGCACAGTCTCACCTTCATCTCCTCAATTACGGCAGATCCTTTTCATTACTCTGCCAACAGTGGAACTAGAAACCAAACCCATCTGTAAACAAGCCACCCCACCAAAGGCATGCCCCTCTCCACCAGCACAGAATACTCTCCTCTGGCAGGCCTTCCACCTGCTTTACATCCCCAGAATTTAGCAAGCAGAAAGAGAAACCTATTTCACAAGCATTCCTGGCTCCCCACCCGTTTCTCCTCCTACCACGTCCCAGATGGTCCTCGCTCCCTGAGCCCTCCACCCACTGCCACCAAAACAGAGGCTCCGGGGACCCTCTAAGATCTTCGTTTCCCACTCCCGCCACAGAGTGAAACCAGACCTGTGCCCAGACCCCAGACCTCCCCTCCAAGCTTTCACCTCCGCGCTAGCGTTTTCCTTTCAATGGAAAGTCCCTCTCCTGGTCTAACTTCAATCCCTCCTGCTGCAAGCCTAGATCCTCTTTCTTTTCTCTTTGAAGCGACCCCTTTAAGATCAGAAAGGAAATCTTCCTCTCGCGTTTGCAGCCTCCTCTCTCGCAGCGCCCCTCCACCTTCCCAGCCCCTCGATTTTGCCCCAGGTTGGAGAAGTTCTTCGTGACTGCTCCGCACCTCCACCCTCAACCTCCCTGCACCCCACTAGAACTCAGGATTCCCCGCCCGAGCACTGTCTACTGCGCCCCGGGCCGGGCCACACCCGCCTCGCCCTTCCGCGGGGCGGTGACCCCCGGCAGCCGGCGGCGCGGCCACGA
>SJXQ01003191.1:132561-200767 GCA_006408695.1 Aepyceros melampus
CCCCCCCCCCCGCCCCCCGCCAAAAAAAAAAAATGGAGAGACATCAGTCCTGCAGGGCACCAGCTGACAGCCTCTGGACCCCAGGCCTCCAGTGTCCACGGGCAGGAAGGCTGAAACAGGGGCCTGAATTGCAGCCAAGCTGGAGAGGACAAGTTAGGGGACAGAGCAAAGGAGGAGAGGGCAGAACCCTGGGCTGGATAGCCACAGGCTAGAACCTTCCCCTGGAAAGCAATACAGGAAGCCAGAGGCTGGGACTGTAGCAAGTGGAGGAAAGGCCAGACTGCGGTGGACACCAAGTGACTTCCCCAACAGTGAGACGGAGCCAGAGCCCATAGAATCTGCCTGTAGGAGCAGGGTGGTGGGAGTGAGGAACCCTGCCCAGAGGCAGAGGGAGGAGGCTGCCCAACCTTAAAGCGGCTGATGAGGTTGTGCCGAGTCAGCAGCTCAAAAACGATGGTCCTCAGGGCGTGGTCATCTGCTGCCCGGTTCAAGGAAAAGACATCAAAGCACCAAAGGTCCACGTTCTAGGGAGAAACAAGGAACTAAGCAGGGAGACTCCCAAGAGGGACATCCCAGCAGCAGACTTCAAGGAGGACTTCCCAATGATTACAGACACATGGGAAGCAGGAAAATAAGTGGTAAACAGGCCTCTTTCTTCCCGGATATCATTCAGTACGGGAGTGACAAGAATTCAGGAGTTTGGCTCTTAAGTGGGTCAAAGTTGTTTTGAGAACCAAGGAAATGACAATTAAAAAAGGAAGTAAAAATCACCTCATAGGAGCCTGAAAGTCCTGAGGACTATTCCGCCCCCCACCCCCACCCTTCTCCCTGGGATCACCTTGAGACAGTTGAGGACCGCAGTGGAGTAGGTGGGGCCCACAGAGGTGTACGTTCTCCGGAACATCCTGAAGGAGAAGAAGGAAAGGAGCCCAGGAGTGAGGTCTGATCATGGGGTCTGATCAGGCAGGGCTGGCAGCTGGGCCAGGGGCACATGGGCTGGTGATACAGTGGAGTCCTGGAAGACCCACTGGGAAAGAGGGCCACAGCCAGGGGCCGAGGGAGGCAGGACGCAGCGAGCCTCACCGCTCCACGAAGATGCCAGCCTGCACTGCGTGCACGATGCTCCGGAACTTGGGCTTCTCTTCCGCTCGGCGGCCTTTGGCCCGGGTCTGCTGGGTGAAGGTGGAGGCCAGCCAGTCCCGCACCTCCGAAGGCACCGCGTCAGACCGCAGCTCCTGCAGCTCATCCTCCGTGTCCAGAATTTGCCTGAGGCCCCAGAGGGGGAGTCACAGAGGAAAGACTGCAGGTGCTTCCACAGCCTGGAGACCCGGGGCCCAGCCACACCCCACACCCTGGAAACTCTCACACCAACCTCTCCCTTCGCTGACCCTCCCTTGTCTTTCTTTTGCTAAGCCTTTTTACTTCTGTTTCTCTATCTGATGTTGCCAATGATGAAACAGGTCACTATGTGAGAGTGAACACCCCAATTCTGGAAGCATTCAAGCAGCCAGTGGCATGGATATCACCTGTCGAGGATGAAATAAAATGCAAGCCATATATAAGTGATTCTAAGTTTTCTAGTGCTTGTGTGCATGCTAAGTTGCTTTAGTCATGTCTGACTGTTTGCAACTCCATGGACTGAAGCCCACCAGACTCCTCTGTCCATGGGATTCTCCAGGCAAGAGAATACTGGAGTGGGTTGCCATGCCCTCCTCCAAGAGATCTTCCCAACCCAGAGGTTGAACCCAGGTCTGTTATGTCTTCAGCATTGACAGGTGGGTTCTTTACCGCTAGCACCACCTGGGAAGCTCAAATTTTCTAGCAGCCATATTCAAAAGGTAAAAAGGTGAAATCTCCTTAAATGATAACTTTCCTTTAACCTAATATGCTCAAAGTACTATCATTTCAACATGCAATCAATATATAATATATTAATGAGACATTTTACATTCTTTTTCCCAAGTCTTTGAAATCCAGCATGTTTTTCTACATATACATGCACATCTCAGCTCACAATTGCTACATTTGAAGCCCCACTAGCCACGGTGACCCGGGCAGAGCAGGTCTGGAAGGCCTCTGCCCTGGGAAAAAGGTGAGGACGCGATGAGCTTTAAAGTCCCTGCCAGCTCTGGAAAGGTCTTCTCCTCCTGATAATCTGTGTTTGTCTCTCTCTGCCAAGTCTCACCTGTTCCTCTGCCTCCTTATCTCTGCTGATAATTCTACCTATAGATCTATCTGTCCTCACTTCCCGCCTCCCTCCTCTGGCCCTGTCATGCGAGTCTATCCCCAGCTTTCTGTCTGACTCCCCGTCCCTGGATCACTGTGTCTGGCTGGCATCTTTCTCTTCTGTGTGTGGGTTTTCTCCCCGCTGCTCCGCGTCACCACTCTCACCGAGTCTCATCTATATAGACGGCCTCCAGCAGAGAAGCTGTGTACTCCAGGTTTTTCTTCAGCTCCTCAATGTTTACCTCCCCGTTCTCCAACTGCTTCACCATGTAGCGCAGTCTGTGGGGGGGGGCGGGGGCGGGGAGGGGTACAGAGAACCTGCTTAGGCGCCGCTACCTTGTCAAAAGAACAGGATACCTCTAATAGGATGCGTGTTCCAGAAACAGCCACAGCCTTCTATAGCGCATTAATCTTTCTAACAGAATAACAGCAGCTAATGTTTTTCATCACAGGCCATTGCCACCGCCTGTACTAAGTTTATCTACCCCCCCAAAGTTAAACCCCAGGCTCTTCCACAGTCCCCACCCACCTCTGACCTCTCAACATCTCCCCTTTAGTCAGTGTTTCCTGAAAACTCTTGTTTAGATTGCCTGGGGCCCAGCAGAATTAGGCAGGTACAAGTCCCTGGGGTGATGTTTTGAGGATGATCTGTTTCATAGTCTGAATAACCAAGAGATGAAACTGCCTATTTCCCTCTGATAGAGGACTTTGGGAACAACAGCCATCAAAAGGGCCCCCAGCATTCTTTCATTATGTCTCTTGGTTTGGGCAGGGAGGGGGTACATGTCCACAGCCCCTCTGTCCCTGGCAGGGATGGCGAAGACACAGAACAAAGACCAATTGAATGCTTTTGCCTGGCCTCACTCCATCCAGGCAGAGCTAATGGATTATGATTCCAGAATCCGTCAACCGGGACAAAGCGCAAGATTAACCCCTGCCTCCCTGGTGTCACTTCAGAGAGAGCCTCTGGCAGAGGGTGACTGTACCCCTCCCCTACCTCTGCCGTGAGGCAGCTTCCCCCAGAGCCAAAGTGGTGAGGGTGGGGTCAGGGGTCTCACTTACTGGATGCTTTGCCTGAAGGGACCATCCCTCATATTTTGCACTCACGAATTCAGGGGATTAACCGGGTGGTTTCTTAAAAATCTGCTTTATGACTGCCTGAGACCAGCCCAGGCAGTCATAGTTATACAAAGCTCTCTGACTTTAGGTGGTGATTTTAAAGAAAGTGATGAAACATCCCCCTCTGGCTCTTTCTCCCAGCTCTGCCCCACCCCACCTAAAAGCAAGGTGACGTGAAACAGTGGCCAGCACAATTCCCCACTGAGAGGGGCTTCAGAAACCCAAGGTCACCCTATGAGTCAGGGAGAAGAGTATGAGTCAGGGACCAGAGGCTGAAATTAGCATCTATTCCCAGGGATGCTGGGGGAGGGAGAACAATGGCATTCCCGAACAGAAGCAGCTCTAGAATCCTGGGGTCTCAGCAGCTTTGGAATAGGGGCACCCAAAATAGCCAGCCCCAGGAAGCACCACTGGCCAACTCTCACCCCAGGGACCAGCAGTCCTGGCCAAAGACAGGTCTGAATTGCAGATGAGGCAGAAGGGAAAGAGGGAAAATGGTGGGGAAAGAAGCTGGAGGGTAAGGCTGCAGCCTCCTCAGTGGGTTATCCTCAAACTGCACTCCCAGCCTCCCTGCTGCGCCTTCTCCACGTGAAAAGAGCAGGCAGTTCCACGAGGAAGAGCCCTGGTTCCCTACAGCCCAGCCCCAGCTCAGGCTTCACTAGGGAGGAGGCGTAGAGGCTGACAACATAAAGGCTTTCCAGCCAATAAGCTGGAAAGTGGCGACGGAGAGCCGACCAGGGATCAACAGCAAAGAGGTACCGCTGTCTCTAGGGCCCAGGCACAAGCTGGGGCTGCCCTCTCCCGGTCAGTCCCCATGGCCAGGGACCCTCGAGTCTGGGGACACAACCCAGGAAGAAGGAAAGGCCCCTGCTCTGATCTTTTCCCATCCCAGCCCTAACCTTCCACTTCAATCAGCCCTTTTCACAACGGAAAACTCTCCCCACTAGGGGTCAATGCCCACCACCAAAGTTCTGCCTTCTTTCTTGAGCCACCCTGGGAAACACACATCCTAGCACAAGCTCCCAAAGTGAACAGCCAAGCCCACGGGTGCTCATTTGCATGTATTCGCATAATCTCTTAACAATGCTGCCAGCTCTACATTTTAAAAACTGCTTTCTCCTACATTATCTCCTTTTATCCTCACAATGGGCCTAGAGGGAGGAAGGGGGGAAGGCTGTACAACCCTATTTCCAATGCAGAAATGCAGGATCCCAGCACAGCTCTGGGAGGTAGAAATCCTGCATTCAAACTTTTCACTTCCTGGATATGAGCCCTGAGCAAGTCACTACTTCTTCATCAGTGTCTACCAAAGTGTGGTCTATGGACCACTGACATCGGAATCACCTGGGATACTGGTGAAAAATTTTATTCTGGGTCTCCCCACACACCTACCTAACCAGATTTTCTAAGGTTTGGGCCCAAGGATCTGTGTTTTTAACAAACATCCCAGATAATTCTAACTCACCCTAAAGTTTGAGAATCTTTATTTTCAACCTTCAATTCCTTCATCTGTAAAATAATGAGGATTATAATAAACTACCTGTGGTGGTCACGTGGGCAGCACTAAACCGCCCCACCACCACCGCCGCCCCCGTGAAGAGCTGCTGTTTAATCACTCAGTTGTGTCTGATTCTTTTGCAACCCCATGGACCGAAGCCTGCCAAGTCTTCGGTCCATGGGATTTTCCAGGCAAGAATACTGGAGTGGGTTGCTATTTCCTTCTCAAGGGGAACTTCCAATCCAAGGATCGGACTCACATCTCCTGCTTGGCAGGCAGATTCTTTACCACAGAGCCATCAGGGAAGCCGCCTGGGAAGAGCTGTTAATAAGAGAGTTAAGTGAAATAATGCATGCAAAAGGCCTGGCATATACAATGAGGCTCTACAAACATGATTTGTATTAAAATTAACTGACCAGCACCATGCCTGCCCTACCCAGCTCACACTTCATTCCCTTCGAATCCAGCAAGCACCTGCCTTCTTGATCCCAAGTCCAGGTGAAGAACGGTGAGCCTAATTTGGATGGAGGCTGGTAATTAGGAACCCTCCTAACAGAGGAAATGAGAGGATGATAATGACCATGATCTCTCCTTTATAATTACATACCACAATCACCTTATGGGGATGGTTTATGATTTGCCTAGGGTCACACAGCTTGTCCATCTCAATCAGGTTGGCCAGCCTAAAACTCATTCTACTGGAGCCTAACTGTGCCCCAAACACCAAAAGTGAGGAAGGACCCCACTGCATCATAGCTCCTTCAGTGTCAGTCATCTGTCCTTCATGGGGTGATGTTGTCTGTGAACACCATCAGACTCACAGGAAACTGGGGGTGTCTTGATCGCACTCATGACTTGTCTGTCCTGGCAGCTGTGCTCAGAGCACACAGCATGTGCTCAGTAAATGTTCATTCAACAAAATAAAAGGGAAAGGGGGCAGATTAATCAGGTGGGGGGCTATCTGCCAGTGCTCACAATTGAGATCTCAGCCTAGGGAGAAGAGTGTGGTTGTAGGCTGGCTTTCAACACACCCCTCCCCCCAAGTTCCTCCCGCCTCCACCTCTCGATCTTGTCCAGAAGTTCTTTTACAGCTCCTGTTGAAATCTGAACCCAACATGATCCAGATACCAGAAGGAGAGGGGAGGGACGGAAAGAAAGATTAAAGAATAAATTTGACAAGCGGGGTGTCCAAGGTGGGGGCCTGGACTCGGGGCAGCTGGAAGGATCCAGGCGCTAAGTTTCCCCCTCTTGGAGTTACATAACCTTCCCCACGACACTTCCTGGCCTGGTGGGGGCCTCTAGGATTCTGACACCTTTTAGAATTAGGATCTCCCCAGACCCACCCAAAGTCCTCACCTTGACATTCATCTGCTTGGATGGGTAGGATGTTCACCCCTGTCCAGTCCTCATCCAGACCTAAGGAAAACTGGAAGCTTCCTTCCCAAGAGTCCTCCCACTCCACTCCTAGCGCTGGTTCACCATCTCCACTTCTTTCTCCTTTACCTTCCCCACACCATGGGAAAGCCTCAGGTCCTGAGCCCTGGAGGCCTCAGTCTCTCCCAGCTCTAGGTAGCCAGCTGGAAAAGGTGGCTTCTGGGCAGTAATAATCCCAATGCCCCAAACAAGTGCAGCTCTCCAGCCCCCATCAGATGATCTGGTGATTTCCAAAGCCCCTTCTCACTACTTCTGGCACCCACACTCCCTGAAAGATCACTATAAGTAGAGAGCTTAGGACAGAGTAGCCTCAAGCTAAGGGACTGGGAGTTGAAAGAAGAATCCTATCTCCCTTTTGTGTTTTTAAGACCAGATGAGGAGATATTGGAGGAATGTGAGGTCTTAAGAATGCTGGGGTTCAGGAGGGAGAGAAAGAGGGAAAATACTGCTAAGTCACCTGCCACTGCTTAGTCACACACACACAACACAACCCCATATGGGACTGTCAAGTCTTGATCCTGCTCTTCCACCAAACCACAAGTAGTAGACCCACAGCAGCCTGTCCTCCGGTCCTCCTCCTCCCCTCTCCCTTCCTCCCTGGAGCCTACCTGAGGATAGGACCCTGGAGGTGACTCCTCTGCACAGGAGCAGGGCTGGCCATGGGAATCAAAACGCTCTCCTTCAAAGTATCACAATGCTGCCCCCAGGCTCGGGCCCCTGAGGGGAGTGGTTCCCTTTTAGGCCCCTGACTTCCTTCTCTAGGTCTCAGCAAAAGTGACTGACTGACTGAACAGAGAAAATTTAGGGGAGGGGAACAGGAGGAGCCTAGCTGGAACGAGTGATGAGGCCGAGACCCAGCCCACAACTGAGTGAGAGGCGCGGGAAAAGTTTCACATCTGAATCAGACTAAAAACAAGAATCTGTTCTCAGAAGAATCCCAGAAAGGACAGAAATAGCATAAGCCAGCCTCTTGCTCTGAGGAGGTGGGGCTCCTCTTTCGGGGGAAGGAAAGGGTTAGCAGGAGGCTTAAGGGGACAGGGACAGGGACAGGGAGCCATCCTGACTTTGTCCTGAAGAGGAAGTCTGCAGTGAAGTGGAAGGAGCCCTCCAAGAGCGCCCCAGCTAGGCGAAAGCAGATTTGGCTCTCTCTCAGGGTCTTTTTTCCGGGGCCACTCTTCAAAATGAGCTTTAACCCACCTGCAAGGACGGAAGCAAGATAGGAAGAGAACTAGAAACTGCAGAAAGGGGGCTTGCTGAAGCTAAGGATCCGGGTATCCTTACCCAGAGACCCGCTCAACAAGGAGGAAAGCCCCCACCCAAGCAGTGACGGAAAGTCAGGACTTGCTCATCGAAACCGAGAGGCTAGGAGAGTTGAATACTCCCAGCCCCGGTTTTCTCATCTGTCAAACGGGGACTGGGAAATAACCGTGAACTGACTGGAGAGAGGTCTCTCCAGCCCAGAGGCAGAAGTGACGGGATAGCCCACGAAGAGCCTGAGGAACCAAGGCCCCCTCTCTCTTCCAGGTTTTGCTCCCGCTCAGGTTAGGAAGGGAAGAAACCGGCCTCTGCGGAGCGGGGTGGATGTGCGCAAGCAGCCCCAGCCCGCCTCCCGATTGGTTATGGGGTGATGTCACCAATACAAGCGCATGGGGGCTGCGATTGGTCAGCGGAGGGGCTGGGCGGGGCTAAGGAGAGCCCGGGTGAAGCCTAGCGCAGCCGGTGAAGAGGGTTCCGCGCAACTAGAATCTCCTTCACTGACGGTCTAGGGTTGATGTAGGGGTGAGGAAAAGCGACTAGAGGGAATGGGTATGACAGAAGAAAGAGAAAAGAAACGAGCTAAGAGGCAGGATTTTATGATGGGAAGTCTTGCTTCATCGCCCACTGCACCCCTACCCACCAAAGCAGGGAGAAACTAAAATACCCTGTCCCTGTGCTATATAGCCTTGAAGGATTATAACCAAATGAAGTTTGGGGAATTACTGGGACGAGTGGAAGTTGGCTTCAGCAGCAAAGAGGAACGAAGGTTAAATTTCTACAAGGTTGTATAAACTCTTGGTAGCCATGAAGCAAGTGTTTTTAGAGAGAAAGGACTAGTCCTGGAGTCAGAGACCTGGAACTGCCCCTCGGGGATGAGGGACAAGTCATTCAGCCTGCTCTGTAGAAAAGCTCGTTTGGGGAGATAGAGACGGGGTGGGAGTGGGGGCAGATGGTACACCAGCAAACACCGACTCAGGGCAGTGCCCCCTCCTCACCTGACTCCAGGCCCAGCCCCCAAGCCAAGTAGGCACTAACCCCAACCCTCCTACTGGAAGGTTCAGTTCAGTTCAGTTCAGTTCAGTCGCGCAGTCGTGTCCGACTCTTTGCGACCCCATGAATCGCAGCACGCCAGGCCTCCCTGTCCATCACCAACTCCCGGAGTTCACCCAGACTCACGTCCATCGAGTCCATGATGCCATCCAGCCATCTCATCCTCGGTCGTCCCCTTCTCCTCCTGCCCCCAATCCCTCCCAGCATCAGGGTCTTTTCCAATGAGTCAACTCTTCGCATAAGGTGGCCAAAGTACTGGAGCTTCAGTTTTAGTATCATTCCTTCCAAAGAAATCCCAGGGTTGATCTCCCTCAGAATGGACTGGTTGGATCTCCTTGCAGTCCAAGGGACTCTCAAGAGTCTTCTCCAACACCTCAGTTCAAAAGCATCAATTCTTCGGCGCTCAGCCTTCTTCACAGTCCAACTCTCACATCCATACATGACCACAGGAAAAACCATAGCCTTGACTAGACGGACCTTAGTCGGCAAAGTAATGTCTCTGCTTTCGAATATACTATCTAGGTTGGTCATAACTTTTCTTCCAAGGAGTAAGCACCTTTTAATTTCATGGCTGCAGTCACCATCTGCAGTGATTTTGGAGCCTAAAAAAACAAATCTGACACTGTTTCTACTGTTTCCCCATCTATTTCCCATGAAGTGATGGGGCCAGATGCCATGATCTTCGTTTTCTGAATGTTGAGCTTTAAGCCAACTTTTTCACTCTCCTCTCAAGTAGAGATTTCTTAAACTAGAAAAGCTCCAGAGAGGATATCTTGTCCATCCCTCTGCTCCCTTGCCCAGTAGAACCAAAACTAGCTAGACAAATAACGGCTTACCACATCACCCCAAGTACATACCTGCCGCATCATTCCCGTGTGCATCCCACCACACTCATCTCACCAGCCTGTTATTAACTCTTCCTAATTAGAAAGGACATGGATCAACCACCACCCTTCCTGGGGAAAAAAGGTTCACACATACCCACTCACCCTCACATGAACACACAAGCCACACTCTACTCTGTCTGAGTTAAAGAGACTGAGAGCAAGAGCATAGATGGGATGATCCCAGCGTGAATTTTCCTCTAGCCATTAAATGTAGTTTTAAAATAGCAAGCAGCCCAACTATCATGCCTCCCTCCTTGGTCTATCCCCACCCTTCCTCACCTGCCCTGAAGAATAGGAGTTGGGATAAGGGATGAGCAAAGCATAGGTGACTCTGCCCTTGGTCAGAAAAGAGGGGGTGTAAGGGGTAGTGGCTGGAGGGCTGTTGAGGAATGGATTAACTGGCTGATCTAAAGGCTTAAAAATCTCAGAAAGTGAAAAAAAATCAAGGAAATCATCTAAATCCAATAGAAAGAGGATATTAATTAAGATCAGGAGATTTTGCTTGCCTTTTAGCACTATGTATGACCTTGAACAAGATACCCTGGGCTCCATTTTCCTTGTTTGTAAAATGGGTAAGTTCAAGCTTCATGGACTTCTCACAAGAGATCATACAAGAGCATTTGGGGAACTATAAAGTGATGCGAAAGATTACCATTTAGTTTTTGTTTTTGTTAATTCAGCAAAGGTTCATTACAAGTGCTCTATGAACAAAGCCCCCTGTGCCCACCCTTGTACCCAGGGCCCCTGAAAAGAAAAGCCTGTATCCCCAACTCCACCATTCCAGATGTCAGGGGCTTCTCCCTGGCTCCTTATTCCACAGAGACCAGGGAAGCAGAAACTGGGGTCATGCTGAGCACGGAGCTCCAGAAACCAGGAAGAGCCAGACCCCCACCTTTCCCAAGCACTGCCACTCCCCTGGTTTCACATTGCTATACAGGCAGCCCTGGTTCGGGCGGCTGGCTGGGCACAGTGGCGGAGGTGGCTCCAGAGATAAAAATAGCCCCCCTAGTGACAGAGCTAGAGTGCCATCCTTAGAGGCAGCAATCCTCAGGTGGACACGGCAGCAGTGGTGCAAGCTCTCTAGGCAGTGGGCAGAGGAGCTGGATGGAAGGAGGGTGGAGAGTGGATGGGCAGCACCTGGGAAGGCCAGTGGGTAGTGGGGGAAGGAGAGAAACCTGGCAATTGGAGCGAGATCGGGGGGCGGGGGGGCGTGCAGGAGAAAGGGGCAGGAAAGGAGATTTGAAAAGTGCTGCAGAAGAATGTCTGGGAAACACTGAGGAAGAGGGAAGGGAGTCAACTCACACACACACACGTGTGTGTGTGTGCAGGCAACTCCCCCTCTGCCTCCTGCACAGAACCATTTCTAACAGGAGTTCCTAGCAACAGCCCAGCACAGCTCAGATCAGTGCTGCTGCTGCGTTGCTTCAGTCATGTCCGACTGTGCAACCCCATAGACGGCAGCCCACCAGGCACCACCGTCCCTGGGATTCTCCAGGCAAGAACACTGGAGTGGGTTGCCATTTCCTTCTCCAATGCATGAAAGTGAAAAGTGAAAGTGAAGTCGCTCAGCCGTGTCCGACTAGTAGCGACCCCATGGACTGCAGCCTACCAGGCTCCTCCGTCCATGGGATTTCCAGGCAAGAGTACTGGAGTGGGGTGCCATTGCCCTCTCCTCAGATCAGTGAGGAAGTGGCTAATCTAAGTAGCTAGAGCCTTAGCCCAGAATAACAAGAACCCAGACATCCCAGCTCCCTGCCCAGTACACAGATGCGCAACTCTCTTTCCAGCTTCAGCCCCTGAAAGAGGGAGGAAAAAGGAGGGTGGGCAGGAAGGTGAGGGGAAGACTCAGAATTCTGAACTTTGAACCCAGGTCAGAACTCTGGCTCTGGTTCACTTGTCCACACCTCTTCTCCCTCCCTGCATGATTTAATTCTGTTCATTAACCACCTCCACATGGACCACCCCACCAGCCCTCCGAACCACATCCCAACAGATGTTCCCAGCAGATGCCCTGCTTCTGGGGAACCTCACCAATGTTGAAGGTGGCCTGAGATGGGAGAGTGAGTTGGAAGCTTGGCAAGGGACTGACTGCCAGTGCTATGGGAGTAGCTCTAGACTGGGGATCAGCAGGATTTGGGTCTGGTCCCAGCTCTGCCCCTACTTTACCAACTATTTCTGGGCATCAGTTTCCTTCTCTGTAACACGATATGGTTCTCAGATTCAGTGCCTGGGTTGGAGACACTAGGAAAATAGGGTGCCTGAGTAGGAGTTTATCTTTCTTGACTGCCTCACTACTTCACCCAACTTAGCCCGAAACTGATGCTTTAAAGGAAGAGTGTGGCTTTCTTCTTTATAACAGGAAGATTACATTCTAACCTCCATGAACTTTTCAGGAAGTTCTCCTGCATGTCTATCTTCAGTCCATCTTGCGTCAGTAAAAAGAAGAGCATATTTTTTTGGCATTTCAAAGAATAGAAAGGAAGAGAACAGTCAGGACAAAGAAGTGTTTGGGATGAGTCTGGTGCAATTTGATTTATTATAGTTCTCTCAGACTGGGGTTGCTAAAGCTACTGCTTGTAGACAGGAGGCTGGGGTTTAGGGAGCCTGGCAACACTGTCAGCATGCGTGCTCACTCAATCCAACAAGTTTCCAAACAAGGTGGGCACAGAGGCGAGAACTAGGAGGATGGTGCCAAGTTAGATGTGCAAGAGCTGATGAACAGAGAAGCAGAGAAGCCAAAGAATAGGAAGGAAAGAAGCTTCTCTGGCCCTCAGGTCCTGCCTGCCAGAGAATCTTAAGCCCCACTGGAAGGCAAGCTCCCTTCTCAGCCTACTACTACTAAGTCGCTTCAGTCGTGTCCGACTCTGTGCGACCCCAGAGACGGCAGCCCACCAGGCTCCACCGTCGCTGGAATTCTGCAGGCAAGAACACTGGAGTGGGTTGCCATTTCCTTCTCCAATGCATGAAAGTAAAAAGTGAAAGTGAAGTCACTCAGTCGTGTCCAACTGTTAGCGACGCCATGGACTGCAGCCTACCAGGCTCCTCCATCCATGGATTTTCCAGGCAAGAGTACTGGAGTGGGGTGCCATTGCCTTCTCCACCTTCTCAGCCTAAAC
Organism: Aepyceros melampus; assembly: GCA_006408695.1. NCBI lineage: Eukaryota > Metazoa > Chordata > Mammalia > Artiodactyla > Bovidae > Aepyceros > Aepyceros melampus. The sequence continues at coordinate 145,149 of SJXQ01003191.1, forward strand.
AGTGCCAACACCAGCTGGCCGCCTAATCATCCCACTGCAGCCACTGTAATTATTGGCAAGTCTGACTTCTCCTTGCAGCTGTGGAATCAACTGACCTGGGGACTTGGCTGAATCCAACATGGTACCACCTGAGCACCTGCTTTTCAGCTTTCCTCCCAGCCCTGAGCCCCCAGGCCTCTCCCTGGATATGCCCTTTTCCTCACCACACCTGCTTAGCCACCAAAACCCCATCCCAGCTCCCTCAATGGACTTCTGCCAGGCCTGGGATGCTGAAGTTATATCCTAACCTGCTCTTTTCTTCCCAGACATGGAGAAGATGTAGTAGAAGATGCTGAGAGGAGAGGAGCCACTGTAGGACTGGGGATGGGGGGACAGAGGGGTGAGGGCTCTGGCACTAGGGACCTCCCTGCAGTGGGCAGGTCACAACTCACTTTTCTACTTTTCCCTTCTGAGTAGCCCTTCTTCCCCCTGAAGTCTCCTCTTGGCCTCACTCACTGTTCCCAGGATTCTCTCCCAGTTCTCTTAGACCATTAAGTCTTCCTCCTTTAGGGGACAATCTCATTATCTAACAACTTCCAGTCTCCCAATGGTCTCGCCTGCAGCCCACCTGCTGCCCTGGTTCTGTCCCCCTTTCCCTGCTGCTGTCCTGGGGACAGCTGGAAAATAGCTATTCAACTTCTGCACCTGTGAAAATCAGTCCCTGAGACCCAAAGGCAATTACCTGGCTTTCTCCCTAGAGGAGCTGGGAGGATGAGGTCACTGAGAAGGCAAAAGAAAGGCCTTGTAGAATACAGGAGTTGAGGCTGGACTCCTAAGGTGGCCTCAAAGTGTGCCTGAAGCAAACTTGCCCTGAACCATCACAAGGACACCTGGGCCTGGAGAAGCCCCACCCCCAGAGTGGGCAGGGATGTTTCCAGACTCCCGGCCAGGGTGAGTGGGGACTAGGAGCACTGAAGGCCAGAATGAGGGGGTAAGCCAAAGGGAATAGGGAGAGAGGGAAAGAGGGACATGAGACGATAGCACCGTAGTGCCCAGCAGAGAAAGAGAAGCCAGAGAGAGAGATGGAAACAAAAGCGGGAAAGGGCAGAGGAAAAGATGCAGGAAAAATCAAAGAGGAAAACAGAGGGAGCAGAAAAGCTGAAAACAAGTCCTTGATGATCCCTTTAAAGACACAATAAGAGGAAAGATCTCTCTCAAGTTTCCTAGTTCCTCCATCCCAGTCTGATGGGGGTGTATGAAAAAAAAAGAGGGGAAGATGTGAGAGAACCCCTGGCTTGCATTGACTTCAGGAGCTCCCTGCACAGGGAGGCAAGTGGAAGGGGTCTAGAGACATCCATGCTTCCCTCTCCCTGGGTCTCTCACCTAGCCTTCCAATTCCAGCTTCATCCCCAACCTACAGAACCTTCCTCCTGGCAAAAGTACTAACTGCAACCTCAAATGTGGGATCTCCATGGTCTTTTTAACCAGTCTCCAGGGCAAGCAGAGTGATATTTGGGTTCTAAGGGACTACACAGATTCTTTAAAATAGAATGTGTCATAGCTGATCATATCACCCCAGGCCTATAGACTTAGGATAAATGCCAGAGGGGAATTTCCCCAATGCTTTTGGAACTCATCAACGGCAGTCCCTAGGTGCACTGCACCCACTGCATCTTACAAGGGCAGTTGCTCCGTCCACTTCTAGTTTGCCCAATTGAAAAAAAAAATATGATAGAGAGTAAGCTGTCATCTTTTCTTTTGACCTTAGAAGACCACACCTTTTGTGGGACAGCCCTCCTCCTAGCCCACCCAGCCTCCTATTCTCTTAGCTCAGTCACCTGCCTCGCCTTCTCCAACCACTCATCACCAAGACTCTTCCAAATCAGGCCCCAGACACCAGGACTCAAACCTACTATATCATTCATATTCCTGCCTCTTGAATCTTGATTTTTCTCATCATCCAAGCCAATGACTGCCCATTTATTACTATTTTGCTGCCTCTTCACCCAGCAAGCTCTCCCAAGCTGAAAGAGCATCAGAGTTTATCATTTAAAAACCACTTTCATATGGATGATACCAAATAAAGAACAGGGACGCAGAGAGACTATGTGACTTCAAGATCATGCAGCTAGCCTTTGGCAGAGGGGGAACAGGAACTCAAGTCTCCCAATATTTCCTCTGCTCCTCCACTGCCACCACCCTGCCTCCCTGGTCTCTCCCCTGAAGCCACCTATTCTGACCAGAGGTTTGTGAAGTTCTTCCACTGGTCGGAATTTGAACTCGCCCTCTCTCTGCACATCCCCCTCAGCTTACTGCAGGAATTTTCCACACTCAGCCATCAAGAGATGCCTCATTCAAGACAAAGTTGACGGGGGAAATAGAAACCTCTGATGGGAGAGGGGATATATAACCCAGGGAGGAGGTATTACCTTTGCCAGGGCTGGAAATATAGGAGGAAGGGGCGATCCAGGGAGGAAGGAACTAAGAACCATTCCCACCAAGGCCTCAGAGAAATGATGCTCCTTCTTCTCCAGAGGCCCAAGAAGCCACAGTTTATCCCGCAGTCTTCATGGCAGCTCCACAGCCATGTGCAGAGAAAGAAGGAGAGCAGCAGAGAAAGAGCCACAGAAGCTCCTTCCGTAGGGCACGCCCGAAACGAGGACAAAAGCTAGGAGACATCAGTGAGGCGTCCAGTCCGCTCCTTCGGCTTCTTTCCCCTGTGCATTTGTTCTCCTCGGGATTGTCCAAAAATCTGAGTGTGTCACGACACATACGCAGATCACACACATATATCATTCCATTACCTAGACACACTCACATACACAAATACATCATTTCATTCATACATAGGACAATGTCAGGTATTCAGGTAAGTGCATATTAATTTTCACCCATACTGTTTCTAAACATACAAACAAAGAGACATCATTATGGAGCTCTGACGTCACCAGCTGTCCTTGTCAGACACATCAGCCTTTACCTAGATACACCAGATACATACGTATACATGTCAGGCATTCACAGTTTCATTCTGATACACCTTGTTCACATACCCAGATTGTTTCTGTAACTCCTTCAGTTCCAGGCTCTGTTCGGAGGTTCTCAAACCCCACCACTTTTGAGCATCACCCTCTAAAAACAATAACAAAAACAACCTCTCCTTTTCTTTAGTTCCCATGCCTACTCCCCTCCCCCACTGCACACAGGAACACACGCACCACAGAATCAGAGATGGAACTGGGCTCTGTGACATATACAGGTATATTCCTTCATTCATTTGCTTGTTCCTTTATTTAAGAGCAATTATTGAGTGCCTATTATGTTCTGGGTAGCACACTAGATCCCAATTCAACAAAGATGGGTAAAAATAATCCCCATCTGTGTCCTTGCTCCAGCTCCCCTGAAATGACCTTGAACCATAGCTTAGGACCTTGAGTCTAAACCATGGAAGCCTGAGCGTGCACCATGTGGAGAAAGGAAAAGAGAAAAGGATTGTTTATACTATCCCAAGGAAGAGGGAAGTTTTGTCTGTAAAATTTCAGAAGAAACTGGAGCAAAGAGAAGAGAGTGAGGCTTGTACTATCCTGAGAGGGAGAGAGAATTCATATATGTCCTTGTACTGTGTATACTCCCCTCCAAAGTAAGCGATGAAGCAGAAACCAGAATGGTTGAATTTTACCACTTGGGTGGGAGTCATAAAACAAGGAGCAGGGGGCCTCTCCTACTCTCTACTCTCTTTGATGGAGTTGAACCATATGACAAGCTCCACAGAATCAGGGACTGGGTCATTTTGCCCTCCACCATATCCCCAGCATCCAGCACATCACCTGCCCCACAGGAGGCACTCGATTAAGCGTTGTTGAATGAATGAATGAGCTAAGGATGGCAAACCAATCTCCACTCATAGTTTTTCTTGTTTTGCAAAAGACACTGAAAAACCTTTTCATTTCTACTGGCCCTCCCCCACATTCCTCAAGGCTCTCTGGTCTCAGAGAAGAGTGGGCAGACTAGCCCAGTCCTTCATCTTAATGTTAGAGATGCTGAAATTTGTCCTGGTTCACCCATTATCCCTGAAGTGCCTCGCTCAGTGTCTCTCATGCCTCAGCTTATGAATCTGCTTAGTTAGGAAAATTTCCGCTAGGTAGAGGTGAAATCCAACAGCTAATATGCTCTAGATTCTGAGTTTATCTTTGGCAGAGTGCTAGTATGGAAAATAGAATTCCTGGATACCCTTCCCAAGAAGAAATTGCCCTGCACAATTATATTCATATGGGCTTTTTTAACCAGAAGAAAAAATACCAGGCCCAGTTTCCCTGAAGAGACCCTCAATGTCCCAGACGAGAAATTTAAAAGGTAGTTGGGATGGAGGAAATAGGACATGTTGAGCAGCAGAATATATATATATTCCATCTCTCTTCATTTGACTCTGTGCAACCCCATGGACTGCAGTCCACCAGGCTCCTCTATCTATGGGATTCTCCAGGCAAGAATACTGGAGTGAGTTGTCATTCCCTTCTCCAGGGGATCTTCCCAATCCAGGGATCGAACCTGGAATCTCCTGCACTGCAGGCAAATTCTTAACTGTCTGAGACACCAGGGAAGCCCATTCAGTGTCTAGTCTTGAGATAATCATGTCCATCTCCCTGTTTCCAGACTCCATAGCCCCTTCCCACCCGGGCCTTTTTGGGTACAGGTGGTGATTGGGGTGGGGGTGGGAGTTCTATTTCTATTTAAGATGGAAATGCCCTCTTTGCTCACCTCTTCAGAAACCACTCAACCCTGAGAACTGTCTCCCTCTCCTACCCAGCAAATTCCTCAATCCTCTGCTTTCCCTTCATCTGACTGGCAAAGCCTCCCCAGGATTCAAACAGGGCCAAATCCAGTAAGCTATCAACTTCAGATCTACCTTGGTAGCAAGATCTTCCTCTGCTTTGAGACTGGGAATCTATCCTTGGTAATTAATATTGAGGAGATGGTACTTCTCTGGATAAGTTATGACATGTAGCTGGCACTTTTAAGGACAAGATTGCTGAAGTGAGTGAAAACCGGAACAATCTCATCAATAAGATTAGTGATCCTTGTCCACCGTGATCTCCTGCAAGGATGTCTCAGCTAACAGGCTCTGCAGGGGCAGCTGCCTCCACTCCCTTCCTGCCCTGGGTTTCAGTGCCTCCTTCTGAGGGTCCTGTTTTCTTGCCATAGATCACTTCTCACCCTAGAGGAAGCAATTGCAATCTGCTTCCAGAAAAGCTTTGTGGTTAGAAAGGTGTGGGAGAGAGTGAAATGGGTAGGCCCACCTCTTTTGCAGGGCCCCCCTACATGGAACAGAGGCAAGGGAAAGATATGATAAGCCACTCGTGCTGTGGGAAAGCATTCTAGGATGCTTGGGTTCTCCTATTTCTAGACTCTGAGGTCCCTTCTTTGCCTTTCAACCACTTCCCTACCTACCTTTCTTGCCAGCTTAGTTACCATCAACAGAGCAGGGTTTTCTATCAAGAATCACCCAGGTGCTCCTCCCAACAAAAATTGATTCAACCCAATTTTCCATTTCTTCATCCCAGAACCTCATTCCAAGAATTCATGGAGCCCGCAAGTTGCCCTGGCCAGACGCAGCAAAGGAGGGGACCAAGAAGCACATTTGGATTCCAAGCCTTGTTGCCCAATGTGCCTCCATTCTCCCTAAGGCCTTTCTAAGCAGCTGGTATGTAAATCAGACCCACCAGCCCAACATAAAGGCATCATCTTATCGCCACAGGTGAAGTATTTTTAAAACAACACAATCATAAGCATCTATCCATATTCTATCCTCATCTCTCCTCTGCCGGAACCTAAAATGAAAAGCTTCAGTGCTCACAATTGAGAATATTGGGGAGCAACTGCGTGTTGAGGCTGTGTTCCCTGTATTTCCTCACCAAACATCTGCAGCCTCTCTCCTAGGGCCGTGAGGAGTCATAGCAGGGAGAGCAGCACTTTCTCTTGTTTTCTGGTTAAGGATCAACAGACTGCAGAGATTATCGGGTGGCAGCTGACAGAGAGATAAACATGGTACATGGCTTGTCTTTGAACCAATCCTCTTCTTCTCTGATAAGCAGGAAGAAAACTTCCTCTCCTTCCCTAGAACTGGAGTATGGGACACCTGAATCTTTCCCTTTCCCATTTATTCCTCTCCACATGCCCTCTTCCTGCAAAAATAAGAAAAGATGCCTTGATGTGCTTGGAGATCCTTAGGAGACCCTACAGTGACAAAAAGGCTTTGACAGTTACCTTGCCCCAGTCAACCAATCTCCCCTCACCACCACCCCAGCTCCCAGGTTGGGGCTCTGCGCCCTCTCCCGCAGGACAGGGTTCCCCCTTCTCTAGATCCTAGGTGGGTCCCCGATCATTAATATGCAGAGTGTGTTTCCAGGCCCCAAGAGAGATGAACAGCTCAGGAACGGGGCAACCCCCCCTCACTCCCACCCTCTGTAAGATGCAGGAGGCAGAAACCACTAGTCCCAGCCGAGATACGCATGACCCACAGGTTGGCACAAGGATCCACATGCACTGGACCTGCATCTGTGTGCAGTCACTCTACAGACTTCTCTGTGACCCTGGGACACTCATGCACACACATGTGATGTGCCTCACGTCTACCCAACCCTGCACATGGATACGTGTGAGTCAGCCTGGCACCTCCTGAAAGCTGCCCGTCCGCAGCCCTGCCAACACCGCAAATATTGTGCCGCCTCTCTGCACCGCATGTGTCACCCGGGGGGTCCGCAGGCACCTCGTTAGCTCTGCAACTCCTAAACCCGCTCCAAGCGGCCGGCTTACTGTGCCACACGCCTTGCACATGTGGCCTGGCCACGCGTGTCGGGCAGCTTATGTCCTCGCACCTGCCAACATGTGTGCCCCAGAGAATCCCCCGGCCCGGCTCCAGCTAACCCCCCTCCTTTCAGGCTCTCTGAGATCCCTTCCCCCAATCTCCCCTGGCCCGGAGACTCACAGAGACCGGAGCTTAATCCACATCTTCTTGCTGGGGGCTGACTTCAGCTCCAGGGGTGAAGGGCAGTCCGACTCTAGCATCTCGGGAGGGCTGCGGGGGGACAGCTCCATGCTCAGCCTCCGTCTACGGAACCGAGGGAGGAGACAGCACCGCGGCTCAGCTCAGCCCCCAGCTGGCAAACCCGCGCCCCCCAGCCCAGCCCCTTCCCACCTGCGGCTGGCAGGGACCAGCCAGGCCGGGGTCTCTAAGGCTCGGCCTTAGAGCCTTAGAGCCTTAGAGCTCAAGCCGGCAGAGCTGCAGTTCCTGCGGCTCCTCCTCGCCCGCTGCCCAGCCGAGCTCTGGGCTCCCAGTCCGAGCTCTCCGCGCCGCCGCCGCGCGCTGCCGGAGCCGCCTCCTCGCTTCTCTCCTCCTCCCCGGGCCGGCTTCCCCTCCCTCTCTCCCCCTCCCTTCTCCTCGGCCTGCCGGCTCGTCTCTCACTCCTCGCAGCCTCTCCTCCCCCTCCCGGAGGAACGCCTGGCAGCCGGGGGCACACGGAGACGGCAGCGCCCAAGGGCGAGCGCACGCACCCAGGTGCCGGGTGCGGGAGGCTGCGTGTGCCTCGCGCGGGTGGATATGAGTGCGTGTTGACAGAGCGCAGCGCAGGCGGCGGGCGCAGGACTTCGCTGTGGACGGTGGTGTGGGCTCCCTGGGCGTGTGTTTTGAGTTTCTGTGTATGTGCCCGTCGTTTCCTGTATCCCCGCGCGCCTAGCCGCCGGTGCGTCCCAGGCGTGAGGGAGAGGTGGGTGAAGAGTCTTGACACTCGCTGAGTGAAGCTCCCTACCCCTAGAATCCAGCCCCTGACGGGACCCTCACACGTGTGCTCCTGCCTTTGAACGGAAAAGTACAGCGTCGCTCTCAGTGGCCACGGTCACCTACTCCTCTCTCCAGTTCCCTGAGCTGGTCTTCCTGACACTCCTCCAGCCTGTGGCCTTCTCTCTGGTGCCTGGGCAGGGGTTAGTTTCTCCTAAGCCTAACGGCTTTCCAGAGAGAATCCACCAGAGCAGGCAGCACCCTGTCTTGACTTGATTATAGGTAACTCCATAAGGGCCAGGAAATCATTCCTATCTCATCTCAACCCCTGCAGTAGGCAGCCTTTCCTTTCATTCTGTCTTCTCTGAAAGAAATCCAATGGCTAAAGACCCAACACAAAACAGTTTAGCTGCTTAAAACATCTGTAGAATGAATGCTCTGGAATCTGAACTAAAGACTTGTAGCAGGGCAAAGTCTCTTCCATCAAAGTGAGTCCTGCTTAGGACTCTGGCAGGAAGTTAGGATTCCTTTAAAGTCTCCTCCTTAATGGCCACCGACTTTGGCATTAGCAGAAATCTTTTGTGAACAGAAAGTGGATGTGTATTCACTAACTAATCCATGATCCACTAACTAATTAAAGAATGTGAGCTTTAATTTCAAGAACTCTGGAGGCTGGAAGGATGAGTGATGAGGCAGCTTCCTCCTTCCCAAGCAATGGAAGAGAAAAGAACAGAAGTAAAGTGACAGGGTGAAGATTCTCAACATTAGAAGGATTGCCTTTTAGGCAGTGAAGTTAGGTCAGGCCTTCAGATCTGACAGGACCCAGAAGTATTAGCAGAATCAGCTTCTTGGAAGTACAGGGGCTGAAGGTGACAGCAAGCCAGAGAGGGAGACAAAATCAGAGAGAACACTGGACTTCAGCCGCTCTGTCCATATAACTTTAGCACACACCATTTCCTGTCCTGGCCAGTGGAACTGTCCTAACCAAAACATGCGTGCCTCTGAGATGTGAACCAGATTCTTTCACAATTCGGTCCTCAAAATTTGAGGGCAATCAACCTTCTTTTTTATCAACTGAGAAAGAATGGGCTGAAAAAGAATTGTGAAATAAAATTAGAGCTAAGAGCTCTGATTAGGAAATTAGGGTTAGAGCTAAGGAGCTTCCGAAATTGGGCAGATGTTTCAACCAGAAGAGGTAAGAAAGAGGCTTCCATTAAGAGAGGGATCTCTCAGTGTTTCTTCTTTTTTTCCCTCAATGTTTCTTGTCAACACGGTGACATATTTCACCTCTGCCTTCCCAGGCCCCCAACTTCTAACCTATTTTAAGAAAAGGAAAATTCATACACATACACACACACACACACACACACACACTCACACACACACACTATTCATGAAAGATACTTTAGAGTCCATCTAGTCTAATCCCATTTATTTAACAAAAGGGAACGAAGTTCCCTGGTGGTCAAGTGGTTAAGAATCCACCTGGCAATGAAGGGGACATAGGTCTGATCCCTGGTCCGGGAAGATTCCACATGCCTCCTGACAGCTAACTCCGTGTGCCACAACTGCTGAAGCCCACTCGCCTGGAGCCTGTGCTCCCCAAGAGAAGCCACCACAGAGAGAAGCCCGTGCACCACGCCCAGCGAGTAGCCCTGGCTTGCGGCAACCAGAGAACGAAGACCCAGCGCAAAAATAAAATAAATAATTTTCTTTAAGTGGGAAAACTAAGCCTAGAAAAATTATGTGGTCCCACGGAGATTAAGAGACTGATCCCCCGCACACAGAGAGTAAGTAACAAAGCCAGGGCCAAGTCTCCTAACCCTTTTCCATTCTGTGTTGCTTTCTTTAATCACCAGTCCTGGCTTTTCATCTCAACCTCATCCGTCTTGTTTTAATCCAATCTCATTTCTGCCTTACTCTACCCCTAGAGACGTAAGAACAGGATATGTCTGCTCCATTCATTGTCTCAAAAGACCACCATTCTTCTCTCCTTGTCTTTCCCCTTGTTCCCCACCCCCAGCTTTCCCAGGCTTCTCCCAACCTCATCCCTCTCTCTTCAGCTTCCAAACTGCTCCTGCCTCTTAGAGACCCTTCCTCCTCACTCCCCTAACCCCACAACCCCTTCCGACAATCTCTGAGTTTATAGAGACCAAAAAATAAAAAAATAAAAAACCCGATGCTGCTTTGGCAGCGGGTGAAGGCTGGATGTGATCTGCCTCCTACAGGAATGCTATTTAAAGGGGCGGCCTCACAATCCTCTCCCTCCAAAGTGACAAGAGAAAAGCCTGCTCCTCAATCTCTCCAGAGCTGCAAACTCAGCTCAAGTTAACTTCTGACTTCCTCAACCTGCACCCTGGCCTGCTGCTCCTTTTTCCTATTCAGGTGGGAGGGAGAGGACTTGACAACTGAGGTGTGGGGGCTGAGGGGGGACTCATCTTCATCTCCTTTGATGACAGGTACTTAGGAGGAGCAGGAGGCCCTGTGGGGCGGAGGACTAGAACACTCTTCCCCCAACCACGTGAGTGACTTCAACCATGTGCCAGCTTCTTCTCAAAGTCGAACTTTGTTGGAAGAGAACTGATCTAGGCAAGAGGATCTAAGGTTCCGGTGCTCTTGTCCCTAGCGGGGACCTCCTTCCCCTCTGGGTGTCCATGCTTAAACCACGAGTGTTCTTTTCCTCCCAGGCCAAGTGCCAAAGGGTGAGGCTCCCTTGGCCAGGTCCAGGTGTGTACCCCACCCCCATCCCCTGCACATGAAGGCTACCCTCACCCACTCAGCCGACTGAACAGCGTGGTGAGGGAAACACTGTCTCTACTGCCCAGAGGAACAGGGGCTCCCTGCAAGCATCTCACCCCCAGGTCTGGTGGGAGGGCTAATTCTATCTCATTAGAGACAGAATTATCGCAAGCAAGTTAATGGAGTTTTTAATGAAAACACTGCAGTAATGAAAATGCTGAGGCTAGAACCTACTCTCTGCCTGCAAGACAAAACAATTGGGGTCAGAATTTCTTCTTGATATTCATTCCGCAGTTCCTTTTAGGCCTAAAGTGAGCTGGGGATCTGAGCATAGAAAGCGGTTCATCATGGACTGCGTCCCAGACTGTAAGAGGTCAGAGACCCTCCTGGCTGAGGAAGGAAACTGCCTAAAATGCTGATGCTGCTGCGCTAAGTCACTTCAGTAGTGTCCAACTCTGTGCAATCCCATAGATAGAAGCCAACCAGGCTCCCCCATCCCTGGGATTCTCCAGGCAAGAGTACTAGAGTGGGTTGCCATTTCCTTCTCCAATGCATGAAAGTGAAAAGTGAAAGTGAAGTCACTTAGCCATGTCCGATTCTTAACGACCCCATGGACTGCAGCCCACCAGGCTCCTCCGCCCATGAGATTTTCCAGGCAAGAGTACTGGAGTGGGGTGCCATTAAATGCTGATGGGTCCTGTTAACTCAGCCGTCCTTCACCTCTAGACAGTCAACTTTTGTTAAGGTGGTCAAGGCCACATGTCCTCACCCTATTCTATTTTTCTCATTCAAGGGTCTCTGGATTCTAACAGCTAAGTCTTCCCAGATGAAGAGGCAGTCGGGGCTAGTAGCAAACGTCCAGGACTGAATGTCATCTTTGAGTCCCAGTTCCGAAAGTACTGATATGCATGGGACCTTCATTAAGTCATTTAACATCTCTGAATCTGCTTTCTGGCCTGAAATAGGAAAGCCTTTCCTCTTATCCTGCAGAAGGTTGTGAGAGCACTTTGAAAAAGTATATGTGATAGAGAAGTGTGTGTGTGTGTGTGTGTGTGTGTGTGTGATGATATGTTTATAAAAAAACATTATGTCACATGGCAAAATTTTATAAAAGGAGAACAGATTTGTGTTGCCAAGGGCTAGGGAAGGGAAAGGGGATTGTGGGAGGGACATAATGGAACAATATGAGGAAGACCCTGTAGTGATAAAACCATCCTATATCCTGACCATGGTGGCAGATGCCTGAACCTACACATGATAAAGCTATACAGAACTAAATACACACAGTGAAATGAGTATAAATAAAACTGGAGAAATCTAAATAAGATCAATGAATTATGCCAATGTCAATATCCTGGCAACAGGGACAAGGAGATTTGGAGATTGGGGTTGATAAACTGCTTTTAACAACTTGTGATAAAATATATATATATATATAAACATGAAAAAAAAAAACTCCTAGTTACAGTGGAATAGGATAGTTTTGCAAGATCCTACCTTTGAGGAAAACTGGTAAAGGTACATAGGATCACCCAATATTATTTCTCAATAAAAACTGTAATTTAAAAAAAGGTATTATAGGTCTACTCTCTATTCCCCTGCAGCAACTTGTCTTGCTGTCCTCTGGGACTTTCCTCTTAAGCATTCCTCATGCATATGGAAAAAGGATCTCTTGGCTCCTCAAACAGAGGATCCCAGCAGAGATATGAGTGAGTGCAAGGGGAGCTGCTCAGATACTTCTAGGCTTTCTCTTCTTCATCAACACTTCCCTCAGTATTAGGAGGCCTGACCCCCAATCACTCTTTAGAACCTAACATTCTTTCCATAGTGCGGAAGGACAATTAGCTGATGCATGGAACAGGACCCTCCGATGATTCTATCCTAAAGAATAGACAATTGCTGCTAAGAAAAATTTGTGTATTAATTATGGATGCCAAGTTTAATAAGTATTGACTAAGCCTAGGTCTCAAGAAATACAGATCAAACACACACATGTCTAAAAACAGCTAACAAATAGCTTTAATAAACTCTGGATGGATTTGCTGAAAACCAAAAATTTCTTCCCTTTTATCCTGGAAGTATAGACACGACCCTAATTAATCAATTAGTTACTTATATTTGCCCATTCCAACCACTCCAGACCTGTGACATATATGATCTGTTGCTCCAGTCCTCCCTGGCACAGAAGTGATGGATGGGGAGGGGGGGCACTGTTTCCTGCTAGGGAGTTAACTAAACCTAGTTTAATGCTCTCTTAAATGCCTGGGGCTTTGCGACACTTGAAATTCTAATTAGTGCAGGAAAGGGCTAGGTTGAAACAGCTTGTACTCCCTCCAGTATACCCACTCTCAGGGCCCTGTAACCTAATGAGGTCTGTGAAATTTAAGATACAGAAGAGAAATCCCTGCCTGGAGCAACAGCTGTACCCAGGATGACAAGGGGATTTGGGTTAAGTTAGTCCCTCCATTTAGGGGGAGAATACCCCCAAATGGTATGTGACAGAAACTCGCGTGACACTGGTCCAATTAGTTGTCCTAGAATTACTCGGGACTGACCCTCTGCCCTGGTTTGTGGCGATGTCAAGGGAAAGAAGGAGGGGTTCGAGTTAGAGATGTGAAAACTTACTCGTTACCTACAAGGTGTGGTAGGGCAGGTGAGGTCACGGGGGAGAGTTGGGGCAGTGAAAACTGGGATCCCAAGAGCACTTTCTCATTGCCCCTACAGGCTGGAGAGCTGGAGGCAGACAAACAGACCCACGACTCCTAAAAGAGCCCCCACAAAGGAAAAAAGGTTTCCTCTGCTACTACTTGGCAGTGCAATAGGAGCGGGCTGAATGCTTGCTGAACACATTTGGTAAAGGAAGAGAGATAATCGTCCTAATGAATGTGCAGGAGACAATAGCAGCTCCAGTGGGAGGGTTATAAGCTCATTATGGTTTAATATGATGATTGATCATCTCTGCCCGCCAACATTATCCTAGAATAGTGATGAAGGTCGGAGAGACCCATGCCAGTCAGAACTCAAGCTCTAGTCCCCAGGAGATAGAAAACATACTTGAGGGTCACTTTTTTTTCATTATAAAAATTCATACACCTGGCCCCAATACCAAAACTCCTTTCCATGAAAAAAGCCCTCCACCCCCTGCCCCAGTTGGCCCCAGTTCTCTATGATTTCTCAGCCCTGGGCTGTTTCTCCATCTCCCTCTTCACCAGTTTTGGCTGATCCTCTCCCTAGTGACCCCACCTCATTCCCACCCCCTGAGAAAATAGCCACAGCTTCCAGTACAGCACGGGTTTAGGTAGGTCCAAAGACCTTTCAGTGGGTACTGGCCGACACTCGGTTCAGGTGGAAGGCCCGGGAGACCTCCCGATAGGCATTTCGAAGCAGCACATATGGGAAACAGGACTCCAGCATGTCCAGGGTCAGGAAAGAGGACTCTTCCACCACCTGGAAAAGAAAGGGCCAAGAGAGATGAGGGCCCCAGGTAGGGCATCACTGTGACACGCTGTTCCTCCTCTGAGGCCCTTAGAGTTACAAGTAAGTGGGGTACCAAGGCACTGTCACTTCCTTTCACTCTCAGAAAGCAATGTTCTCTTCAGCTCCATTATAATGACCCCTGAGCCCCTCCTCAGGGTTATATGCAGGGCTCAGAAGCAGAAGGCAGGAAAGAGTCACTTCTCTAGGGCAGAAAAACTCTGTTCTCTCTCATTCTGGCTGCTAAATAAGATGTGAGTGGGCAGCACAGATGCAGGTAAGAATGCATAAACCTGCTAATGACAAAGCTCTGCGGAGAAAAAAACAATTACCGCTGCAGGCCAAGCAAGAGGGCCCGGAACCCACACGGTTTAGTCTCCTCCCTCCCTTAGTACAGTGCTTGGGGAACAGTATGGATGCTGTATAAAGGAGCAGGCATGATTAATTAGTTTAATTAGAAGGCCTGTGTGCTGTGGAAATCCCTGCAGCCCCCACAGCCCAGCAGAAAGATAGATCAAGATGCCTGGGTAAGACGGAGGGTAGGGGGCAGGGGGATATTACCATAGAGCCGTATAGCCCAGCCTTTGGCCAGAGGGTTTCCTTCCCTGAAGAAGGAACGGGGTGTCTTTCCTTCCATACTCTCCTCGCCCAAGAGGTTGTGGGACTAAAAAACATTCTGGAGAGAAGTGTCCCATATCCTCTGGCATTTCACACAGATGGGCCATCCCAAATATGTCTGGGGTTTCAAGTCCTGAAAATTCACTCAGGAAAGAGATCTACTATCTCAATTCTAATATTTTTCTCTCTCTGAAGCCCTTTTCAATTTTTAAAATTTGTAAGATACTGCAATACTCAAACCATGCACACACAATACACACAACAGCCTCAGAAGAGCAGACATCACAGGCTGAAGGAGAGAAAATCCGCCCGTAAAACTGTAGCTCTGATCTCAGGTTGGATGGCAGAAAGAATTTCTTGCTAAGCAAGATTTTCAAAACCTTAAGCCAGTAAAGAGATAAGATCTCTTTTCCAGGATATGACCTTGGGTACGGGGAAATGAGTGATGGCTTCAAGAAGGATCCACTGGTCCAAGACTTCTATTCTCTGCTCTGTTAAGCACAGAAAATCAGAGGGCTCCCAACTGGAGGAAATTCATGGCAGTGGAAACAGCTCGAGAGTGAAAGCCAAGAAACGAGTTCTAGTCCCAAATCTGCCCATGTATTTGGAGGGAGACCGTGGATGTTATCTTGCTTCCCTCTCCTCAGTTTCCTCGCCTAGGAATGGTGAGGACTGGACTAACCACCAGCATCTCATCTGTTTCTGACACCTAGGATTCCATGAGTCTATGAGAGAATCATTCCTTCCCCAGTGAAACCCACTCCAGGAAGTCTGACAATAGTAGGGGCGGGCACTGCCCAGGCTTGACAGCCAAGACAGACCCCAGGGAGAGAGGTGCATGAACAGGATTTGGGGCTACATGAGTAGCCTCTTTACACAGAATACAGCTCCTTCCCTTCAGTCATTTCCAATTTCTCTGTGGAAACATTTGCATTTAAATTGCTTTGCAGCAGCTAGTCCCTCTGTCTCTTCCCTCCTACAAAAAGCGCCGGATCCTAGGGCTGTTCCAGCCACTCTGCAGGCCTGTGATGCCACAAGGGGCAGACACCTTGCCACACTTGGTGGGGTGGGGGGAAACGGAAAGCAGAGGGAGGAGGCAGGGCTGAGCAGCTGTACAGAATCCCCTCCAACCTCACAGAGGTGGGAACTGTCCAAGGACATGGAACAGGCGTGCCTAAATCATTCAGAAACTAAACTGAGCAGCAGAGAGAAGGAACATTTGTTTAGCATCTATTATGTACCAGGCAGCTCAGATGGTAAAGCATCTGTCTACAATGCAGGAGACCTGGGTTCGATCCCTGGGTTAGGAAGGGAAGATCCCTGGATCTTCCCTGGGTTGGGAAGATCCCCTGGAGAAGGAAATGGCAATCCACTCCAGTACTATTGCCTGGAAAATCCCATGGACAGAAGACCCTGGTAGGCTACAGTCCACGGAGTCTCAAAGAGCGGACACGACTGAGCGACTTCACTTTTATTTCATGTACCAGGCACTATTATATAAACTGTCTCATGAACCCTCACCCCTCTAGCATAAGGATGTGAAAGTGAAAGTCATTCAGTGCTACCCAACCCTTTGCGACCTCATGGACTATACAGTCCACAGAATTCTCCAGGCCAGAATACTGCAGTGGATAGCCTTTCCCTTCTCCAGGGGATCTTCCCAACCCAGGGATTGAACCCAGGTCTCCCACATTGCAGGCGGGCTTTTTTACCAGCTGAGTCACAAGGGAAGCCCAAGAATACTGGAGTGGCTAGCCTATTCCTTCTCCAGCAGATCTTCCTGACCCAGGAATCGAACCGAGGTCTCCTGCATTGCAGGCGTATTCTTAACCAAGAATCCTTGAGCTATCAGGGAAGCACATCAAAGGGATAACTGCCCACTTTTAAGGCTAAAGAATCAGAGTCTCAGAAAGGTTAATTAACTTGCCCCAGGTCATGTTGGGCATCCCAGGTGGCTCAGCAGTAAAGAATCTGCTGCCACGCAGGAGCCACAGGAGACTTGGGTTCGAGCCCTGGATAGGGAAGATCCTCTGGAGGAAGGCATGGCAACCCACCCCAGTATTCTTGCCTGGAGAATTCCATAGACAGAGGAGCCTGGGGGGCTATAGTCCATGGGGTCGCAAAGAGTCAGACAGGACTGAAGCGACTTAGCATACATGCACGCAGAGGTCATGCTGCTCTGAGACTGTGCTCTGTCGCCCTCCTTCAGCCCTCCTCAGCCTCCCCTGCCCTCTCACCTCCTCACCACACCCCCACACCTCATGTCCATTCTCTTCTCTTCCTCATCATGACCCTTCATCAGCCCAACCTAGGCCTTTTCGAGCTAGAGAAACTGAGACACAGATAGCACTGAGTGCGTATGAATTTAAAGAAGGAGACCCAGAAGGAGTCCCAGGCACACTCGCCCCTAATACTCGTGGGCCTGGCCAAGAGTGCAAGTGGAAGCCCATATACCACATAATAAAATATATACTCTTTCTTGCAACGTTTGCAACATGTATTCATCCCTCAGTGTCATGGGGCACTGGCAGGGAATTAGTTTCCAGACCACCTGTGGAACCAATTCAGGGGAGATGCCAGAATCTGTAGATACTCAAGTTACTTTTATAAAAAGGCATAGTACCTGCCTATAACCTATGATATCTTCCCATATTCTTTAAATCATCTCTAGATTACTTATAATACCTAACACAACATAAACATTATGTAAACAGTTATAAATACCATGTAAAGGCTATGTAAATAGTTGCTGGCATGGGCAATTTGAAGTTTTGCTTAATGGAACTTTCTGGAATGTTTTTTAAAATAGTTTCAATCCATGGTTGGTTGAATCCATAGCTGAGAACCTGTGGATATGGAGGGCTGAGTGTACCTTTACAATTTCATGGAAGACAGGTTTGAATTAAGAATGGTTAGACCCCTCAGCTATGCCAGAGCAGGGAGAAAGGAGGGAATCAGCCTCCAGCCAGGTACCCTTTCTCCTCCCACCCCAGTTTAGGGGGTTTATAGACACACATAATCTTCCTGTCTGCACATCTAAACTCCAGCCACACATTCCATGGGCTCTGGAGCACAATCTGACTCAGTAGGATAGATTCGAGTACAGTACAAGCTCTACATATGGGCTGGAGCTGCTCAGGAAAGAATTCTGAGGCCCAAGAAGTCTTTAGCGGGGGCTCTGAGGAGGGGCACAGGCTCCAGGTGGGCCTATTCTCTCCCCACAGGCCAGAGGAAGGGTCACTTAAACCAGGGCCCAGAGCAGGAGCCTCTCCTGCCCACCTTTAAGTGTAGAGCTAACCTAGGGAATCAAACTTTAGATCAAGAGTGAGTAAGCACGTTGAAGAGGGAAACAGGATCAAGAGTAAAAGATTTTTTAAAAGTTAAGTGAGTCAGAGTTCCCAGAACTTTCTACCAAAGAAGGGGAAAGGCCAGAGCTTGGGAAACAGAAGAGATAGCAGGAGCTGCCTGATTCGTGTCCCACCTGGTTTCCGCCTTACAGCTTTTCAGCTAAAAATCCCTTCCCTCTTCTGGGCTCCCCTCCTCCTCCCCCAGTTGAACTCCCCCAGTTGAACCTTCTTCATGGTTCTCTTAAGGACAAGAAATACAGTGGTAGGAAGTGGCCAAGTAAAATCAAAGATGCATTGGACAGATAGTTATGCATTGGGGAGGGACATCCCCATCCATGAGCTCATCTCCATGGTGGGGATGAGCTGTTCCTCCATATCACACTCAAGAGCACCGCAGGGAAAGGGGCCCAGTCAGCTAGGGGCCAGGAAGACACTGTCCCACAGAGAAATCCTCTAAGACTCTACCTTGGGATGACAGGACAAATCTAGAATGTTAACCAGAATGTGAGGATTAGACCCCTTCAAGCAGAATTAAATTCTTAGTTAGTGCTTTTGGGTGATAACCATGGTAGGGAGTCAAGGACCCTATAGAGGATGCTCCCTCTGGCCCTTCCTCTCCGACCAACTCAGAGCAGATACATACCAAGCGCATGAGCAGAGAAATGGACTCCCGGTTTCTGGTTTTCAGCTTGTCAGTCTCTTGGCCCAGCTGCAGGAGGCTGACAGAAGCCACCTGTAAGGGAAAGATTTGTAAAGAAGCAGATTTTTATGAAGGTCAGAGTAGGACAGCCTCAGGCTACAGGAAGTCAAGAGAAGATCAAGGAGGTGAGTTAAGAAGTGCTGGGAGGCTTGGGGTGGGAAAGCGGTGAATCCCCCAGGCTTCAGAGACATACACAGCCTCCAAACTAACCAGTGCAGACAACAGCCAGTTACCAGGGATGCTGGAAGAGAGGTAGAAAGAGGCGAAGAAAGAAACTGCAACAGAGGCAGGTAATACTGTATGCCAGGAGATTAATCTCTTTTCCGAGGCGGCCTCCAGACACCACTGTCATCAGACTGTTTACAGCTGACTCCCCACCCGACTAGAGACAGAGCTGGGCCGCTGACTCAGACACAGTGTTTTTGGTATTCTCCTTCTGTCAACTCCCGAATGGCTGTCCTCTCCTTCACCTTCAGGTCCCCAGTAGATCAAAGAGAAAGAAAGAAATGTGACTAATTGTATCCCAGACCCAGATTACCTGTATTTAGCAAACAGAGAGGGTAAAAGAGGCAGTGGGTGGGGGGGGTGACTCCCTTCTCACCCCATCTTAGAGATCTGGTGTGAATCCTCTTTATATCTCAGATGCTTGGAGCCCATTCTATCTGGTCTGCTGTACCAGTTTAAAGAGAGACCCTCTCACTAAGCTTCCAAGTCCCTGACATGTACTTCTTGGGACCAGGGTGTGATTCCCTGGAGAATATGATCTACTGTTTCCTCCTAAAAGAAGACAGATGAGGCTCTAGTTTTTAAATCAGAACCATGCTTTGCAAAAGAATAAGCTCCCTTCAAACCGGCACTCTGTTAAAACCTAGAGGGGTGGGATGGAGTGGAAAGGTGAGAGGGAGGTTCAAGAGGGAGGGGACATATGTACATCTATGGCAAATTCATGTTGATGTATGGCAGAAACCAACACAACATTGTAAAGTAATTATCCTCCAATTAAAAATAAATTAACTTTAAAAAAAAAAAAGAATAAGCTCCCTATTGCTGAGAATGCTCAAGCAGTCAGTGGGCAGTGGACCACATATCAAAGAGTATGGATGAGATTCCTCCACGGAGGATTTAGAATGGAAAGCTCTGGGACCTCTCTGAACAATGGAAAGAGATTACTTATTCTGTGTTTTTCCAGAGGCAAAGCTTAGATCAATAGTGAGAGTTGCAGGGAGTCAAACTTCGGCTAAAAAATTTTTTTAACAACTTCTTTCAAACAAATTGAACATAACTTATAGTAAAATCAGCTTCCTGACTGTAAGTTCCAGCCCCTAGAATTCCAGACCAGGAGGCTCTCAAAATAAGATCCCAGGATGGGCAGCACCAACATTACCCAGGAATTTGCTAGAAATGCAAGATTTTCCAGCCCCATCATTAATCTACTGAATCAGAAATTCTCCACGTGATTCTGATTCACAATGAAGTCTGAGAATTTGAAAAAGTTTGACTTTTTATCAGTATTAGAGTTGAAAGGGGCCTCATAGATGATAAAACTCAGTGTCTCAAGTCTGTATTTTAACAAACTCCTCAGGATATTGTAATGCACACCAAGGAAATACATTATGGATTCGGTTTAATATCTCTATTTAATGGGAAAACTGTGGCCTCAAAAGTTTGGCTTTTCAGAGACCATGCAACTTCTCAGTGGCAGATCCAAAATTAAACTCAGATTTGCTAACTCTTAGTCCAGTACTCCTTCCAAGTATCAGGCAGAGGCTGAAATACCAGCTGTTAGGGAATTTAGAAGAAACCCCTGCCTTTTACAAAGCCGTCTCTCACTATTTAATGAACAAGATGGGAGGTTAGAATCTGAGGTCTGCTCAGTAATAACTGTCTGTGGATCTAAGTCAAACCACTTGCCCCCAGACTTCACAACCGTCCATTCCTCATAACCCAGACCCACTCACCACGAGAAATTCCTTGAGGTGGGTTTCAATGTTCTTGTTGTAGACTGTGAAGAGGGCAGCAGATACCTGGATGATGGCTTTGGTCAAGCAGTGAATATTGTTGCTGTAACCTAGATTATTATTGACAGAGAGGGAGAGAAAGGAAAGGAAACTGAACCATGCCAGTGACCCCAGCTGGTACCTTGCCATTTTTTCAGTCTGGGCCAGCCCTATGTGATGCCAAAGGATGAGGAGCCATTCGAGGATTAGGAGAAAGATAGATAGTCTGATGGAATTTCACCTGAATTTAATTTTACAGATTGTTTATTCTCAAGACCTTTCTGAAACAGAACTTTGCATCTGAGTCAGAAGTCTGTATTTTCCAGATAGATGTCTCGGTCTCATCTCCCGACCCCAGGACACTAACCTAAACCCACTCCTTACTTACCATCCTTCTCAATGCTGTAGAAGGAGGCAGCATCCATGGCGAGGAGCGGGAGGGAAACGGCCAGAAAGATCAAGAGCAGGCAGGCCACTTTATATTCTTCCTCAGGGGAGGACAAATCTGGGAAAGGAAAAGAGTGTAAGGTCAGTAAACAGGAGCTTTCTGCCACGGGGTCCTACTTCACAGAACTCCTATGAGGGTCCCATGAGAAAATATCTGCGAAAAGACTTTGCAGAGCGTTATAGGCAAGTCATTACTGCTGCTAGTGAGAGGCCTGAGTCCTGGAGGCTTCCACTGGAGACTGAGCAGAGCTTTTGGCAAAGGGCTCAGCTGACACACAGGCTGAGGGCACTCTGTCAGCTGCCTGACGGAGTGGAGAGGCAGGAAGGAGAGCAAAGACTCATCAAAACCGAGAGAGAAGAGGGAAAGCCAGTCTGGCAACTCGAAAAGGCTTCATACCAACCCCCTGGTTCCATCATATTCGGAGTGTGTGCAAGTATGAATGTGCTAAGCAGAGAAAATGTGTAATGGAAATATAAGAGACAAGTATGAGACCAGGGGAAGAAGTGAATGGTGTCAAGATGATTAGAGGGGAGGGGAGAAAGTAAGATCATTCTGGGGAACTGGGACACTATATACCACATATCTAGGCATGAAATCATGTCTGTTTCCCTCACTGTTTCATTTGCATTAATCTTATTTCCCCAACAAGACTGTAAGTTCCTTGGAGCACTTGCTGAGTACCAGACTCACTTAATACTTTTTAGCTGATTGACAGATCAACTGGTTGGAACCTGACTAGAAATCGAAATTGCCTGTGGAAGTATTTTCTGGGGATTAGGGACTGTGCTTTAAGTCTTTCCTTAGCTCCCAGTTTCTACCCTCTGAATTCACAATCCCAAATAAAGAGTTCTTTGACACTGACATTTTCCCACCCCAAAATAGGGCCCAAGCCCTCCGCCACCCCATTCCCCAGTGGTACCAGTTTTCAGATTGGCAATGGCAGCCACCAGGGCTGGATCAATGTCACAGTCCACCCCCGCAGCAGATGCCAGCTCAAAGATGCTCAGGGTCACCTGGTGGAGAAGAAAACAACAGTCTGGAGAGTATTCCCTGGAGAGAAGTACTTGGCAGAAGCCACAGGTGGCCAGACCCCTGGATCACAGATTTAAACTTTTGGTATACTATCATCTTTTCTAAGTATTCCTTTCATAGATCTCCCTAACCTGCAGGGAAAATAAATTAAAAAAAAAAAAAAAGCCCAAGGCTTTAGCCTGGCCTTCAGATTCTCCACAGCACAAATTTACTTTTCCAACTTTATTTCCTCAAACACTTCCTACAGGTAGTGCAGCCAGAGTGATGTATTCACCATCTCTAAGCTACAACTTTCTTCTTTTCATACTCCAGTTCCTGTGTGTCCCTCTTCAGGAGTGTCCTTTCTTCTTGAGAGACCATAGGAAATATATTGGTCCCTGCCCCTGGTTCCTGACACAGGGCTCCTAAAACCCTTATAATTCCCTAAGTGATAAAAACAGCATTTTTTGTTCCTATGCAGCAACTCTGGTTGGGCTCCTGGCCAGCTCCTAGATAGAGGCTGGTCACCAGAGAGACCAAGCCTTGATTAGAAGCTGGGAATTCTCAGCTCCACCCTGTGCCCCCTAATACACACCCACTTCTACAGAGAGAAGAGAGGGCCTGGAAATGGAGTTAATCATGCCTATGTGAGGAAGCCTCCATAAAATCCCAACAGTGTAGGGTTTAGAGAGCCTCCAGGTAGGGAACACATCCACGGACCAGGAGGGTGTTCAGTCCAAATGCAGAAAGTCAGAAGCTTATGTCATCAGGACCGTCACAGGTCTCGCCCTGTGTATCTTTCCATATGGCTGGTCCGAAAGTAGAAGTGAGTGTTAGGCGCTCAGTCATGTCTGACTCTTTGGGACACTATACACTGTAGCCCACCATATCTCCTCAGTCCATGGAATTCTCCAGGCAAGAATACTGGAGTGAGTGGTCATTCCCTTCTCCAGGGGATCTTCCCAACCCAGGGATCAAACCCAGGTCTCCTGTATTGCAGGCAGATTCTTTACCTCTGAGCCACTGGGAAGTCCATATGGCTGTTCTTCTATATCCTTTATCACATTCTTTAATAAACTGGTCAGTGTGTTTCCCTGGTTCTGTGAACAGCTCTAGCAAATTAATGGAACCTGAGTCGGACACAACTGAAGCAACTTAGCTGCAGCAGCAGCAGCAAGGAGGTAGATATTGGAACCTCTTATCTATAGCCAGTTTGTCAGAAGCACAGGTTTGCAACTGGCTTCTGAAGAGGGGGCAGGTGTAGGTGCAGACTTGTGGAAGTGAGCCCTCAACATGTGTGATCTGACACCAACTCCAGGTTGATAGTGTCAGAACTGAGTTAAGCTGCAGGACATCCACCTGGTGTCTCAGGGAATTGGTGTGGGGACATCCTCCAAACACTTGGTGACCAGAAGTGTCAGGAGTGACATGTTCTGTGTGAGAGTAAAGGAGACGCTCAGCAGAAAATCACATAGTAAGTAAGGTAGAACTGGGTTTTCCCTATCTAGGAAGGGAAAAAGACAAGTTTTTCCTATTTACTTCTCCTCTGCTTATATCCAACTGACACCCACCCTGAGGCCTACCTTGAATCTCACATTCTCTGTAGGGCCCTCCCTATTGACTGCAGCTCATGCTCATCTTTCCCTCCTTAACTTGGCACCACTTACTCGGCAATGATCACAGGCAGCACCTGGTATCATCAGTTATCTTCTCAGATTGGAGGCAAGACGTATGGTGTATCTCATCAATGAGATTACAATATGTTTTTAACCTCATGGCATAGAGAAGGGAGAGAAAGTCCTGGAGTGAGAGGATCTGGGTCAAATCCTAGCACCACCACTTACTAATTGCATGACCTTGGCTAAAAGCTATTTAACCTCTTGGAGCCTCCATTTTCTCATCTGTAAAACTGGAATAAAAATGCTCACCTTACAGAGTTGCTGTGAAGATTAAATTAGATCACATATGTAAAAGGACTTCCCTAGTAGCTCAGCTGGTAAAGAATCTGCCTGCAAAGCAGGAGACCTGGGTTCAATTCCTGGGTCAGGAAGATCCCCTGGAGAAGAGACAGACTACCCACTCTAGTATTCTTGCCTGGAAAATTCCATGGACAGAGGAGTTGGCAGACTAAGTCCATTAGGTCGCAAAGAGTCTGACTTGACTGACTTCCACTTTCACTTTTTGCATATAACACATCTACCCCTAATTGGGCTTCCCTGGTGGTTTGGCTGGTAAAGAATTCGACTGCAATGTGGAAGACTTGGGTTTGATCCCTGGGTTGGGAAGATCCCCTGGAGAAGGAAAAGGCTACCCACTCCAGTATTCTGGCCTGGAGAATTCCTGGACTGTATAGTCCATGGGGTCACAAAGAGTCAGACACGGCTGAGCGACTTTCACTTTATTACCCTCATGACTCCCAGCATCACTGAGAGACTAATAAACCTTGTCCCTTTTGCTCTGCTTCCTTTCCCTCAAAGCCAGGAGCTCTGCATTCCTTTCGTCCTCTCTAGGTTTGCACACAATGCTAAGCACATAGAAGGCGTTCAGTTAATGTTTATTGATTGACTCCTGAATCCCTCATTGTACTTAGAATCAGGTTCCCAAGATGTAGCTCCAAACACCCACACCCACAAAAGTACTTGGATTTTAAGGTTAAAAAAGACTTCAAAATGTTCTGAGAGGACAAGGATAACTGTTTCAATAGCAGATAACTAAGTAGAGTATCTTATGCAAAGAATCCCACAGATATAACAGTAAACACACACTGCCTACCATGCTAGACACAGAAGGTGAACCTCAGCATTCTGCTCCACCCTGTTTAAATTCCCTACTAACTAAAGAACCCTGCTAGTGGCAACCGTGACCTAGGAGATCGCGGAATTTGGTCCATAATCTGTGGTTTTCTGGAGGAAGAAGGTGATGGTTGAAGGAAACTTCTTCACCTTTTAACCTTCTTCTCTTCTCATCTTCTTGCCCCTCAGAGGTAGTAACAGAATTTCTGATGGACAGGCCAGCCCCATCTCCACACACCTGCTTATCCTTACAGGCAGGCAGAGCCTAAAGCTCAAAGCTGCCAGGAAGATACCAGCTAGACACACTCCTGACAGACCACAGCATTCCGCCCTAACATCAACAGCTGCCGAAACTCGGGGCCCACGGTGAAATCCAAGCCAGGGCCTGAAGGAGCAGGCATCCAGTGAAAAATCACCCCTCATGGCCCGTGACCACTCGGCCCTCATCTGATTTCAGGCAGAGAGCGGGGAAATTTTCACGATTCTTCTGACCTCAAGGCAAGGGAAGTTGTTTTTTCTCTTAGCATCTAACTACTTCCCACGGGGTCGCAAAGAGTCAGACACTGAGCGACTGAACAACATCTTCCTGTTAACCAATTTCCTCCTCTCATAGACCTCCCTCCATTAATGGAGTCAGTTATAAGAGAAGTGCCCTGCCCTGTGCACTGTGCAGCTGTATTTCCTGCGAAACATACTTGTTTGCTCCAGGTGACAAAACGCAAGCTGGCGTGAGGAGGGCGAGGGGAAACGGAAGTTTAGGTTGGGCGCTGACAGAGGCCCCTCCCCCTTTCCCCATGCCTACCGGAAATGAGGCCTGAGTGTGGGTGGGAATGGAAGAACCAACTTTTACCGAAAGTTCCCAGGCTCCTGACTAAAAGAGGGGACTTGTCTGCACATCGTTCAGAATCTAATTTGCACATCTTAGGAGAAAACCTATAGGTACTATGATCCTTGCCCTTACTGCTCTCCCTCCAGTAACATTCCCCAGGGGTCCCCTACTCTGAACTCTCTTCTCTGACCAAAATTCCTCCCTCCACCAAACCTCCCCAGATATTTTTCTGTTGAAAAGCTGGCTCTTCTTCCTGTGGTATTCTTCAGAGCCCTCTCCTCCCTTCCAAGATCCTAGCTCTATCCTTTGTCAACAAAAGAAATCTCCTGGTTGGATTCCACTTTGCATTCCCCAATACCTTGATATCTGTGTCTGGAGTGACAAACTCCTTCAGGCATTCGATGGGACCCATGAGAAAAGGGCAGTGGGAGGAGAAAACCTGGAGGAAAGAAGACAAATGAGTCCAGGGACAGAGGCCAGCACCTTCAAACATAGGTGGAAACAAAAAACAAAAAACAGGGCCTCAGCTTAGATGAGAACTTGCCAACTTTCTGTGTTACTTCCCTCGTCACACGTCCAGATTTTTCCAGCTCATCTGTCCTCAGAGATCTTCCAGGACTTCTACTGGATTAAGCTCCTTCACAATGCTTGCCAACCCTTTCCACAACTTCTCACACAAGCCCCACCCAGCGCTTTATTCTGTTTATCCTGTGGCAGCCCCCACTCACCTCCCGAAGTCCCTCTTGGGCCATGGCCCTAAAACTGAGGATAACTCCAATGATGGTCATGCGCTTCAGCACATTATCAGCCCCTGAGGAGAAAGAAGAGCATGAGAGAGGAGAATGTGGGAAAATGGCGACGGTTTTGCTTCTTCAGACTCAACCGAGGTCTGAAGAAGAGGTCTCATAGCTCCAACAACCCCTTGTGGTCCACAATGCTTTTCCCGCAGTTCCTTCTCCCTTTAGGGGATGTGCTCACCTGTCAGCTGGGGCAGCAGAGAAGCCATCAAGTCCGCCTTGTTAAAGTTGGATCTGATCTGAACAAGTACATCCATATTTTCTACCACCAGCTTCTGCAGTCAGAACAGAGACATTAAGCAAGAAAAGACGAGATCCATGGTACATCTCTCCCCAGTCTCCTACACCTACCCCGCTTCCCCCGAGGCTGGATCTTCTTCCCTGGGCCTTGCATCCACAGTACCTTCAGCTCTACAATTTGCGAAGTCACATGCCACATCAGGTTTTCACTCAGGAACTTCATGCCGTATGGGCCCAAGAGTTCAGCCAAGGCCCGCATCTC
Organism: Aepyceros melampus; assembly: GCA_006408695.1. NCBI lineage: Eukaryota > Metazoa > Chordata > Mammalia > Artiodactyla > Bovidae > Aepyceros > Aepyceros melampus. The sequence continues at coordinate 172,156 of SJXQ01003191.1, forward strand.
TGGAATAGAGTTGCAGAGTCCCCAGGTAAGACCCAGAAGGCACTGGTGCATTTGCACAATAGCTATAGGATAGTCTGAACATTTCTAATGTTTTTCAGCAAAGAAAGGAAATGGCAAGGAAGCGAAGTAGGGAGCAAATGTGGCCTGAAATCCTGCATTCAGGTGACAGGTCTGGCCTGCCTGTGGGACAGTTAACCTTCTACCCACTGGCACTCACACCAAGGTGCACCACAAATGAGAGCTATTGACTTTTCATTCGTACAGGGTCTGGACTTTGCCAAGTCCCTTCACCTGGTATCTGGGCTTTCCTCTTACTAGCTTTATGAGACAGAAGACCATCTCTGAGCCTCAGCTCCCTTCTCTGTAGAATGAAGAAATTAAAATCCACCCTGAATACCTCACAGAGTTGCTAGGAGAGCAGTCAACACACATCCCCATTATCCCAATTGTTTTTTCTCTAAACCAACCCTCCTTTCCTCCAGTCTGCTCCATTACCTTATCCCTCCCTAACCAGCCTGCTTCTGGCCCTTTGTAGATTAAATAAAGCCTGGCTGGGGAAATCCCATGTTGGAAACCTGAGGGACAAATTCAGACAGGAAAGAGCTCCAGCTTTGATCTCTGGCTGTGGACCATCCCAGCAGAGAAAACCATAAAGACCAGAAGTAACAAGAAATGAGGAGAAGAAAGGTGAGTTTAACCTAGTTAATATGGGTTCAGAGGGAAAAGAAAGCTGAGGCCCCCATGCTCAAAGGTTTCAAGGCAGGACCAGTTGATCTCCACCTCTACCACTGACAAAAGCAGTGGAGCTGGCCACAGCAGCTGACATGGAGTCTCATGTGGAAGAAAACACCAGACATTTGTAGAGTCACCTATTTACAATAGGAACAACTGAGCTGAGAACTAGGAAAGGAGTTCCTAACTGGTCACCTTAGATAATGCTAAAATGCTGACAGAGAGGCAGGGGGGCTGAACTACCCTTTCTGGAGAAAAGACACGTGGATCCGCCAGTTTGGATCCACCTTACTCTAGTCCTCTCTAGGCTAGTAACCCTAGGGCCTCCTTCTCTATCCATCTAGCTATTTTTGCAGCAGCATTGCCCCATCACCATGGTAACCCTGGGAAATTGGGGTGGGGGTGGCAGAAGGGGAAATCAACATTACCTCCTGCTGCTCGTCAGTTGTCAGCAAGACCTAAAGCTGATTTTAGATGCTGCCTACAGCTTGTGGGAGGAGTTGATGAGAAGGGGACATCTGAAGCCTCCAGCAGGTAGAGAGTAGGGTCAGCTCATGATGGAGTCAGTGTGAGGGCAAGAAGAAGGCAGAGCTGGAGAATAGAGCTGTGTGCTCTGCCCTCCATAACACCCCCTCCAAGGAAGGGGAAGAATGGAGAGGGCAGCATCACTGGAACATCTCCTACCTGTCTCAGATCCCATGCGGGGTCCATGAGAAGAAGGAGGAAGCAGTTGGATAGTTCATGAATCAGTCAGTAAAACAAATCTATTAAAAAGGATCTGCACGGCTTCCATCCCTCTTTAAAAAGAGAATAACTTCCCAATTCATTCATGACACACACCTCATCTTCCTGCCTTAAGACACTAAAGCACTTCTAAACACTGGGAAGCAGCACGACAAAATGATTAAGCACCTGGGTTCTGGAATTTGACTGCCTTGAGATGAAATTCCAGTTCTACCATTTATGAAAGTGCAAACTTAAGCGCCGTCACCTCTTGTGTCTCAGTGTCCTCATTTGTAAAATGGGGGTAATAACAACCTCAAGGGTGTTGTGAGGAGTGAAGGAGTTAATAAATGTGAACATTCAGAACCTAGCCCACACTAAACGTCATTGGTTATGTCATCATCATTATTAAATATCAGTTACCTAAAATGTATCCCTCGGGAAGAAGATGCCACATGAGATCACTGTTTAATAATTCCAAACTTCAGAATGTCCTTACATTTATCCTTTATCCTTCATCATATGTCCTACTCTCTACTGTTTGTGGAAATGGAAAATAACCATTTACTACCCTTTGGAGAATAAATCCTTTCAATGACTCGAGTGCCCCTGCCTAGCTCTTAACTCCCTTCATCTTCTCTCTCCACCATCAACCCCCGAGCCACTTTCCAATTCTGGGTCTCACTTGAAATCTCTCCTATCGTCTCTAAGGTAGAGTCTAGCAGAGATCTAGAAGAGTATAGAATGAGGCTCCGGAAAGGCAGGAGAACACAGATGGGGTCTGCCAGTTGGGATATTGTACTGAGGGGAAAGCTCGAGCTCCTTGCCAGGAGACCAGACTCTGAGCTCACCAGGACGTCAGAGAACTCCTCTGCGCTGAAGTTCTGCTCCCCCTCTCTGGGGAGGCTGATGAAGGCCTGCATGGCTGGCGAGAGGATGATGGTCCCGCTGCTCGCCTGTCTCAGCAGACTTTCTAGGTACCTACAGGGTTGGCCAAGAGAGCACAGAAGATGAGTGTTCACTCCCTTCCTCCTACCACCACCACTGGGCTCAGGAAGAGGAACTCCACGAAAGGCTAGGGTGGTGGGGAGAGACCGGGGCGGGAGGAGGAGACACCACAGCACTCGGATAAACATTCCAGCCTGCTGGCTCAGAATCAACCGGCAGTAACGTGACTCCGCTTTGCCTCTAATCTGCTGGACATTGGCTGTGCTGTCAAAGGTAGTGGTGGACATGCCCCATCACCTTTTCCAGCTATTGCACACCCAGCACTCTTGGCCTTTCTCTGTCAGGTAAGACAAGCCTAAGCTGACAAGACAAAAAATCCTACTAATTGGGCTCCTCCCAAATATACTTAGCCTCAACCTCCTCAATGAGAGTTTTAGACTAAGAGCCTAGGAACCTGGAAGTGAGTCTCAAGTCAAACCTCCTGGGCAGAGAGAAGCCCAGTGAACACTTGTCATCCAGTCTCTAAATATCCCCTCCTGACCTCTGGGCAAGCTAAGAAGGCTTCCAGCCAATGACACCAGAGGGCTTGGTAACCCCTGTCACTCACCCAGGCACTAGCTGTAGGCCTAGGTCTTACAGAAGTCACAAGCTAACACGGGTAGGTCAAAACCAGCACTCAACGTGCTATTTTTTTCCTTTTAATTTGAATTCACTGTCAAATTTTTTAAGCGGAGATTTTATATTAAAAATAATAATTTAGTGAGGCAGCAATCAGATGGTACTAAGTGGTGGCTGCCCCTTTAGAAGGGCATGCCTTTACTATTCAAAAGTTCCCACCCAGCCCATAAGACCCATTTCCCTTACCTGCCAGGCCCAGCTTGATATATGTTTTGCAAACCCTGTCTCAGGCTTACCTCTCTTCTCAGGGGTTCTTCTCAGCCTGACTCATACTAAGCTGATATTGGATTAAGAGCGCCACCCAGTGGCTTAGGGAGGTAGGAATCCAGCTCCTTTCCATTCTTAAAACCTCAAAGGAAATATTGCTGATTCCTGCCCCCTCCAGTTTGGGGGAGGAGGCCCCTTTCCCTATGAAAAACACTCTACTAAACGTAATATGGTCATGTTGGAAGATGAGGAGACAGTGCTCTGGAGAGAAGGTAGGAGATAGAATGGTCTTCAGACGGAGAAGCTGGATGAAAAGAGAAATAAGAGAACTTCAGAAAGAGGAAAAAAGATCAGTTGAAATGAAAACAGTAAGAATCCAGAAAAGAAAGGTCAGGAACTGCAGATGAAGAGGAAAAGGGCAGGTCAATGGGTGTCACATGGAAGCCTGGAAAGAACCCTCCTGGTGGAGAGAGGACATCTGAGTTTGCCCAGCTTATAGCTCTAGTCCTCGGGCAGAAACAAGCCTCTGTTTGGGGGTCTATGACCCTAGGAGCTGAAATGCCTGGTCGCGAGGTCCTATCCTGTAAAGGAAAAAGTGCTAACAAAAAGAGTAAGGCAGAGAGAGAGGATAAGCAACACTGACCAGTTTGTGTAGAGAGTGGTGATAGTCTGCTCCCCACACGAGTCCAGTGGCTGTGTCTGCTGCAGGAGGGCATTGCGGATGACTCTGGACACATCTGCACCCAAAAACTGGGACAGTGACTGTATGAAACTGATGTACGCTTTGACTCCTGCCAACAGCTCAGAAGGCCTGGCGATCTCCTGGGTTGTAGCATTGTAGCCAGCCAGCCACACAATGGCTCTGGGTGACAAAAACCATAATCACAGTCATCATGTCCAACATAGTAACAGTTATCACACTTATACTGTGCTCTAGGTGCTGCACTACGATTTCCCTACACACATTATCTCATGTAAACCTCATAGTAACCCAAAAAGGTAGGTACACTTATCTCCAACTCATGGTGAAGAAACTGAGGCACAGAGAAGTTCCAGTGACAGAGCAGGACTTGACTCCAATAACATTTGATTCTCAGTCACCACGTTCTTCCACCTCCTCTAGGGAAGTTTAGATCAGGTGGTAAAAGATCTAGGCTCCCAAATGCCATCTAACTGTATGAGCTATCTCACAACCTCCTGTATTCTCAGGGCCAGCATTCGTCTTTTCTCTTTGGAAAGAATTAGTTCCAGTCACCGTCAGAAATGGAAAACCACACCCAGAAATCCTTAGATGTGCAGTGCAATGCTGAGCGGCCATGGGATTCCAGGTGGAGAGCGTGCGCCTGGCAGGCACGCAGCTATGCCAGCCTTAGAGAAGGAAGGCCTGTCAGCACTGTATTATTCCAGGGGCACATCAGCAACACCCCATCCCCCTTGGACTCCCAGACCCTTCCAAAATACCTTCCCAGGAACCTGAGAATTCATAGAGTCAGTTCTCTTCCTTCAGACTTTCTTCTTTGTTAAACTATAAACAGGGGCCTTCCCTGGTGATCCCATATTTAAGAACCCGCCTTGCAATGCAAGGAACACCAGTTCAATCCCTGGTCCGGGAAGATCCGACATGCCGCAGAGCGACAGAGCCCGTGTGCCACGACTAATGAGCTATCACTCTTTAGCCGTAACTGTTGAAGACCGCGTGCCTGGACCCCGTGCCCCACAACTAGAGAAGCCACTGCAATAAGCCTTCACACCGGAACAAAGAGTAGCCCCCACCTGCTCCAACTAGAGAAAGCCCATGCGTAGCAATGGAGACCAAGAATTAAATAAATAAATATGAAAACAATGATAATAAAAAATGTAAACAGGAGAAAAAGGAACAACACCAGCTTTTGTCAGTCATCAGCACATCAATATGAATGAGTCCATCAGGTCCTCCCTAAAGCCACAGGTGTTTGGGAGTTTTGTTTGTTTTGCATTTTGGGGAAAGTGTTTATGGAGGGAAGGGGGGAATAGGAGCACCTGCTTCGTGAATGAAAAGGAAAACCACTTGAGGGAAAATACTACAGAAAGGATAGACTGGATGCAAGCTAATCTACCTAATCTATTTTAGAGTTCTCATTGAGGCCAAATCTTTAGGCCAGCTTCAGGGCTTTAGGAGCAAGGGTGTCAATGAAGAAAGTATTAGAGATGTTCAGGAAAAACTAAAATATCACACCCATGCTGCTCCAGGGCCTAGAAACCACTGCCAGTTTCTGAAGGTTCGCACATGGATGATTATCAAATTGTCATCCTGACATTTTGTATGTGCCTGAGACATTTCCTTCCATATAGCTAAAATGTAAAGTATGAAAACAAACTAATTTTTACTGTCATCAAGGCAAAAACCTAATTGGAAAAACAAGCCTGCATCTCCTACAATCAAGGTACAGACTCCTAACTATTCTACTTCCGTCCTTGCTGCGCTAGTTGCAGGATGAACCTACTGAAATACTGAGTGAGATCGCGTTCCTGCTCTGCTCAAACCCTGCCAAACCTCCCTTCTCACTCAGAATCAAAGCCAAAGTCCTGAGGGTGGCATAGAGGCAGCTGAACTGTCTGTCTGCCCCTACTATAGCCTCTCTGACCTCTTGTCCTACCAGTTTCCCCCCTGTTCACACTGGCCTTCTCCATGCTCGCTGAGCATAGCAGGCACGCTCCCACCTCAGATCCTTCACACTTGCTGTTTCCTCTGCCTAGAATGCTCTTTGTGCAGACAGTCACCCACTTAGCTTTCTCAGTTCGTTCAGGGAGTTCATTCAAATGTCACTTTCTCGAGCAGGCCTTCCCTGGCCATCCTATGTAAAATTCTACCACCACCGCCACCGTGATACCCTTCCTATCTCCTTCTCCTGCCTTTCTAGCGCTTATCATTTTCTAATCTAATACTATATTATCTAATACTATATCCTTTGTTCTTATTTTGTTTGTCTCTCCCATTAGAAGGAAACTTCATGTGGCCAGGAATCTTTATTCCTTTTGTATACTGCTGTATCAACAGCTTAGGGAACACTGCTAACACACAGTAGATGTTCAATAAATACTTGCTGAATGAATGTGTGAATATAATAGTTGCTGCTTCTGCTAAGTCGCTTCAGTCATGTCCAACTCTGTGCGACCCCACAGACGGCAGCCCACCAGGCTCCCCCGTCCCTGGGATTCTCCAGGCAAGAACACTGGAGTGGGTTGCCATTTCCTTCTCCAATGCATGAAAGTGAAAAGTGAAAGTGAAGTCACTCAGTCGTGTCTGACTCTTAGCAACCCCATGGACTGCAGCCTACCAGGCTCCTCCATCCATGGGATTTTCCAAGCAAGAGTACTGGAGTGGGGTGCCATTGCCTTCTCCGATATAATAGTATACATGTTGTAAAAAGAAACACAGAAGACTAGCAGATTATTCATAAAAACATCTTCCCCTCATTCCCTAATTTGCTGACTATAGTGCCCAATTTCAATACAAGGAATGTTCCTGCAAATTTCAGGGGCAACAGAATGAGAGGCACAGTGGGAGGAAGGGAACTTATTTCATTGAGGCCTATATATGTCACTCAAGATTATCTTTAATGCTCCACCAATTCTCAATTACAGGTAATTCTCATAACAAAGTAAATATCATTATCCTTCCTTTATAGGGTAGGAAATTGAGGCTCAAACAAGAGAGATAACCTGCTCTGGTGTCTTAGTGAAGAGCATCAACACAAATCTGCTGACTGCAGAGGCCCCATTCACTCTACTAAACCATTGAGGTTGTTTATCAAAACAGCCTATAAAGGCTTGGGGTTCTCTTCATTTATTTGTTTTAAATAGAGATGCCTAGGACCTATGCCAGATTAGCTGCTTCAGAATGACCGCCAAGATGGCGCTAATGGAACCCAATTTTGAGAACTTCCATACTAAGCAAAGAGAAGACAAGGAAAGAGTGATACCTGTTGAATCTGGCCTCCAGATGGCTGCTGAGATACTCAGAAGGGAAGATGGTGTGTTCAAACACAGAGAAGCTCTGTACATGATTCATTGTCAGTGCCAACTCCGTCAAGTTTAGGTGTAGCTTGTCCATGCTGGGTAAAATTAAGAAAGCAAAATGAGCCTCATTACGGTCTGGCCCTGCCTGCTAGTAGCTGGGGAGGATCTGTCAGGCCCATCACTCCTGGATCCCTTTCATCTTCTCAAAAAACTCATCCTAGAACAGTACACATTAACACTGACTTCAAACGCAAAGGAGAAAATTCACATTGATTTGCTTTTCCCTATCTGTCATTCCCCACCACCACTCCCGCTCCCCTTTGCTGGCATCCTTTCTCTCTTCCCTGCCTCCCTGCCTGGAGAGGGTGCTGGCTGGCCCTGCGGGGCCCAGGGCCTCACTTGGTGACAACGCTGCGGTTTTTCCGGTGGCTCTCCGCTCCTGGCTTGTCCCTCTCAGGCTCTCCTTTTCTGGGAGTCTGCCTCTGCTTCATGGTCTTCTTGTTCTTGGCCTTGCTGATGGTAGTGGCACAGTGCTTCGGGAGAAGCTTTAGAAACAAACACACATGAATGGAAAAATGAGATTCCTTCCTCAAACTGCTGAGGAGTCCATCTGACAGTTACAAGCAGGTCCTTCCACTATTGCCTGCTCTTTGCTCGCTCTGCCTTTCTCTCTCTTTCCTTCCATGCATCTCTTTCTCTAGTGGGGGCCTACCTAGCATATGCTCACCTCTGTTAGTTTTCATTAAATATCTACCCATGTTTAGCTTCAGAGTTTCAAGATAGCAACTTCCTTCAGGGACCAGATCATCAATTCCCCCATCCACTTCCTGTGAGACAGTCTTTCCTAGTGGAAAATTTCTAGTAGAAAGAATTTAAGAGTTCCACTCAACTGGGCTTTCAGGGGTCTTTCAACCTAGGAAGATGGTCTGTTTTTTGCTAGTGTGGAACTACCATCTCACTTGCTATATTCCTTCATAGCCTGTCCCAGGGATATGGAACATGGACAGACACCTCCACTACCACAACCCTCCAAAGAGAGGGGTTGCAATCCTGCATCTCTTCTCTTTAACAAGATACCCTCAGAGGTCACAACGTGGCCAGCACTCTTTCCACTTCTTTTTTTCCTACAATTGTATGTATATATATTTGGCTGTCTGGGTCTTCGTTGCTGCACAGGCTTTTCTCTAGTTGCGGGGGGTGAAGGCTACTCTCTAGTTGTGGTGCTCGGGATTCTCACTGTGGTGGCTTCTCTTGTTGCAGAGCACAGGCTCTGGAGCACTCAGGCTTCAGTAGTTGTAGGGCACGGGCTCAGTAATTGTGGCTCCCAGGCTCTAGAGCACAGGCTCAATAGCTGTGGCACATGAGCTTAGCTGCTCTGAGGCATGTGGGATCTTGCCAGACCAGGGATTGAACCCGTGTCTCCTGCACTGGCAGGCGGATTCTTTGCCACTGAGCCGCCAGGGAAGCCCCCACTTCTTTTTTTAAAAAATAAGATACTGCATTTCTTGTTACTTAAACATCAATCATGCATCTCTTCTCTTTAACAAGATACCCCCATTAGCCATACAGAAAATATGAGATAGAATTATATATTCATCTCCTTCAAGGTAATCACTCTGGAATTCTCTCCATTTAGTCCAATGACACTGAGTATGTGCAGAGCAAGACTGGAAAACTCCTCATTTGAAATTACTCTTACAGGAGGATAATAGCCATGAGTAAGCTGGTTTTCTTACTTTATAGTCACAATTGGATTTTTTTTAAGTTCAAGTTCCTACTATTTCAAAAAAAATCAGGTCTACCTTGATGGGCAAAGATGTGTCAACCTTGAAATTACGCAAAAGGGTCTGTGGGTAGATTCTGAAAGTAATTCCCAAAAATGTAACTCCATTAGTAATGCAACATCATTAATTATTTATTCAAAATGACAGCTTTGGAGAGGCCAATATTCATTTGCAAAAGTTTCGTTGTGTGTGAAAATAATACTCACATTGTGTTTTAGTCAGCCCTGGCCCAACACTGAGCAAATATCTTTAACTGTGTGCTTTTGCATGTACAGTAGGTATTCAAGTTGAGTGATGAATATACCCATAATTGTACTTGTTTACATATCTTCTTTGCATTGATTATTTAAATGTCTTTCAAACATGTATTTGTACTCCTTTTTCCATTAAACGGAACATTTCCCAAGGGCCAGAACTGTGTACCTTTCCATCCCCAAACCCCAGCACAGACCTTAGTGCCCAATAAATACCAAATAATAGAAGAGCTAACATCTATTGAGAATTATATACCAAATACTTAACATACTCTATTTCATTTCATCTTTATCTTATTTCTACTAAGAAACTATTTTTATCCACATTTTACATATGAGAAAATGGGAAGGTTAAGTAATAATATAACTGGGCATATGTACACACACACACACGCACACGCACACAACCTGACTCCCCTCCTACCAAAGTTGCTACAAAGCCTGCCTCAAACCCAGGAAGCCTGGGTAGTCTAGGAAACCCGAAGGACTCCAGGGCAACAGCAGAATGAGTCCCTCATTTTCAAATGTTCTATAAATTTAGGTTGAGCTAATCATGACCAGGTGCTATGAGTCAGTCAAGGGAGGGGAGGGGAAAACAACAGACAAAGACGTAAAAGCAGCCCTGAGGATAAGCACAGAGGAGGCGCCTGAAATGTTCAGATAGCTACAGATTAGGGTGCAGATGGACAGAACAGTGAGACAAGACAGGTGATCTGGGGGCCGTTGTTCTAAGTTGTTCTAAGTATGTGTACACAGGGCAGAGAGAGGAGGAGAAGCAAATTAGAAAGTTAACTCATCTCTTGAAACTCTTCAGATGAAAGACCAGATTTTGTTGAAGTGCAACTGTTCAAATAAGGGTTTTTTTAGACACTTCTATCAAACCCCAAGGGAGTAAAGATTAAAGGGATGACACTAAGAGAAGAAGCCTGCCATAAACTCATGCACACAAAAACCCTAGCCTTACCTGAAAGGCTTAGAGAGCTTGATATTTGAGAAGAAGACAGAAGTAGATAGCAAGGAAGGCACGGCGGAGCAGCAGAGGGGAGACTGGAACAGAGAGAGGGCCGAACCCACCTGCTCGCTCAGGTTTCGCTGTTCAGCACAGATCTCCAGGATGCAGTTGCTAGTCTGCTTGGCCAGCTCTTCCAGGAAGGAGTTGCGTGATGAAGGCCATGGTTCTTCAGGTGAGGGTACTGCGGGAAAGAGGACCCAAGGAAGAAAGCGTCATCACCAAGACAGCCACATCTTCCACATAATATTGCTCTGACCTCAGCCTGAGCCACCCACTTCTACAGAAGATGACGAGACCCAGAGAGAGAGCACACTGCACATAAAGCTGAGACATTCAGGGACTGGCACCGGATATCTAAGGGGCCAGAAGATACCCAGGTATCTATGGGTACCCTTCCTGGGGCCAAAATCAACCCCTAAAACTGTGTCTTGAGGGAATAATAGTGAGATGTGATTAGAGAGATGATGACAGGGTTTGAAGCTCAGGACACTCACCTCCTCTGGGCACATCTCATGCGTGCAGTGGACAAAATGAGCACAGATGAGGGGGAAAGCAATGGCATAACGGAACATGGCGGGTTCCTCCAGGGTCACAGCAAACATCTTCTCGAAGGTACGGAGATGAAAGCTATGGAACAGACAAGGAAACTCAGGACCAGGGTTTAGGAGCTGCTTCCTCTGAGGCGGAGAGAATATTGATTCTTTCAACAAAAGATTTTTTAAAACTTTTTACTTTGTACTGGTGTATAGCCAATTAACAATGCTGTGATAGTTTCGGGTGGACAGCAAAGAGACTCAGCAATACATATACATGTATCCATTCACCCCCAAACTCCCCTCCCTAAACAAATATTTATTGATATTCATCCCTCCCTCTTTAAATTCCCTACTCTTAAAGTAGAGAGAAAACCAAGAAGCTCAACCCTTTCGGTCTTTTTTTTAACTGGATCCCAGGGCAGGCTAGTAATGTCTCCTTCCCTTTTCTTGTACAAAATTGCTATTCCTTCCCCAGAACCTCTGCATGATTTGGGCCCTGATTTAGAAGTCTCTCAATACTACTAATTCACATCCCTCCCAAAATTTGACACTCAGGCTCCAGAAAACTTTCTCAGTAATTCCATGAGACTGATCTTTCCTCAGTCCTGTATCCTCTCAACGGCATGCATGTTTGCATTATTATGTCCTTTTCACATGTGGGCATTATACCTTCCTAACCATGCAGAATGCAGACAGCAGAGCCAACATACTGTATTGTATGTTTGATTCCTCAAAAGGTAGAGTTATACACTACAGTGGTCACTGAGTAAAGGCCAAATGATACCTAAGTAAGACAAACTTAGGTGCACTCTCTAAAGGCCCTGTTCCCCAGCCCTCCCAATTATTTTCAGTCATCTCCACTCAACTTCCACCTTTTCCATGTCTGTTTTAAATCACAAGGTCCAAAAACAAAGATGCTAAAGAAGTTTCCAAAGATAACAGTGAAGAACAAACAATTAATGAATTATCCCAGAGAAAGCAAGACTGTGTGAAGTCCAACTGGCTTCCCTAAAGAAAGCCAGCACAAAAGGGAATCAGCTTCAAATTCCTACCATTTGATGAGAACTGGAATGAAGAAACTGTGGAGTTATAGCATCTATCTCTAAGGAGGTCTCAAAGGAAACAAGTCTTCCCAGTGTCTGGGAGAATTAGAGTGCTCCACAGAGGCCAGGCAAGAGATTAGGTTAATTGATAAAGAGCTCAGGACATACCAGAAAGTAGATAAATCAGAAGTTTCCACCAGCATACTCTCTACTGAGTCCAGCATTCGGGAGTGAAAGACAATGAGGTTCATCACCTTGGCTAAGTCTGGGTTCTCATGCAAGTGCAGGGGAGCCTTAGCCACACTGGTATATGCCTATGGTTGGAGGTGGGAAAAGGAGGGAGAAAAACAAGATAAATGAAAAAGGCTCCCCAGTCTTCGGACTACAGTTTGACTGGGATTTGTCCTGTCCAATCAGCAGTTTTTATTCCATACAGCAGAACTTTGGAGCTAAAAAGAGGAGGAAGGGGAGTTTCCTGGTGGTTCAGTGACTCAGTGGTAATGAATCCATCTGCCAATACAGGAGACACAGGTTTGATCTGTGGTCTGGGAAAATCGCACATGCTGCACGTGGAACAACTCAGCCCGTGCGCCACAATTATTGAGCCTATGCTTAGAGCCTGGGAACCACAGCTACTGAGGCCCACATGCCCAAGAACCCATGCTCTGCAACAAGAGAAGCCACTGCAATGAGAAGCCCACGCACCCCAACTAGAGAAAAACCCATGCAGCAATGAAGAGCCAACACAGCCAAAAAATAAAATAAATAAAATTCTAAAAAAGAGAGGGGGGATTGTGAGGAAGGAAAAACCTTAAGAATGGAGGACCATTAGCAGAAACAAACCTACCTGTAGACGGAACCAGTCTAGTCTCAATCCAGAAAATTCAAATTTCTCTCCGTTATCAACTGCAAGAAAAACAGAAGTGTAAAAGAAAACAATAAAACAGCACCTCTATCCAATTGCATGAAATGGTAGGTCCTCTTCAAAGTCATCTTGGCTACTCCCTGGCTCAAGAGACCCATATTTCTAGAGAAAAAAAATGTTCGCCTTCACTCTTTCTCCCCCATTTCCCTCCAGTTACCTTGTTTGAGATTCAGAGAGGAGAGAGTACTGACGAATGAGGACATTATGATGGACTCCTCCTCAGGACACACAGACAGGTTCTAAAAGAGAAGGTGGAGTCAAGGGGGCATAAGTTTCACCAGGAAAGAAACGAGGACCACAGGGCCTGGCTGGTGTATGAAGGCAGAAGGAACTGTCAAGTGTCACAAACAAAAAAGAGCCAAAAAAACATGGCAGAAACTCCCTAAGTTCAACACTAATATCCAACTGCCCTTTATTTTCTCTCCTGTTAGCATCACTGGGGAGGAAAATTACTAAGATTATTAGTGCTTTTATTGAATCTTAACAAATATAAAGGAGGAAATTAGGCTTTTGACACACAATCTACAGAGCATGAGATTCAGTCAAAGTAACCCCCAGAGAAAAATGACCAGGGATCACCCCCAAATTTCCAAAGTATCATCAATTAAACATACTTGAATGATGTCACTGAGCACAAGGGCATCAAATCTGGCCAGATACTGAAGGTGGTACTGCTGAATCACCTTGATGTGTCTTCGGACCAGAGCCCTACCTCCTCCAACAGGAAAAGCAGTTCTGCAATGCTCCTACAAAGTGGAGGATGAGAACAGAGAGCAGTGAGACTGAGAACATGACCTGGGACAAAGACAGTGGCAACAGGGCAGAAGCTGAGACCTCCCGAGGCCATCTGATGCACCGCTCCCCGTCCCTTTTCCCAGCCCATCTGAAGTCAAGATTCTTAACTAGGCCAAGAACTAACGAGTCAACATAGTCCTCAGGCGTCTTCGTCTTGGTGACATTTTCTGTGTGGCGAACCAGCCAAGTGACTTCATCACGAATGAAGGACAGGGCCATGAAAGCAAAAAGGGCCTATGGAGGGGACAGAGACTATGAGAATTTTCAACTTTAGAAATGGATTTCAAAGCACAGAGAAAACTATCGTGAAAACGTGCTTATAGATACAACTGTGTAGCCATACCAACAATAATGTCCAACATTCAATGCAGAGACCCACAAAAAAAGCATCCTACAAGAATCAGACCTAATATACATTGACATTAGTTCACAATACCACCTTATCAAATTAAATTTTAGAAATATTTACTAGGTCAATACCACCTTATCAAATTAAATTTTTAAAATATTTACTAGGTCAATACCAACTTATCAAATTAAATTTTAGAAATATTTACAAGGTATTTATGTGTTTTTTTTTTAAACGCAAGCTCTGTCTTTAATTAGCTCACACTCAAAGAGAGGATAAGACAAGTATGCAAATAACTATAACATATGATACTATATGATAGTGCCCAAAAGAGAGATTCAACAAGTTTTAGGGTACTCCAAGAAGATTCAAGGGAACCACACACACAAACAGAACAAAAAACTTAGAAATGCAAAAACTCAGGAATGCCAAATCATGCTTCCCTTCCTCTCTTTCTCTTGCCTTGGGACCCAGTAGTCCTGGTTCATCGGTTAACACAGTCTCCAGCTCCTTCACAGCTATTCGCAGAAACTGGCGCCGTTGAGAGTGAAACTGGCCACTGAGGAAAGAAAGCAGAAGCTAGAGACTTTGCCTCTCCTGCCCTCAAAAATCCTCCAAACGCAGAGCAGAAGAGATCTACCTTTAGGAAGGGGTGTCAGCCAGGAGGAAGGTTCAAGGCCACAGTTAGACTCAGTAAGGAAACACAAGACCCTGTGGGGCAACAGCGAGTTCTCGGGTTGAGACAATAAATCTGTGTAGAAATAGGGGTGGCTTGGGTGACAGCAAAGGTCAGGAGAGATACCTATTCCATCCCCTCTGGAAGAGCTCATTCTTTGCCTTTACCTGTTTGCAATTGCATGTTCCTTGCTTTCCTTTATGTCGGCCACTCGCTTGCCATACCTGAGAATTGACACAAGCACAGAAGGGTTGGCCACACCTCTGGTTAGAGTCCTCATCCCACCTTCCCAGTCCTCGGAGATTCCAAGCTACAGTCTGCAGGAAGCATGGACAGCGCTCACCATCAGGATCTTTCTAAACACTACTTTCAACCCCAGCCTACTAATAAGAGACTCATGTCACTTCAATTCAGTCAGTTCAGTCGCTCAGTCATGTCTGACTCTTTGTGACCCCATGAACTGCAGCACGCCAGGCCTCCCTGTCCATCACCAACTGCCAGAGTCTACCCAAACCTATGTCCATTGAGTCAGTGATGCCATCCAGCCATCTCATCCTCTGTCGTCCCCTTCTCCTCCTGCCCTCAATCTTTCCCAGTGTCAGGGTCTTTTCCAACGAGTCAGCTCTTCACAGCAGGTGGCCAAAATATTGGAGTTTCAGCTTCAACATCAGTGCTTCCAATGAACACCCAGGACTGATCTCCTTTAGGATGGACTGGTTGGATCTCCTTGCAGTCCAAGAGACTCTCAAGAGTCTTCTCCAACACTACAGTTCAAAAGCATCAATTCTTCGGTGCTCAGCTTTCTTCACAGTCCAACTCTCACATCCATACATGACCACTGGAAAAACCATAGCCTTGACTAGATGGACCTTTGTTGGCAAAGTAATGTCTCTGCTTTTGAATATGCTGTCTAGGTTGATCATAACTTTCCTTCCAAGGAGTAAGCGCCTTTAAATTTCATGGCTGCAATCACCACCTGCAGTGATTTTGGAGCCCCCAAAAATAGTCTGTCACTGTTTCCATTGTTTCTCCATCTATTTTCCATGAAGTGATGGGACCAGATGTCATGATCTTCATTTTCTGAATGTTGAGTTTTAAGCCAACCTTTCACTCTCCTCTTTCACTTTCATCAGGAGGCTTTTTAGTTCTTCACTTTCTGCCATAAGAGTGGTGTCATCTGCATATCTGAGGTTATTGATATTTCTCCTGGCAATCTTGATTCCAGCTTGTGTTTCATCCAGCCTAGTGTTTCTCATGATGTACTCTGCATAGAAGTTAAATAAGCAGGGTGACAATGTACAGCCTTGACGTACTCCTTTTCCTATTTGGAACCAGTCTGTTGTTCCATGTCCAGTTCTAACTGTTGCTTCCTGACCTGCATACAGGTTTCTCAAGAGGCAGGCCAGGTGATCTGGTATTCCCATCTCCTTCAGAATTTTCCACAGTTGATTGTGATCCACACAGTCAAAGGCTTTGGCATAGTCATGTCACTTTAAGATTATCTAGTTCTCATCATTATTTTTCAGATGAAGAAAATAATACCTAGGAAAGAAAAATGGCTTGCCCAAGGTCACATAGGGTTTAAATGAGGAACTTGAGAATAGATTTCTTGTCCTGTGCTCCTGTCTTGACACCTTCAGGCCAAAGGACTTTTCCAGGTATGAAGGCAACACCAAGAAGCAGTGCATCAGTAGGACACAGGCCCTGCTCTCAAGTAAAAGTCGTTATTCCAGCTGGGTCCCCTTCCCACCTCCTCTTAGAATTTAACTTCCTCAATTGTCCTCTTGTCACTGTATCCTCCACTCTCCCCACTGGTTTATTCTCTTCTCCCAACACGTCTCCCTCAGAATTAGGACCCTCGACTGACCCTGACCATCTACTGAACTCTGCCCATTCCCTTTATACCACCAATCTCCTCTAGAGACAACTTTATTCTTTTTCACCTCACCTTTCACTGACCCTTGAAGCCCATATGACCTCAGACAATAAACAAATTGCTCTCTCTAAGGTCACCATCAACTTCTGAATCACCACATTCAACGGCCTTTTCATTGTTCTTTGTTTATCTGCAATATCTGACTCTCTCGGCCATTTCTCTTCTTCTCTCCCAGTAGCCCGTGCTCAAACGCCCCACACCACTTTAGGCTCTGTGCGCTCTGTGTCCCTTAGATCTGTCTTTTCTTGTCCTGCATCTGTTGCCACCATCTTAGTCGAATTTATAATCTTTCATTTCTCTTCTCCAGACCACCTCATTATTGAGCTTAGCACAGAATCAAAGAAATGTAGAGTAGGAAATTATAGTAATCAAATCAGGATTCAACTCCACAGCATTCCTGGTGGGTAGTTATTTCATCCTCTACCTGGTATGATGGAAAGCAAGAGGATTAAGAGTCAAAAAAATCTGGAATGATTTCCTAATTTCATCTCCTATTAACCGAGTGACATTGAGACTGAGGCTCCATTTTCTCATTTATAAAAGAAGATATTGGGACTTCCCTGGCAGTCTAGTGGTTAAGACTCTGCCCTTCTACTGCAGAGTCTCAGTGCAGGTTCAATGTCTGGTCAGGGAACTAAGATCCTGTATGCTGTGTGGCATGGCCAGAAAAAAAGAAGGAAAATATTAATATATATGCCTGAGTATAAGTAACATGAAGACCAAATTAGATCATTTATGTCAAAGAATTCCCTAAACAATGTCTTACATGTTACTTTTGTTCTTAATGATGGGAAACTAAATACCCTTCAAACATCCCTTCCATTCCCAGGAATCATTAGAAACTTTTTCTGCATATCAGTATCAATTTACCTCTTGTAATATGATTAATCTTAGATTTACTCTCTCAAATCTTGCAATGAGCTTTTAATGATACTACTCAGCTGTTGAAAGTATGAGGAATAAGTATTCTCATAGACTGTTGATAATATATCTATTTGGAGGATAATTTGGCAAGGGGTATTAAAATTTGAAATATGCACGTCCTTTAACCCAGCAAATCCACTTCTAAGAATTTACCCTATAGAAATATTCACAAAGATACATGTCTAAAGATATCCATTACAACAGTATTTGAAAAGGCTTTTTTTTAAGTGGGGGAGGGGTACAGTTCAAATGTCAATTTGATAGTGGATTGGATTAATAAATTATGTTACAACCACATAAGGAAATACTATTTGACTCTTAAAAAGAATAAGTGTCTATAGACTGATATGCAAAGATATACAAAATACACTCACTCGCTAAGTCACTTCAGTCGTGTCCGACTCTGTGCGACCCCATAGATGGCAGCCCACCAGGCTCCCCCGTCCCTGGGATTCTCCAGGCAAGAACACTGGAGTGGGTTGCCATTTCCTTCTCCAATGCATGAAAGCGAAAGGTGAAAGTAAGTCGCTCAGTCAGGTCCGACTTAGCGACCCCATGGACTGAAGCCTACCAGGCTCCTCCATCCATGGGATTTTCTAGGCAAGAGTACTGGAGATACAAAATACAGTAAGTTTTTTAAAAACTTCACAATATAATGTAGAATGTGGATCCATTGCTTTTTATCAATTGCTTATATAAGGCTAAAAATAAACATACCCCTCTACATGTTCATATATATACACAAGCATCTAGAGGACATGCACCAAAATATTTGGGGACATGAGACTGTAGTCAACTTCCTCTTGATATGTTTTACATTTCTGGTGTAAGTTTTGCAACTACAAAGATAATAAAGGTATTTGACCCCTTCTTAATCCCTTACCTCCTTCTCATTATAACCCTGTCTCTATTCTTCCCTTCAAGGTCAAACTTCTTAAAAGAGTTACTTACTAAATTCCGTATCTACTATTTGGTCCTAACTCACTGCAGTCCAGGTTTTGACCTCAATACTCAATTGAAGTTATCCATATGCAGGTCAGGAAGCAACAAATAACTGGACATGAAACAACAGACTGGTTCCAAATGGGGAAAAGAGAACGTCAAGGCTATATATTGTCCCCCTGCTTATTTAACTTCTATGCAGAGTACATCATGAGAAACGCTGGGCTGGATGAAGCACAAGCTGGAATCAAGACTGCCAGGAGAAATATCAATAACCACAGATATGCAGATGACATGACCTTTATGGCAGAAAGTGAAGAAGAACTAGAGCCTCTTGAAAGTGGAAAAGAAGAGTGAAAAAGTTGGCTTAAAACTCAAAATTCAGAAAATGAAGATCATGGCATCTGGTCCCATCAGTTCAGTTCAGTTCAGTTCAATTGCTCAATCTTGTCCGACTCTTTGCGACCCCATGAATTGCACCACGCCAGGCCTCCTTGTCCATCACCATCTCACAGAGTTCACTCAAACTCACGTCCATCGAGTCAGTGATGCCATCCAGCCATCTCATCCTCTGTCGTCCGCTTCTCCTGCACCCAATCCCTCCCAGCATCAGTCTTTTCCAATGAGTCAACTCTTCACAGGTGGCCAAAGTACTGGAGTTTCAGCTTTAGCATCATTCCTTCCAAAGAAATCCCAGGGCTGATCTCCTTTAGAATGGACTGCTTGGATCTCCTTGCAGTCCAAGGGACTCTCAAGAGTCTTCTCCAACACCACAGTTCAAAAGCATCAATTCTTCGGTGCTCCGCTTCCTTCACAGTCCAACTCTCACATCCATACATGACCACTGGAAAAACCATAGCCTTGACTAGATGGACCTTTGTTGGCAAAGTAATGTCTCTGCTTTTGAATATGCTATCTAGGTTGATCATAACTTTTCTTCCAAGGAGTAAGCGTCTTTTAATTTCACGGCTGCAGTCACCATCTGCAGTGATTTTGGAGCCCAAAAAGATAAAGTCTGACACTGTTTCCACTGTTTCCCCATCTATTTCCCATGAAGTGTGGGACCAGATGCCATGATCTTCGTTTCCTGAATGTTGAGCTTTAAGCCAACTTTTTCACTCTCCTCTTTCACTTTCATCAAGAGGCTTTTTAGTTCCTCTTCACTTTCTGCCATAAGGGTGGTGTCATCTGCATATCTGAGGTTATTGATATTTCTCCTGGCAGTCTTGATTCCAGCTTGTGTTTCATCCAGCCCAGCGTTTCTCATGATGTACTCTGCATAGAAGTTAAATAAGCAGGGGGACAATATATAGCCTTGACGTTCTCTTTTCCCCATTTGGAACCAGTCTGTTGTTTCATGTCCAGTTATTTGTTGCTTCCTGACCTGCATATGGATAACTTCAATTGAGTATTGAGGTCAAAACCTGGACTGCAGTGAGTTTAGGACCAAATAGTAGATACGGAATTTAGTAAGTAACTCTTTTAAGAAGTTTGACCTTGAAGGGAAGAATAGAGACAGGGTTATAATGAGAAGGAGGTAAGGGATTAAGAAGGGGTCAAATACCTTTATTATCTTTGTAGTTGCAAAACTTACACCAGAAATGTAAAACATATCAAGAGGAAGTTGACTACAGTCTCATGTCCCCAAATATTTTGGTGCATGTCCTCTAGATGCTTGTGTATATATATGAACATGTAGAGGGGTATGTTTATTTTTAGCCTTATATAAGCAATTGATAAAAAGCAATGGATCCACATTCTACATTATATTGTGAAGTTTTTAAAAAACTTACTGTATTTTGTATCTCCAGTACTCTTGCCTAGAAAATCCCATGGATGGAGGAGCCTGGTAGGCTTCAGTCCATGGGGTCGCTAAGTCGGACCTGACTGAGCGACTTACTTTCACCTTTCGCTTTCATGCATTGGAGAAGGAAATGGCAACCCACTCCAGTGTTCTTGCCTGGAGAATCCCAGGGACGGGGGAGCCTGGTGGGCTGCCATCTATGGGGTCGCACAGAGTCGGACACGACTGAAGTGACTTAGCGAGTGAGTGTATTTTGTATATCTTTGCATATCAGTCTATAGACACTTATTCTTTTTAAGAGTCAAATAGTATTTCCTTATGTGGTTGTAACATAATTTATTAATCCAATCCACTATCAAATTGACATTTGAACTGTACCCCTCCCCCACTTAAAAAAAAGCCTTTTCAAATACTGTTGTAATGGATATCTTTAGACATGTATCTTTGTGAATATTTCTATAGGGTAAATTCTTAGAAGTGGATTTGCTGGGTTAAAGGACGTGCATATTTCAAATTTTAATACCCCTTGCCAAATTATCCTCCAAATAGATATATTATCAACAGTCTATGAGAATACTTATTCCTCATACTTTCAACAGCTGAGTAGTATCATTAAAAGCTCATTGCAAGATTTGAGAGAGTAAATCTAAGATTAATCAATATTACAAGAGGTAAATTGATACTGATATGCAGAAAAAGTTTCTAATGATTCCTGGGAATGGAAGGGATGTTTGAAGGGTATTTAGTTTCCCATCATTAAGAACAAAAGTAACATGTAAGACATTGTTTAGGGAATTCTTTGACATAAATGATCTAATTTGGTCTTCATGTTACTTATACTCAGGCATATATATTAATATTTTCCTTCTTTTTTTCTGGCCATGCCACACAGCATACAGGATCTTAGTTCCCTGACCAGACATTGAACCTGCACTGAGACTCTGCAGTAGAAGGGCAGAGTCTTAACCACTAGACTGCCAGGGAAGTCCCAATATCTTCTTTTATAAATGAGAAAATGGAGCCTCAGTCTCAATGTCACTCGGTTAATAGGAGATGAAATTAGGAAATCATTCCAGATTTTTTTGACTCTTAATCCTCTTGCTTTCCATCATACCAGGTAGAGGATGAAATAACTACCCACCAGGAATGCTGTGGAGTTGAATCCTGATTTGATTACTATAATTTCCTACTCTACATTTCTTTGATTCTGTGCTAAGCTCAATAATGAGGTGGTCTGGAGAAGAGAAATGAAAGATTATAAATTCGACTAAGATGGTGGCAACAGATGCAGGACAAGAAAAGACAGATCTAAGGGACACAGAGCGCACAGAGCCTAAAGTGGTGTGGGGCGTTTGAGCACGGGCTACTGGGAGAGAAGAAGAGAAATGGCCGAGAGAGTCAGATATTGCAGATAAACAAAGAACAATGAAAAGGCCGTTGAATGTGGTGATTCAGAAGTTGATGGTGACCTTAGAGAGAGCAATTTGTTTATTGTCTGAGGTCATATGGGCTTCAAGGGTCAGTGAAAGGTGAGGTGAAAAAGAATAAAGTTGTCTCTAGAGGAGATTGGTGGTATAAAGGGAATGGGCAGAGTTCAGTAGATGGTCAGGGTCAGTCGAGGGTCCTAATTCTGAGGGAGACGTGTTGGGAGAAGAGAATAAACCAGTGGGGAGAGTGGAGGATTACAGTGACAAGAGGACAATTGAGGAAGTTAAATTCTAAGAGGAGGTGGGAAGGGGACCCAGCTGGAATAACGACTTTTACTTGAGAGCAGGGCCTGTGTCCTACTGATGCACTGCTTCTTGGTGTTGCCTTCATACCTGGAAAAGTCCTTTGGCCTGAAGGTGTCAAGACAGGAGCACAGGACAAGAAATCTATTCTCAAGTTCCTCATTTAAACCCTATGTGACCTTGGGCAAGCCATTTTTCTTTCCTAGGTATTATTTTCTTCATCTGAAAAATAATGATGAGAACTAGATAATCTTAAAGTGACATGACTATGCCAAAGCCTTTGACTGTGTGGATCACAATCAACTGTGGAAAATTCTGAAGGAGATGGGAATACCAGATCACCTGGCCTGCCTCTTGAGAAACCTGTATGCAGGTCAGGAAGCAACAGTTAGAACTGGACATGGAACAACAGACTGGTTCCAAATAGGAAAAGGAGTACGTCAAGGCTGTACATTGTCACCCTGCTTATTTAACTTCTATGCAGAGTACATCATGAGAAACACTAGGCTGGATGAAACACAAGCTGGAATCAAGATTGCCAGGAGAAATATCAATAACCTCAGATATGCAGATGACACCACTCTTATGGCAGAAAGTGAAGAACTAAAAAGCCTCCTGATGAAAGTGAAAGAGGAGAGTGAAAGGTTGGCTTAAAACTCAACATTCAGAAAATGAAGATCATGACATCTGGTCCCATCACTTCATGGAAAATAGATGGAGAAACAATGGAAACAGTGACAGACTATNAAATATCAATAACCTGAGATATGCAGATGACACCACCCTTATGGCAGAAAGTGAAGAGGAGCTAAAAAGCCTCTTGTTGAAAGTGAAAGAGGAGAGTGAAAAAGTTGGCTTAAAGCTCAACATTCAGAAAACGAAGATCATGGCATCTGGTCCCATCACTTCATGGGAAATAGATGGGGAAACAGTGGAAACAGTGTCAGACTTTATATTTTTGGGCTCCAAAATCACTGCAGATGGTGACTGCAGCCATGAAATTAAAAGACGCTTACTCCTTGGAAGAAAAGTTACGACCAACCTAAATAATATATTCAAAAGCACAGACATTACTTTGCTGACTAGTAAGGTCCGTCTCGTCAAGGCTATGGTTTTTCCTGTGGTCATGTATTGATGTGAGAGTTGGACTGTAAAGAAAGCTGAGCACCAAAGGATAGATACTTTTGAACTGTGGTGTTGGAGAAGACTCTTGAGAGTCCCTTGGACTGCAAGGAGATCCAACCAGTCCATTCTGAAGGAGATCAACCCTGAGATTTCTTTGGAAGGAATGATGCTAAAACTGAAGCTCCAGTACTTTGGCCACCTCATGTGAAGAGTTGACCATTGGAAAAGACCCTGATGCTGGGAGGGATTGGGGGCAGGAGGAGAAGGGGACGACCGAGGATGAGATGGCTGGATGACATCACTGACTCAATGGACGTGAGTCTGAGTGAACTCCGGGAGTTGGTGATGTACAGGGAGGCCTGGCGTACTGCGATTCATGGGGTCGCAAAGAGTCAGACACGACTGCACGACTGAACTCAACTGAACTGACCCATCTCTCAGCAGAGTGTTATATGTAATAGGCACTCAGTACATGCTTTCTGATCAAACAAAACAAATTTGTAAGAGATGTAGTTTTTGGCATGTACTCTGCCCAAAGAAACTTTAAGAGGCAGTCCTAATGTACCACAGGAACACTGCAGACATAGATTATTAGATCTATACCTCTGTTAAATGGCCTTTAGATAGTCAAATAATCAGTGACACATAAGCTGGTAATCATCAGATTTTGTCTATTGATTATCTAAAACAAGAGACACAGAGAGACTTGCCACCAATAGTGAGCTGTGTATGGGCTAACTCAGTCATAATGAAGAATCAGAGATGGGCTGTAATTGGGCCCAGAAGGAACTGGTTAAGAGAAACTTGCTTATTTAAAAGACAGATGTGGAAGAGCAAAAAGTCCCAGATAAATGCCATGTTAGGTCCTGAAGGATTTCTAAAGAAGAGTGTTACTTTGCAAAGGTTAACCTCTGTTTCATTTTCTACCTCAGGGTGAAGATAGATCAGAATATTCTATGTATAATCTGAAGAAAAAAAAAATCCTCAAGTTATTTTGATGAGTGCATCTCAGATAAGCCCTCCTATTATTTGAGAATCACTGCTGAAAAACATAAAACTAATGTGATTTCCTAGATCTCATTACTTAATTTACCAAAGGAGATAAATAAGGTAAAATAGCTTCTTTCCTTATTGCAAACATAGTACAAAAATTAAGGGTAGATATATTCAAATACTGTCTTTGCTTATGTATTTAGGTTGATAAATGTTATTTCAAACCTATTTTATATTTGCTAAATCAATTCTAAAAAAATATATTTTTATAAATAAGAATAAAATAAATCTAAATGTATAGAATCACACACTGTGATGTTATTGCCATTGGCTAGCTTCTATCTGAATAAGCAAATCATCCCATATGTTTTATGTATCTCTTGAAGAGCAGTTTGAATTCTGAATATTTCATATTAAAAGCATAACATCCATTAACTTTTTAAGTGTTGTGTGTATGTCTGTTTGTTTAGGTTTTAAGAATGTGTTCATTTTATCTGGCTTGATAGCATTCTAGCAACTGCTCAATTATTCTTTGAAAGAGTCTAATGCCAAACCAGGGTATGCTTGATTCAATAGCATTTTGAAAACGGATGTTAAAAGTCATTAAATGAATTGCTTATAAGAAGTTAAAATTTTAAAAAGAGTATCTGAATATGTTGAACTTTATTTGTTGAAATGTTGTTTCCAACATTTATGTTGAAAGTAATGTTCAGTTTATTAAACTTACTTCTAGCCAGAATGTGTCAAAGAGCTATTTAAAGTGATAAATTTTTCAATTTAATCTTGCAAATATTTATTGGGCAATTACAATGTGCAAACCATGGCACTAGACTCAGTTTAGAAGACAAGATGAAAAAGACAAGGTCTCTGCCTTACATTCTGTCAAGAAAATGTCAGCAACTATAGAAGCATGTAGTTGTTATCTATGGAATTAGCTATATACATCTTTCTTGAATTGCTATTACAGTTTTTAAAGTGTAAGCCACATTTTCCCAAGCTATGATTATCTACTGCTTCTTCAAAAAGTATATCATAGGGACTGATTCAATAAGCTCATTTTATTTTGTTGTTAAATGAAATGATCTGTGAGAGAGTTGTAGTAAAAAATCAAACTCCTGAAGCCAGGGATTCTCATTAGAGTTTTTTATATTGTCAACATCATATTTTCCATTTCTCTAAATCACTAGTTTGAGGACTCAAAAGTCATTGTCTTAGCAGAATGGAGACAATGTAAAGAAGAATCACCACCTGAGAAGAGAATTCAAACTGAGTGTAGGAAGATCTTATGGTCACCTCCTCCCTCAGACACAGCAAATAGAGAACTACCTATGGGACAAATCACTCTAAAAGAACCCTGAGAAGTAGCTAAACACCTGCTCTACAAAAAAAAAAAGGTTAAAATAACCACATCAAAATAGTAGAACAGAGACATACTCTTGGCAAAAATCACATCCCTGATGTGACCCACAAGAAGAAAGAATCTCAAAATTGAATATATAACATGAAAATAATTGGAGTTTCTCTCTGAGAAGCAATGGGTTTGTACCCCCACATTAGGTACCACAGCCATCAGGTCTTGTACCATACAGACAATATCCAAATTGTTTAGTTTTGAAAATCAATGATGTTTGTGTTCACGGAAAACACTAGCATGTAAGGGAAAAAAAAATTACCCTAAAGGACTATTGAAGACCCATTTGGCCCAGGACTCAGTACAATATGGAGCAATTTTAAAGAGCTTACAGCATATATGAAGGAGATTTTATGGTTAACATTAAAGCATTTGCCAGAGGGGCAGAAATCTGCTGGGACTCTCTCCAGGACTGTAACCCTGCTAATTTTTACAGGTTTCCTCTACTTTGCTGGTGCTAGTGGGCAGCATTGGTGGAATTTTACTCTGACCAGCTAACAGTGGTGGTTTAGCAGACAGAGATTGAGTACCTCTACAAACCTGCAATATTAGCAGAGCTAGTCATTCACTAGAGTTAATTATACACAGTCCATAAAGGGAAGTGCTAGGTTCAGATCAAGGGAAGAAAGGAAAAATGTAATGCTTTTAGAAAATGTCACATGTAAGTGATTATTAACTTAAATTAGACTGATGTAAACTGGTAACCAAAAGCCTATAATAGATACACCCAAAAAAGGATAAAGGAACAGAAATATAGAGCTGAAGTAGTCCATAAAACCATAAGGGAAGTAAGTAAGTTAGAGAGGAAGGAAAAAGCAAGGAAAAACAAATAAAAACATGGAAAACTACCAAAGCAATCAGAAAGCAATTAGCAAATGGGATAAGTCCATAACTATCTATAATTATTTTAAATGTAAATAGACTAAAATCTCCAATCAAAAATCAGGATGATTTGAGGACTATGAAAAAAGACCCATGTATATGCTGCCTGAAATGAAGTTAAGTGAAAGTTGTTCAGTTGTGTCCAACTGTATGCAACCCCATGGACTATACAGTCCGTGGAATTCTGCAGGCCAGAACAATGGAGAGGGTAGCCTATCCCTTCTCCATGGGATCTTCCCAACCCAGGAATCAAACCGAGGTCTCCTGCATTTCAGGCAGATTTTGTAACAACTGAGCTATCAAGGAAGTTACATATGCTGCCTAGAAGAGACTGATTTCAAATCACACACAGACTGAGAGTAAAAGAAAGGAAAAAATGTATTCTATGCCCAATCCACAAAAAACGTTAGGTAGTGATACTTATATTAAACTAAGTAAACTTTAAAGCAAAAAATGTAACACAAAAACAAAGACAGGCATTACATAATAACCAAGGGTCATTCCAACAAGAAGGTATAACATTGGTGGATATTTGTGCACCCGATAGAGAAGCACCTTAAACATAAAGCAAATGCTAACTTTCATAAAAGAAAAAAAAAAAAAAAACTGCAGTAATACAATAATAGTAGGGACTCTTACACCTCACATTATATCAATAAAAAGACTATCCAAATGGAAAATCAGAGAACATCACCCTTAAATAACACACTAAATCAGATGGATTGCAGAATATTTTATCAAAAAATAGCACAATACACATTTTTTTCTGAAGTGGATATGGATTATTCTCCAGGAGATATCATATATTGAGCAATAAATCAAGTCCAATAAACTTAATAAAATTGAAATTATATCATATTTTCTGACTTCAATGGTACAAAAGTAGAAATCAGTTATAAGAAAAAAATGGAAAAATAAATAGACACACAAAGAGACTAAGCTACATGCTACTAAAAAACAATGGGTCCATAAGTAAATCAAAAGTACTTTTAAACAACAAAGATGGAAAAATGATACATATCTATGAAATAAAGCAAGAGCACTTCCAGAGGGAATTTCATAGAGATACAAGCCATTCTCAGGAAAGAAGAACAATCTCAAATAAAAAACCTAAAGTTACATGTAAAGAAAGTAGAAAAGGCAAATGTTTTAAAAAGCACAAAGCTATAAGGAAGGAGATAATAAATGTCAGAGGAGGTATAAATAAAATAAATATTAAAAAGTTTCTAGAAAAGATTAATGAAACTAAAAACTGGTTCTTAGATGGAACAGAGTAAATTAAGAAGGCTTTAGTCAGGCACATCAAGAAGGAAAAAAAAAATAGTGACCACAATAAAGAAAATTAAATACACAGGAGGATAAGGTTAAAACTGAAACCGCAGAAATACAAGTAATCATAGAAGACTATAAACAATTCAGTTCAGTTCAGTTGCTCAGTCATGTCTGATTCTTTGCGACTCCATGAGTTGCATACACCAGGCCTCCCTATCCATTGCCAACTGCTGGAGTTTACTCAAACTCATGTTCGTTTAGTCAGTGATGCCATCCAATCATCTCATCCTCTGATGTCCCCGTCTCCTCCTGCTCTCAATCTTTTCCAGCATTAGGATCTTTTCATATGAGTCAGTTCTTCACATCAGGTAGCCGAAGTATTGGAGTCTCAGCCTCAATATAAGTACTTTCAGTGAACACTCAGGACTGATCTCTTTTAGGATGGACTGGTTGGATCTCCTTGCAGTCCAAGGGACTCTGAAGAGTCTTCACCAGCACAAAACATCAATTCTTCAACACTCAGCTTTCTTTATAGTCCAACTCTCACATCCATACATGACCACTGGGAAAACCATAACCTTGACTAGGTAGATCTTTGTTGACAAAGTGATGTCTCTGCTTTTTTTTTTTTTTTGAGTTTTTAATTATTTTTTATTTTTTTTTTAGTTTGTTTTGCTTTACAATACTGTATTCATTTTGCCACACATCGACATGAATCAGCCACGAGTGTACATGAACTCCCAATCCTAACCCCCACCTCCCCCCTCCCGCCCCACACCATCTCTCTGGATTATCCCCGTGCATCAGTCCCAAGCATCCTGCATCCCACATCGAACCTAGACCGGAGATTCATTTCACTTATGATATCATACATGTGACACTGCCACTCTCCCAAATCATCCCACCCTCTCCCTCTCCCACAGAGTCCAAAA
>SJXQ01003191.1:201154-211260 GCA_006408695.1 Aepyceros melampus
AGGCCCCACACCCTCTCTCTGGATTATCCCCGTGCATCAGTCCCATGTCTCTGATTTTTAATATGCTGTCTAGGTTGGCCATAACTTTCCATCCAAGGAGTAAGTGTTTTCTAATTTCATGGCTGCAGTCACCATCTGCAGTGATTTTAGAGCCCAGAAAAATAAAGTCAGCCACTGTTTCTACTGTTTCCCCATCTATTTGTCATGAAGCGATGGGACCGGATGTCATGTCTTAGTTTTCTGAATGCTGAGCTTTAAACCAAATTTTTCACTCTCCTCTTTCACTTTCACAAGAGACTCTTTAGTTCTTCCTCACTTTCTGCCAAAAAAGGTGGTGTCATCTGCAGATTTGATGTTATTGATATTTCTACCAGCATTCTTGATTACAGAATTTCACCTGATGTACACTTCATATAAGTTAAAAAAGCAGGGTAACAATATATAGCCTTGACATACTCGTTTTCCAATTTGGACATAGTCTGTTGTTCCATGTCTGGTTCTAACTATTGCTTCTTGACCTGAATATATATTTCTCAAAAGGCAGGTAAGGTGGACTGGTATTCCCATCTCTTGAAGTATTTTCCATCGTCTGTTGTGATCCACAGTCAAAGGCTTTGGAGTGGTCAATAAAGCCAAAGGAGATGTTTTTTCTGGAATTCTCTTGCTTTTTTATGATCAAATGGATGTTGGCAATTTTATCTCTTGTTCCTCTACCTTTTCCACAGGGTTATATTGCTTCTGTGATTAAAGTGCCTAATATGAAGCGAAAATTCAGTGTCATGAATCTGTCCATAGTTCTTCAGGCTCTCTGCCTAACAGATCTAATCCCTTGAATCTATTTGTCAGTTCCAATGTATTATCATAAGATCATAAAGGATTTAATTTAGGTCATAACTGAATGCTCTGGTTGTTTTTCCTATTTCCTTCAATTTAAGTCTGAATTTTGCAGTTAAGGAGTTCTTGATCTGGGCCACAGTCAGCTCCCAGTTTTGTGTTTTTTGACTGCATAGAGCTTCCCCATTTTTGACTGCAAAGAATATAATCAATCTGATTTCAGTATTGACCATCTGGTGATCATGTGTAGAGTCGTCTCTTGGGTTGCTGGAAAAGGGTATTTGCTATGACCAGTGTTTTCTCTTGTAAAAATTCTGTTAAATTGTGTGCTGCTTCATTTCATAATTTGAGGCCAAATTTGCCTGTTACTCTAGGTATCTCTTGACTTCTTACTTTTGCATTCCAGTCACCTATAATGAAAGGACATCTTTTTAGGGTGCTGGTTCTAGAAGGTCTTGTAGGTCTTCATAGAACCATTCAATTCCAGCTTCTTCAACATAACTGGTTGAGACATAGACTTGGATTGCTGTGATAATGAATTATTTGTCTTGGAAACAGATCATTCTGTCATTTTTGAGACTTCATCCAAGTAGCGCATTTCAGAATCTTCTGTTGAGTATGATGGCTACTCCATTTCTTCTAAGGGATTCTTGCTCACAGTAGTAGATATAATGGTCATCTAAGTTAAATTCACCCATTTCAGTCCATTTTACTTCACTGATTCCTAAAATGTCAGTATTCACTCTTGCCATCTGCTGTTTGACCACTTCCAATTTACCTGATTCATAGACCTAAAATTCCATGTTCCTATGCTTTATTGTTGTTCTTTACAGCATAGGACTTTATATCCATCATCAGTCACAAACACAACTGGGCATTGTTTTCACTTTGGCTCTCTGTCTTCATTCTTTCTGGAGTTATTTCTCCTCTGATCTCCAGTAGCATATTGGACACCTACTGATCTGGGGTGTTCATCTTTCACTGTCATATTTTTTTGCCTTTGCATAATGTTCATGTGATTCTCAAGGTGGTTTCCCATTCCCTTCTCCAGTGGACCATATTTTATAAGAACTCTCTAACATGACCCATCTGTCTTGGGTGACCCTCTGAAGCATGGCTTAGTTTCATTGAATTAGACAAGGCTGTGATCTATGTGATCAATTTGATTAGTTTCTCTGATTGTGGTTTTCATTCCATCTACCCTCTGAAGGATAAGAGTAAGAGGCTTATGAAAGCTTCCTGATGGAAGCAATTGATTGTGGGGAAAGCTGAGTGTTGTTCTTTTTTTTTTATTTTTAAAATTTTCTTAAATTAATTTTTATGTTTTAGTCTGTTTTGCTTTACAATACTGTATTCGTTTTGCTATACATTGACATGAATCAGCCACGAGTGTACATGAACTCCCAATCCCGACCCCCACCTCCCCCCTCCCGCCCCACAACGAACCTAGAATGGAGATTCGTTTCACTTATGATATCATACATGTTACACTGCCACTCTGCCAACTCATCCCACCCTCTCCCTCTCCCACAAGTCCAAAAGGCCGTTCTATACATCTGTGTCTCTTTTGCTGTCTTGCATACAGGTTTATCATTACCATCTTTCTAAATTCCATATATATGTGTAAGTACACTGTATTGGTGTTTTTCTTTCTGGCTTACTTCACTCTGTATAATCGGCTCCAGCTTCATCCACCTCATTAGAACTGATTCCAATGTATTCTTTTTAATGGTTGAGTAATACTCCATTGTGTGTATGTACCACAGCTTTCTTATCCATTCATCTGCTGATGGACATCTAGGTTGCTTCCATGTCCTGGCTATTATAAACAATGCTGCGATGAACATTGGGGTACACGTGTCTCTTTCAATTCTGGTTTCCTTAGTGTGTATGCCCAGCAGTGGGATTGCTGATTCATAAGGCAGTTCTATTTCCAGTTTTTTAAGGAATCTTCACACTGTTCTCCATAGTAGATGCACTAGTTTGCATTCCCACCAGCAGTGTAAGAGCGTTCCCTTTTCTCCACACCCTCTCCAACATTTATTGCTTGCAGAATTTTGGATCGCAGCCATTCTGACTGGTGTGAAATGATACCTCATTGTGGTCTTGATTTGCATTTCTCTGATAATGAGTGATGTTGAGCATCTTTTCATGTGTTTGTTGGCCATCCATATGTCTTCTTTGGAGAAATGTCTATTTAGTTCTTTGGCCCATTTTTTGATTGGATCATTTATTTTTCTGGAATTGAACTGCATAAATTTCTTGTATATTTTTGAGGTTACTTGCTTGTCAGTAGCTTCATTTGCTATTATTGTCTTCCATTCAGAAGGCTGTCTTTTCACCTTGCTTATAGTTTCCTTTGTTGTGCAGAAGTTTTTAATTTTAATTAGATCACCTTTGTTTATTTTTGGTTTTATTTCCAGTAATCTGGAAGGTGTATCACAGAGGATCCTGCTCTGATTTATGTCAGAGAGTGTTTTGCCTATGTTCTCTTCTAGGAGATTTACAGTTTCTGGTCTTACGTTTAGATCTTTTATCCATTTTGAGTTTATTTTGTGTATGATGTTAGAAAGTGTTCTAGTTTCATTCTTTTGCAAGTGGATGACCAGTTTCCAAGCACCACTTGTTAAAGAGATTGTCTTTAATCCATTGTATATTCTTGCCTCCTTTATCAACCATAAGGTGTCTATAGGTGTGTGGATATATCTCTGGGCTTTCTATTTTGTTCCATTGATCTATATTTCTGTCTTTGTGCCAGTACCATACTGTCTTAATTACTGTTCTGATTGGGGAAGGGGAACATTAAGTGCAGGCAGCTTCAACCGGCATACTAAGTGCAGGCATGCTGCGACCAGCACACTAAATGCGGCCGAGAAGAGCCACCCTATGTCCGAGGTCAGGGGCAGAAGCTGGGAGGACCTCATGCTCAAAGGGCGGCAGCCAAGAGGAGTTACCCCACGTCCAAGGTCAGGGGCAATGGCTGAGAATGCCAGGCTGTGATGGTGCAGGAATGGCTGAGAGGAGCTAACCCGTGTCCAAGGTCAGTGGTGGTGGCCGGGAGGAACCACTTCACGTCTGAGCTGAGGGGCGACAGCCAGGAGGAATCATCCTGCGTCAGAGGCCAGGGACAGTGGCCAGAGGAACAACCACACACCTGAGGCTAGGGGAGGCGGCTGGGAGGTGCAACCCCACATCCAAGGAGTGGTGGCTGCATGGGCGCAGGAAGACCTAGAGGAGCCATCCCACGTTGAAGGTCAGAAAGGGCAGCAGTTAGGATACATCACTCATCCAAGGTAAGGAGCAGCCGTGGCACTTTGCTGGAACAGATGTGAAGAGATACTCCAGGCTCAAGGTAAGAGAAACCCAGGTAAGATGGTAGGTGTTGCAAGAGGGTATCAAAGGACAGACACACTGAAACCATACTCAGAGAAAACTAGTCAATCTAATCACACTAGGACCACAGCCTTGTCTAACTGAATGAAACTAAGCCATGCTAGTGGGACAACCCAAGACAGGCAGGTCATGGTGAAGAGGTCTGACAGAATGTGGTAAACTGGAGAAGGGAATGGCCAACTGTTCAGTATTCCTGCCTTGAGAATCTCATGAACAGTATGAAAAGGCAAAATGATAGGATACTGAAAGAAGAACTCCCAGGTCATTAGGTCCCCAATATGCTAAAGGAGATCAGTGGAGAAATAACTCCAGAAACAATGAAAGAATGGAACCAAAGCAAAAACAATACCCAGCTGTGGATGTGACTGGTGATAGAAGCAGGGTCAAATGCTGCAAAGAGCAATATTGCATAGGAACCTGGAATGTCAGGTCCATCAATCAAGGCAAATTGAAAGTGGTCAAACAGGAGATGGCAAGAGTGAATGTTGACATTCTAGGAATCAGCAAACTAAAATGGACTGGACTGGGTGAATTTAACTCTGATGACCATTATATCTACTACTGCGGGCAAGAATCCCTCAGAAGAAATGGAGTAGCCAACATGGTCAACAAAAGAGTCTGAAATGCAGTACTTGGATGCAATCTCAAGAACGACAGAATGATCTCTGTTCATCTCCAAGGCAAGCCATTCAATATCACAGTAATCCAAGTCTATGTCCTAACTAGTAATGCTGAAGAAGCTGAAATTGAACAGTTCTAGGAAGACCTACAAGACTTTTTAGAACTAACACCCAAAAAAGATGTCCTTTTCATTATAGGGGACTGGAATGCAAAAGTAGGAAGTCAAGAAACACATGGAATAACAGGCAAATTTGGCCTTGGAATGCAGAATGAAGCAGGACAAAGACTAATAGAGTTTTGCCAAGAAAATGCACTGGTCATAGCAAACACGCTCTTCCAACAACACAAGAGAAGACTCTACACATGGACATCATCAGATGGTCAACACAAAAAGCAGATTGATTATATTATTTGAGGCAAAGATGGAGAATCCCTATACAATCAACAAAAACAAGACCAGGAGCTGGCTGTGGCTCAGATCATGAACTCCTTATTACCAAATTAAGACTTAACTGAAGAAAGCAGGGAAAACCGCTAGATGATTCAGGTATGACCTAAATCAAATCCCTTATGATTATACAGAGAAGTGAGAAATAGATTTAAAGGGCTAGATCTGATAGGCAGAGTGCCTGATGAACTATGGACTGAGGTTCCTGACATTGTTCAGGAGACAAGGATCAAGACCATCCCCATGGGAAATAAATGCAAAAAGCAAAATGGCTGTCTGAGGAGGCCTTACAAATAGCTGTGAAATGAAGAAAAGCAAAAAGCAAAGGAGAAAAGGAAAGATGTAAGCATCTGAATGCAGAGTTAAAAAGAATAGCAAGAAGAGATATGAAAGCCTTCTTCAGCAATCACGGCAAAGAAATAGAGGAAAAGAACAGAGTTGTAAAGACTAGAGAATCTCTTCAAGAAAATTATAGATACCAAGGGAATATTTCATGCAAAGATGGGCTCGATAAAGGACAGAAATGGTCTGGATCTAAGAGAAGCAGAAGATAGTAAGAAGAGGTGGCAAGAATACACAGAAGAGCTGTACAAAAAAGATGTTGATGGCCAAGATAATCACGATGGTGTGATCACTCACCTAGAGCCAGACATCCTGGAATGTGAAGTTAAGTGGGCCTTAGAAAGCATCACTATGAACAAAGCTAGTGGAGATGATGGAATTCCAGTTGAGCTATTTCAAATCCTGAAAGATGATGCTGTAAAAGTGTTGCACTCAATATGACAACAAATTTGGAAAACAGCAGTGGCCATGGGACTGGAAAAGGTTAGTTTTCATTCCAATCCCAAAGAAAGGAACTGCCAAAGAATGCTCAAACTACTGCACAATTACACTCATCTCATATCCTAGTAAAGTAAAGCTCAAAATTCACCAAGCCAGGCTTCAGCAATACATGAACTGTGAACTTCGAGATGTTCAAGTTGGTTTTAGAAAAGGCAGAGGAACTAGAGGTCAAATTGCCATCATCCACTGGATAATGGAAAAAGCAAAAAAGTTCCAGAAACATCTATTTCTGCTTTATTGACTATGCCAAAGTCTTTGACTGTGTGGACCACAATAAACTGTGGACAATTCTGAGAGAGATGGGAGTACAAGACCCCTGACCTGCCTCTTGAGAAATCTGTATGCAGACCACGAAGCAACCATTAGAACTGGACATGGAACAACAAACTGGTTCCAAATAGGAAAAGGAGTACATCAAGGCTGTATGTTGTCACCCTGCTTATTTAACTTATATGCAGAGTACATCATGAGAAACGCTGGACTGGAAGAAACACAAGCTGGAATCAAGATTGCCAGGAGAATTATCACTAACCTCAGATATGCAGATGACAGCACCCTTATGGCAGAAAGTGAAGAGGAACTAAAAGCCTCTTGATGAAAGTGAAAGAGGAGAGTGAAAATGTTGGCTTAAAGTTCAACATTCAGAAAACGAAGATCATGGCATACGATCCCATTACTTCATGGGAAATAGATGAGAAAACAGTGGAAAAAGTGTTAGACTTTGTGTTTTTGGGCTCCAAAATCACCGCAAATAGTGACTGCAGCCATGAATTTAAAAGACTCTTACTCCTTGGAAGAACAGTTATGACCAACCTAGATAGCATATAGAAAAGCACAGACATTACTTTGCCAACTAAAGTCCATCTAGTCAAGGCTATGGTTTTTCCTGTGGTCATGTATGGAGGTGAGAGTTGGACTGTGAAGAAAGCTGAGCACCAAAGAATTGATGCTTTTGAAGTGTGGTGTTGGAGAAGACTGTTGAGAGTCCCTGGGACTTCAAGGAGATCCAACCAGTCCATTCTGAAGATCAACCATGGGATTTCTTTGGAAGGACTGACGCTAAAGTTCAAACTTCAATACTTTGGCCACCTCATGTGAAGAGTTGACTCATTGGAAAATAATTTGATGCTGGAAGGGATTGGAGGCAGGAGGAGAAGGGGATGACAGAGGATGAGATGGCTGGATGGCATCAATGACTCGATGGAAATTAGTCTGAGTGAACTCTGAGATTTGGTGATGGACAGGGAGGCCTGGCGTGCTGCGATTCATGGGGTCACAGAGAGTTGGGCACGACTGAGCGACTGAACTGATCTGATGCTCAGTAAATCTTTTGGAGAGGAAATGGCAACCCACTCCATTGTTCTTGTCTGGAGAATCTCAGGGACGGGGGTGACTAGTGGGCTGCCATCTCTGGTGTCGCACAGCGTCGGACACGACTGAAGTGACATAGCAGCAGCAGCAGTGACTGAACTGAGCTGATGCTCAGTAAATCTTTAATCCAATTTTCTTTTGATGGCTGAGTCTGTGTTCCCGCCCAGTTATTTTACTTGAGGCCAAACTATGGTGGAGGTAATGAAGATAGTGGTGACCTCTTTCAAAAGGCCCCATGCAGACACTCACAATCATTGCCTCTGATCCTGCAGCACGCCATTGCTGATGCACACCTCCACTGGAGACTCCTGGACACTCACAGGCAAGTCTGGCTCAGTTTCTTGTGGGGCCACTGCTCTTTTCTCCTGGGTCTTGGTGTGCACAAGGTTTTGTTTGTCCCCTCCAAGATTCTGTTTCCCCAGTCCTGTGTAAGTTCTATAATCATATTCCACTGGCCTCCAAATCAAATTCCTTGGGGATTCTCAATCCCTTTACCAGATCCTCAGATTGAGAAATCTGTTGTGGGTCCTAGAACTTTTTTAACAATGTGAGAGTTTCTTTGGTATAATTGCTCTGCAGTTTGTGGGTCATCTGCTCAATGGCTCTACAGATGGGTTAATAGAGACCTCCATCAAGAAGGCTTATGCCACACGCTGTGTGACCCAGGTAGCTATCCTTGATATCTGCTGCTCTCCTTGCAGCAGATCACTGCTGACCTGTACCTCCACAGGAGACACTCAAACACTCAAAGGCAGGTCTGGCTCAGCCTCAGTGGGGTCTCTGTGTCCTGGTGTTTACAAGATTTTATTTGAGCCCTCTGATCATCTCTGGTGGGTATGGGTTATGTTTGTAAATGCGATTTTGCTCCTCCTACCATGTTGCTGGGGCTTTTTCTATATCCTTGGATATGGAGTATCTTATTTTGGTGAGATCCAATATTCTCCTGTCGATTGGTGTTCAGGAGCAAGTTGTGATTTTGGAGTTCTCAAGGAGAAGATGAGCACACTTTCTTCTGCTCCACCATTTTGATACAGAGTACAGATAAACCTATAGCCAACATCATACCCAAGGGTGAAAATCTGAAAACATCATTTCTTCTAAGATAAAGAAAAATACAAGATTGTTTACTGTCACCATAGTTATTCAGCCTAGTATTGGAAGTGCTACCCATAACAATCAGACAAGAAAAATAAATAAAAGTCATCCCAACTGGAAAGGAAAAAAAAAAAAGATAATCACCATTTTCAGTTGAAATGATACTATACATAGAAAACTCTAAAATTTCCGTCATAAAGACTGCAAGAACTAATAAATAAATGTTTCAGAATACAAATTTAATGTTTCAGGATGCAACAGTAATACAAAGAAATCTGTTGTGTTTTTATAGAAATAACTAAAACTAAACAGATTGAAGGCAATTAATCTCAATATACCCTTGGAAATTTGCATGGAATCAGAACAAATAGTCCACAATTTATATGGAGGCACAAAAGACTTTGAATAGCCAAAAGAATCTTGAGAGAGAAGAATAAAGTTGAAGCTTTCATATTCTTTGATTTAAAACTACACTGCAAAGCTATAGTGATCAAAATGGCATAATACTGCCACAAAAACAGATACACCAATCAGTGAGATAGAATAGAGAGCCCAGACATACATGGACAATTAATCTACAGTCAAGGATTAAAGAATAAGTATAGATGAATCTATTTACATAACAGACTCACAGACATAGATGATAAATAGACCATAAACTTATGGTTACTAAATCGGAGAGGGAGGAAAGGAAGAAAAGATTCCCTTCGTTTCAGTTGCTCAGTCGTGTCCAACTCTGTGACCCCATGAATTGCAGCACAACAGGCCTCCCTGTCCATCACCAACTCCTGGAATTCACTCAGACTCACGTCCATTGAGTCCGTGATGCTATCCAACCATCTCATCCTCTGTCGTCCCCTTCTCCTCCTGCCCCCAATCCCTCCCAGCATCAGGGTCTTTTACAATGAGTCAACTCTTCGCATGAGGTGGCCAAAGTACTGGAGCTTCAGTTTTAGCATCATTCCTTCCAAAGAAATCCCAGGGTTGATCTTCAGAACGGACTGGTTGGATCTCCTTGCAGTCCAAGGGACTCTCAAGAGTCTTCTCCCACACTACAGTTCAAAAGCATCAATTCTTCAGCGCTCAGCCTTCTTCACAGTCCAACTCTCACATCCATCCATGACCACTGGAAAAACCATAGCCTTGACTAGACGGACCTTAGTCGGCAAAGTAATGTCTGTGCTTTTGAATATACTATGTAGGTTGGTCATAACTTTTCTTCCAAGGAGTAAGCGTCTTTTAATTTCATGGCTGCAGTCACCATCTGCACTGATCTTGGAGCCCCAAAAAATAAAGTCTGACTCTGTTTCTACTGTTTCCTCATCTATTTCCCATGAGTGATGGGACCAGACGCCATGATCTTCGTTTTCTGAATGTTGAGCTTTAAGCCAACTTTTTCACTCTCCTCTTTCACTTTCAACAAGAGGCTTTTTAGCTCCTCTTCACTTTCTGCCATAAGGGTGGTGTCATCTGCATATCTGAGGTTATTGATATTTCTCCC